>JBBGZY010000374.1:6737500-7302289 GCA_037952925.1 Lithobates clamitans
AAAACCCTCCTCTCCGGGGTGAGGGTTCTTTGGGGGAATGGCCTCATGAGGTGCTTGCTCAGAGCGAAGGCTTCATCGGCAATGAAGACAAAGGGGAGTCCTTCCACGTTATCCTCATCAGGTGGCAATCCCAGGCCACCACTCTGGAGACGCTGGCAGAACTCCGTCTGGGCAAATACTCCTCCATCCGACATCCGGCCATTCTTCCCCACGTCCACATATAAAAAATCATAGTGTGCCGACACCACCGCCATTAAAACAATACTGTGGAACCCCTTATAATTAAAATAATATGACCCCGAATGGGGTGGTGGCACAATGTGGACATGTTTCCCATCTATAGCCCCTCCACAATTGGGAAAGTCCCAACGGCTGGCAAAATGGGATGCCACAGTCTGCCATTCCTGTGGCGTTGAAGGAAACTGGGGAATCAAACAAGAAAACCAAAATCAATTAATTTGGAAGCTAACATTGCAAGAAAATTAGACAATTAAAAACATTATTCCCCAGCATCAGTATAACATTCAATTATTTAATTCTTCGGGAATAACTAATATGGAAAAAGGCACACTTATCAGATTGCTCACCCCCTCTGATAGAACATTGATTACATTTTAGGGGGTTGTGAAATCCCAAAAAAAAATTACTTTAACAACACGCAGGAATTTAGGGATAACAAAGGCTACAAGACTGCAGTTGTCGCACTCTGCAGGTGCAGTTGCTAACCAGCTTACAGTAAATGAGGTAATGTCAAAAGGCATTCATGTTGCAAAGAGTACACAATCACATGCAAGGGCAATTAATGAAAACACTTTGAGGCTTGCATATGATTTGATGATGGAAATCAGCAGAGCTTCTGCTCATTTACTAAAGCACTGGAACAAATGCACTTGTAGAGTGCACATGCATTTTGCAAAGTGCAACATAGATTTGCTTTAGACAAATCAACACCACAGAACATTCAAGCAAATTTTAACGAGGGTGGGGGTGGGGGGGTTGTGAAATCTAGCTAATTGCTAATTAGCAGCACACTATTTGGAGTGAGTTCAGGTGGGGGGGGGGGGGTTGTGAAATCTAGCTAATTGCTAATTAGCAGCACACTATTTGGAGTGAGTTCAGGTGGGGGGGGGGGTTGTGAAATCTAGCTAATTGCTAATTAGCAGCACACTATTTGGAGTGAGTTCAGGTGGGGGGGGGGTTGTGAAATCTAGCTAATTGCTAATTATAAGCACACTAAATACACTCCAACAAAATACATTCAAAATGAGTAGACTAGGTGGATATGTTCCCATCACTTCATGCTGGGAAGGTTATTGAAGGAAACTATACATGCATGACAAAAAATAACAGGAAAAAATCCCAGCATGTGTGAGGATAAAAAGGGGACATTCACACTATATTGCAATGATGGGAAGTAGTGTTTGAAGCAAGAAATACATTACATTATCAAAGATTACATAAAAGAACATGTGATGCTAATAAAATAAAAATATCTTACCTTAATATAGTCCTTCTGCAGGACCTGTATGATGGCAGAACAGGTCTCTGGGATAATGATCCCCAGAGCCTGGGGGGAGATGCCTGTTGAGAACTTAAGGTCCTGCAGGCTTCTCCCTGTGGCCAAATACCGCAAGGTAGCGACCAGCCTCTGCTCCGGAGTGATGGCTTGCCTCATGCAGGTATCCTGCCTGCTGATATAGGGGGTCAGCAAAGCCACCAAACGATCAAAAACGGGGTCCGTCATCCGGAGAAAGTTCCTGAAATCCTCAGGATTATTCTCACGGATCTCACGGAGCAAAGGCATGTGACAGAACTGGTCACGCTGAAGCAACCAATTCTTGGTCCATGAACTCCTCCTCGCCCTGTTCATGGACTGGTCTTGGGCTGAAGAATAAACTACAGCACCAAGCACATACAATGCACGAGCTCTACGACGAGTACGTACAGGTAACATGGCTTCAAAACGGTCGGCTGGTCAGAACGCACTAAACAGAACGCACTGAAGAACAGCAAGGCCTGTGAAGAACGACCTGAAAATCAGGAACGAGCGGCCAATAAAACAAAGATTTCTCAATGCCAACTGACCAAACGCACTGAAAAGCAGATACAAACCTCACAAGCACAGACTGAACAACAGTTAAAACGAACTGAAAAATACGAGTCTCACAAGCGCGAATCGTCTCTCACCAAACTTCTACTAACACGAGATAAACACGAGATTAGCAGAAGGAGCCCAAAGGGTGTCGTACGGGCTATTGAACTTCCGTTTTATAGTCTCGTCGGACTTGGTGTACGTCACAGCGTACTAAGCTGGCGTACTTTTGTGTGGTCGTGTGTGTGCAAGTCCGTTCGTAAGAAAGTCTGCCCCAAGTCCGCCGAAGGTACGCCGGAAGTATGTCGGACAGGCTGTCCGACTTTTGTAGCTGCAAAGTCCGACCGTGTGTACGCGGCATAAGTGTCAGAAAGGGCTTTGTCTTCAAGTGGTTAGAAGAGTGGGTGATGTGTGACATAAGCTTCTAAATGTTGTGCATAAAATGCCAGGACAGTTCAAAACCCCCCCAAATGACCCCATTTTGGAAAGTAGACACCCCAAGCTATTTGCTGAGAGGCATGTCGAGTCCATGGAATATTTTATATTGCGACACAAGTTGCGGGAAAGAGACAAATTTTTTTTTTTTTTTTTTTTTTTTGCACAAAGTTGTCACTAAATGATATATTGCTCAAACATGCCATGGAAATATATGAAATTACACCCCAAAATACATTCTGCTGCTTCTCCTGAGTACGGGGATACCACATGTGTGAGACTTTTTGGGAGCCTAGCCGCGTACGGGACCCCGAAAACCAAGCACCGCCTTCAGGCTTTCTAAGGGCGTGAATTTTTGATTTCACTCTTCACTGCCTATCACAGTTTCGGAGGCCATGGAATGCCCAGGTGGCACAAAACCCCCCCAAATGACCCCATTTTGGAAAGTAGACACCCCAAGCTATTTGCTGAGAGGTATAGTGAGTATTTTGCAGACCTCACTTTTTGTCACAAAGTTTTGAAAATTGAAAAAAGAAAAAAAAAAATGTTTTTTCTTGTCTTTCTTCATTTTCAAAAACAAATGAGAGCTGCAAAATACTCACCATGCCTTTCAGCAAATAGCTTGGGGTGTCTACTTTCCAAAATGGGGTCATTTGGGGGGGTTTTGTGCCACCTGGGCATTCCATGGCCTCCGAAACTGTGATAGGCAGTAAAGAGTGAAATCAAAAATTTTCACCCTTAGAAATCCTGAAGGCAGTGATTGGTTTTTGGGGTCCAGTACGCGGCTAGGCTCCCAAAAAGTCCCACACATGTGGTATCCCCATACTCAGGAGAAGCAGCTAAATGTATTTTGGGGTGCAATTCCACATATGCCCATGGCCTGTGTGAGCAATATATCATTTAGTGACAACTTTATGAAAAAAAAAAAAAAAAAAAAAAAAAGTGTCACTTTCCCGCAACTTGTGTCAAAATATAAAATATTCCATGGACTCAATATGCCTCTCAGCAAATAGCTTGGGGTGTCTACTTTCCAAAATGGGGTCATTTTGGGGGGTTTTGTGCCACCTGGGCATTCCATGGCCTCCGAAACTGTGATAGGCAGTGAAGAGTGAAAGCAAAAATTTACACCCTTAGAAATCCTGAAGGCGGTGATTGGTTTTCGGGGCCCCGTACGCGGCTAGGCTCCCAAAAAGTCCCACACATGTGGTATCCCCATACTCAGGAGAAGCAGCTAAATGTATTTTGGGGTGCAATTCCACATAGGCCCATGGCCTGTGTGAGCAATATATCATTTAGTGACGACTTTTTGTAAATATTTTTTTTTTTTTTTGTCATTTTTCAATCACTTGGGACAAAAAAAATAAATATTCAATGGGTTCAACATGCCTCTCAGCAATTTCCTTGGGGTGTCTACTTTCCAAAATGGGGTCATTTGGGGGGGTTTTGTACTGCCCTGCCATTTTAGCACCTCAAGAAATGACATAGGCAGTCATAAACTAAAAGCTGTGTAAATTCCAGAAAATGTACCCTAGTTTGTAGACGCTATAACTTTTGCGCAAACCAATAAATATACACTTATTGACATTTTTTTTACCAAAGACATGTGGCCGAATACATTTTGGCCTAAATGTATGACTAAAATTTAGTTTATTGGATTTTTTTTATAACAAAAAGTAGAAAATATCATTTTTTTTCAAAATTTTCGGTCTTTTTCCGTTTATAGCGCAAAAAATAAAAACCGCAGAGGTGATCAAATACCATCAAAAGAAAGCTCTATTTGTGGGAAGAAAAGGACGCAAATTTCGTTTGGGTACAGCATTGCATGACCACGCAATTAGCAGTTAAAGCGACGCAGTGCCAAATTGGAAAAAGACCTCTGGTCCTTAGGCAGCATAATGGTCCGGGGCTCAAGTGGTTAAAGCAGAAATATACTCCAAAAATACCTCCGCTCCAACAACGCAAGGTCCTGGTGTCCCTGAATTCTTCTGAGAACTAGGTTGACAGCTGTTTGTTTGGCTGGCTGGGGAATGATGAAGCTCCCAAGCATGCATGTGGGAGTTAATTGTGGTGCTAAGGTGTTCCAAGAATAAACACTGTACAGTGTACATTCTACATGCCTGCACCCCCTCCTTGGTTTTTGCCTTGGCTATCCAGAGATGTACTAAATATGTTTTGTTTGTTTTTTGGTCCTCAAACCGTCAGGGTCTACATAGCAACCAACAACTATTGAGACAATGAATACTCAGATCAGAAAATGTAATGTACAGAATGCAACTGTTAAGAGTATGTAATATCTAGGGATAGGTGTATGCATAGCTCCCAACTGTCCCTGATTTCAAGGGACTGTCCCTGATTTGGAACAATGTCCCTCTGTCCCCTTTTCGTCCACATTTGTCCCTCATTTAGGTCTGATCTATATGGCTGTAAATAAAATGCACTTTTTGTTTTTCAAAAAGTTATTCCCAGTGCTAAACCTTTCATCCAATTTCTAAATTGCTGCATCTGTAAATTTCCAAAAGCCAGTATAATGGAATAGTAGTGGTAAAAAAAAAATCATACATTTTTTTGCATAACTCTCTATTAAGGGGGTGTGGCAAGGTGTTTCCCCCATGCCTACATACTTTTGCTAATTGGTGTCCCTTGTTCCCATCTCAAATTGTTGGGAGGTATGTGTATGTACCGTACAGCATTGCGGAGAACCCTAAACATCACCAAAGAGCCACATAAAAAATTCAGTAAATATTCAGTGTCAGAGACAGCAGACACACAACAGGATATGCAAGAGATTGTCATAGACTGTAGACATGATACAAGAGATTGCCAGAGACTACAGACACGATACAAGAGATAGTCCGAGACTGCAGACATTATACAAGAGATGGTCAGAGACTGCAAACATGATACAAGAGATGGTCAGGGACTGCAGACATAAGACAAGAGGTGTTTAGAGACTGTAGACATGATACAAGAGATGGCCAGTGACTGCGGACATGATACTGTACAAGAGATGGCCAGTGACTGCAGGCAGATATGATACAAGAGATGGCCAGTGACTGCGGACATGATACAAGACATGGCCAGTGACTGCGGACATGATACTGTACAAGAGATGGCCAGTGACTGCAGACATGATACAAGAGATGGCCAGTGACTGCAGTCATGATACAAGAGATGGACAGTGACTGCAGACATGATACAAGAGATGGCCAGTGACTGCGGATATGATGCAAGAGATGGTCATAGACTGCGTACAGGATGCAAGAGATGCACAGAGTCTCTGGTCAGGATGCAGAAGATTGCCAGAGACTGTGGACAGGATGCAAAAGAAGGTCAGAGACTGCGGACATGGTATAGCAAATGGTCAGAGACGGCAGATATGGTACAGGATATGATCAGAGACTGTGGGCATAGTATAGGTGTAGTTGAAGACTGGGGACATGCTTCAGGAAACAGTCACAGACTAGAAACATAATATATGAGACTGCTAGAGACCACAGCTATAACAGGGCATAGAAAGTGCAGGGGTTAGGAGTATGAAACATATGGCCCCTTGCCGATGATTGGGAGCATATATAAGCCACTTGTCTGATGTCAGTGAGAGTAAAAATAGCCCCATTGTTGGTGTCAGTGGGAGTAAAATAAACCACAGGGAAAAAAAAAATTGACTTTGTTTTGAACCATAGCAAATATAAATGTCAGAACAGAATACAAAAATTACAAAATTACAACTTTTTTGGAAAGTAGACATTCTGCAATAAAGAGCCTGCCTGCTCACAGTTTTGATTTATTTTTGATTTTAGTTTTTGCAGTAGTCAAGAGACACTTCAGTTTAGATTCTTCTTATGTTTACTTTCTGTTTGGGGTCCTTCTTTTGATGTCTACTTTACTGCCTGCATGACATGGGTAGTTCCTCTTGAATGGCCGCCAGCTGGGATTATTAGGGATAATAGGGGAACAGTGGTCTCTGGGCGCCATCTCAACGCTGAAATAGTGGTCCACCACACAGGAGCTGGCAGCAGTAAGGGACCTGTATTGAGGACTTAGGTAAGTATTGCTGGTTTTACCAGGTAAGGGGGACAAGAAAAACCACCATACAGATTAGAGGGGGTCGGAGAGTAGTGCAGTAAAAAGTTAGTTTTATCCCATAATGGGGATTTCGGCTAACACAGCAGGTAAAGGTGGTTGTACACATGCTGTAGCTGTGGTGCTTTGCAGCCATGGCAAAAATGATATCCCCTGTCACGTTCAGTGGGCCATGCTGCTGCCAAATGCAACTCATTAAAGTGAAAGGAGCTGCCCTGCAAACTGCGTGCAATGCACATGGTGGTTGTGTAGGATGCGGCGTATAGCCCTGAATCTGGGGCCCATAGCCCCGAGTCTCTAGGGTGACCGGGCTGGTGCTGAGGTGGGGGGGGGGGTGGCGGTCCGCAGTTTGGCATTGTACGCTGTGTCAGCTCTAATTTGAATCGCCGGACCTCCGCCATTACAAAGTCCCGCCTCCTGGTATGGCTCCTCTGACAGTCAGCACACTTGCCCAATGCCGGGCCATGTGCTGCCTATCATAGGTGGGAGCCGATCCAGGAGGCAGTACTTATGTGACGGCGCGCACCCGGCGATTCAAATTAAAGCTGACACAGCGGGAGACACCAGCCTGTGTGATGATCTGGCCAGCTCCACTCTTCCTCTCCTCTTTGATCCCCAAGACAGAAGAGGGCGATGTGGGCACTGGTGAGGCTGCATTCTAGGCACAGGTGAGGCTGCATTGCTGGGCACAGGTGAGGCTGCATTCCTGGGCACAGGTGAGCCTGCATTGCTGGGCACTGAGGCTGAGATGTGAGCACAGGTGAGGCTGCATTGCTGGGCACACTGAGGCTGCATTGCTGCACACAGGTGAGGCTGCATTCCTGGGCACAGGTGATGCTGCATTCCTGGGCACAGGTGAGGCTGCATTCCTGGGCACAGGTGAGACTGCATTCATGGGCACAGGTGAGGCTGCATTCCTGGGCACTGGTATGGCTGAGATGTGGGCACTAGTGAGGCTGCATTCATGGGCACAGGTGAGGCTGCATTCCAGGCCACTGGTGAGCCTGCATTCCTGGGCACAGGTGAGGCTGAATTCCTGGGCACAGGTGAGGCTGAGATGTGGGCACTGGTGAGTCTGAGATGTGGGCACAGGTGAGGCTGCATTCCTGGGGCACAGGTAAGGCTGAATTCCTGGGCACTGGGGAGGCTGAGATGTGGGCACAGTTGAGGCTGCATTCCTGTGCACCGGTCAAGGCTGCATTCCTGGGCACTGGTGAGGCTGCATTGCTTGGCACTGGTGAGGCTGCATTGCTGGTCACCGGTGAGGCTGCAAAGATGGGCACAGCTGAGCCCTGCATTCTTTTGGTATTGCACTCCTGAGCCCTGCATTCTTTATGTAGCGAACTCCTGAGCCCTGGGACTCTCTGGGGATCCTGATGTAATGAAGGGGGCTCTAAGGACCCTGATGTAAGTAGGGAGGCTCTCTGGGGACACTGATGTAAAAGGGGGCTCTCTGGGGACCCTGATGTAATGAGGGGGGCTCTGGGGACCCTGATGTAAGTGGGGGGCTCTCAGGGGACCCTGATGAAAGGGGGGATCCACAATCAGATATGTAACAATATTTTATATATATATATACAGTATCTCACAAAATTGAGTACACCCCTCACATTTTTGTAAACATTGTATTATATCTTTTCATGTGACAACACTGAAGAAATTACACTTTGCTACAATGTAAAGTAGTTTGTGTACAGCTTGTATAACAGTGTAAATTTGCTGTCGCCTCAAAATATCTCAAACACAGCTATTAATGTCTAAACCGCTGGCAACAAAAGTGAGTACACCCCTAAGTGAAAATGTCCAAATTGGGCCCAATTAGCCATTTTCCCTCTCCGGTGTCATGTTTACTGTTACAAGGTCTTAGTTGTGAATGGGGAGCAGGTGTGTTGAACTCTCTGAGGATCTGAAAAAAAAGAATTGTTGCTCTACATAAAGATGGCCTAGGCTATAAGAAGATTGCCAAGACCCTAAAAATGAGCTGCAGCACAGTGGCCAAGACCATACAGTGGTTTAACAGGACAGGTTCCACTCAGAACAGGCCACGCCATGGTCGACCAAAGAAGTTGAGTGCACGTGGTCAGCGTCATATCCAGAGGTCGTCTTTGGGAAATAGACATATGAGTGCTGCCAGCATAGCTGCAGAGGTTGATGGGGTGGGGGGGTCAGCCTGTCAGTGCTCAGACCATACGCCGCACACTGCATCAAATTGGTCTGTATGGCTGTCATCCCAGAAGGAAGCCGCTTCTAAAGATGATGCACAAGAAAGCCTGCAAACAGTTTGCTGAAGACAAGCAGACTAAGGTCATGGATTACTGGAACCATATCCTGTGGTCTGATGAGACAAGATAAACTTATTTGGTTCAGATGGTGTCAAGCATGTGAGGCGGCAACCAGGTGAGAAGTACAAAGACAAGTGTGTCTTGCCTACAGTCAAGCATGGTGATGGGAGTGTCATCCTACAAAAAAATACAAAAAAACATTTGGATATTTTTTTTTTTTTACTCACCTCTATATGCCTGTTGCTAGGGGGTCCCTCGTAGTCTGCCTCTTTCAGTGCCTGGGCTGGTGACATCACTTCCGTCTCGGCACAGGAAGAGCTCAGCTCTGCTCCCTCCCTCCTGTCAATCATGTGGGACCCATTACAGGTCCCAGGTGACTGAGCGGCCAATCACGGCGCTCGGCGCCGCTCGTGCATGAGCAGTGGGTGCCAGGCTGTGAAGCCACAGCCCGGCGCCCACAGTTGCAATGCCGGCGCCGCCGAACGGAGGGGGAGACGAGCGGGGCTTCGATTCCCCGCATCGCTGGACCCAGGGACAGGTAAGTGTCCAATTAAAAGTCAGCAGCTGCAGTATTTGTAGCTGCTGACTTTTAATTTTTTTTTTTTTTTTTTTTTTAGTGGCCCTCCTCTTTAATGGATGTGTGTTGAGTTATTTTGAGGGGACAGCAAATTTACACTGTTATGCAAGCCGTATACTCACTACTTTATATTGTAGCAAAGTGTCATTTCTTCAGTGTTGTCACATGAAAAGATATTAAAAAATATTTACAAAAATGTGAGGTGTGTACTCATTTTTGTAAGATACTGTATATATATATATATATATATATATATATATATATATATATATATATATATATATATATAGTATCTCAAAAAAGTGAGTACACACCTCACATTTTGGTAAATATTTTATTATATCTTTTCATGTGACAACACTGAAGAATATATGTATATATACACACACATACATGCACACACACATGTAAATTGTGTACATGTGCATTCCCACCCAAGCGTATGACTTTCATTACTTCGCTTCTATGGGCTCTAGCCCCAGATCTTTTGTAGACCTAGCAACACCCCTGGATGATGGTACTCTCAGTCTCACCCTGCACAAAGATTTTCCAGCTCGCCGGAGCACAATCTAAGTGCTAGCTAACTGAGAGCGATCGTCACTGGGTTTGGTTAACAATGCAGTTAACTCTTTATATCCCAAATCAATCACTGCCACCAGATACTTTTATCATAAAATATCAAACATACACATTAACAATTATGACTTGATAAATAATGATAAATATAAGTAATACCCACTGTCACCATAGACAGGAATATCTAGAGATTTACCATATGGCGGTGCTCTTCAAAGAGACAGGGATTCTTTAAGGTCTGCGTTAGAGACAGTTTTAACACTTAAATATATATGTACCTATTCTGGTGGTACTGTGTTTGATATAAAACATTGTGAATCACTCAAAATAGCATATGTAAAGATTGCATAAACAACTGAGCGTGTGACCCCCGTAACCAGGGTGCAGAGTGGAAGCAGCTCAGCACAGTACCTGAAAGTACACTGCTATCACTGTAGTAGAGCTGACACTACAGTCATCAGCTTCCCCAGTGGTCCATCGGGTATGAGATATAGATACTTACATTATGAAAAGCTGGAGCAACGTAAGCATACAATAAAGGTTGGGTTTCAGCTTTAACTGGCAGGCAGCATGATCTGAGTCTGTGTTAGTGCTAATTTACTTGATATCCATCAAAGAATATTATTTTTATTAGTATGTATTCTCTTCAGTGCTGTTTTGTATTCAGTTAGACATGGGGGGGGGGGGGGGGGGGTAGAGCTTCTGAGTTGGGGTTCCTTAGGCTGGATTCACACCTATGCATTTATTTATTTTTTATCCAAAAAGTAGATTTTTATTGTAAATTAAAGTGGGGTTCCACCCAAAAAAACAAACCTATCTAAAAAATTCTAAAAAAAAAAACAAAAAAACATTTGGATATTTTTTTTTTTTTTACTTACCTCTAAATGCCTGTTGCTAGGTGGTCCATCGTAGTCTGCCTGTCCATTAGCCTGGGCTGGTGACATCACTTCCTCCTCGGCACAGGAAGGGCTCCGCTCTGCTCCCTCCCTCCTGTCAATCATCTGGGACCCAATTCAGGTCCCAGGTGATTGAGCGGCCAATCACGGCGCACGGCGCCGCTCGCGCATGCGCAGTGGGTGCCAGGCTGTGAAGCCACAGCCCGGCGCCCACAGTTGAAATGCCGGCGCCGACGAGCGGAGGGGGGAGACGAGCGGGGCCTCGATCCCCCGCATCGCTGGACCCAGGGACAGGTGAGTGTCCAATTAAAAGTCAGTAGCTGCAGTATTTGTAGCTGCTGACTTTTAATTTTTTTTTTTTTGGATGGCCCCCCTGGGTGGAACCCCACTTTAAACACATACAATCCAAAGATCTACAGTTAAATCATTTTTAGCAAATGTAAACATTTCCATGTACCACGAAAGCAGTACCTTTTTTTGTTCTAATAAATACACCATCACCAAATACCATACAACCATGGTAAAGTTCCACAGTGCCCCCTGCCCAATTTTCTGTAGCAAATCGACCCACCCATCTTAATTTAAAAGTAATTAAACAGTCCCGGGGTCCCCAACCATTGCTCCTATAGTTTTTCGAATTTATTAGAGCATCCCCCATGCTGGTATATAACTTTTTCCATTCGCAATGTGTTGCCTAGTGCAGTAATCCGTTCCTTAACCAAGGGGGTTGACTCAGACTTCCAATGTAGCATTATCAATTTGCGAGCCATAAAAAGGGCCCTAGTGGGGGCTTCTCTGGTATGGGGTTCCCACTCCAGCTCATCTAGCAAATTCAAAATGCAGTGTCTAGGGTCCAAAGGGACTGACACCTGAAACACTGTTTAGAGTGTCTGTCACCCCCTTCCAATATGAGTAAGCACTTGGCATAAGTGCGAAACGCCTTAGCTGTTTTTTCTGTACTTTTTCGCTACAGTGTCCTGTATGCTTTATGATCCAGATTTTACAATAAAGACACTTGCATTTTCTCCTGGTGTGCGGCTGTCCAGATCTTCTCGTATACCCCCTTCCAATATACGTGGAATTTGGGGCAACGCCAGAGCATATGTATCAAATCCCCATGGTCCCTTTTACCTATGTGTCTAGTACACATAGGTGTGGGTAGCAGTCCCATGTTATGCAATCTGTGAGGCGTGTAGTATACTCTCAGGAGTGTATATAGTTGTGTCAACCTTTGTGTCACGTTTAAGGAACATATGGCGACTGACTGTAGGGCTTCCTCCCACTGATTCTCGTCTAGGGGTCCTACATTCACTTCCCACTTTCTTTTAACTGTAATGGCCCGTACACACGGTCGGATTTTCCGATGGAAAATGTCCGATCGGAGCGTGTTGTCGGAAATTCCGACCGTGTGTGGGCTCCATCGGACATTTTCCATCGGATTTTCCGACACACAAAGTTGGAGAGCAGGAGATAAAATTTTCCGACAACAAAATCCGTTGTCGGAAATTCCGATCGTGTGTACACAAATCCGACGGACAAAGTGCCACGCATGCTCAGAATAAATGAAGAGATGAAAGCTATTGGCCACTGCCCCGTTTATAGTCCCGACGTACGTGTTTTACGTCACCGCGTTCAGAACGATCGGATTTTCCGACAACTTTGTGTGACCGTGTGTATGCAAGACAAGTTTGAGCCAACATCCATCGAAAAAAATCCATGGATTTTGTTGTCGGAATGTCCGAACAAAGTCCGACCGTGTGTACGCCCTATAAGGGGGTGTTTTGTGAGGTACTTACGTATTAATGTACTATAACTCTGCGAAATGAATCCTTTAGACGTCTCCGATGTCTTAAGCTGAAAAAGAATGGGTGTAGAGCCCACATGCCACTTAGAGGCTTTCGATTGGGCTATGAAAGCATGTCTGAGTTGCATATAGTAAAAGTGCATTTGTATTGGTAGCCTATACGTCTCCCTCAGAGTTTTAAAAGGCAGTAATTTCCCATTACTAATAATTTGCGTCAGGTAGAAAACACCACATCTCTTCCACCTTTCCACATGTTGCAGTTTGGCTACCTCGGAATAGGACTCATTTACCCAAATGGGGCTGAACTCATTAATACCTGTCGCCCCCTGTAAATAGCTGGTTTTGTTCCATATCTTCTGTATTAGGCTCGATTCACACTAATGCGTTTTTTGATGCATTTTGCATTTTGCAGAAATGCAGGGAAATTTTTTAACAAGGGTTCCTATGGAACATGTTCACATCAATGCATTTTTGTGCCTCTGCGTTTTTGGAAAGGGTCGGGGACTTTTTTTCCCGCAAAATGCAGCGTTTTGCATGTAATAGAATTCAATGGACCCGCATCCAAAACACAAGTACCGCGTTTTTACAGCGATTTTACCGCGATTTTGCCGCGATTTGTGTTGTGCATTTTTTAAAAAAATTTTTTACACTGTATATAGCTGGTTGCTATGGAGGGGGCTGGGAACAACCGATGAGTCATCAGTTGTCAGCGGGTTTCCCGCTGAATTACAAAAAAAAAAATTGCTGGCAAAAAAAAAATTGTGAAAAAAAAACAGCGTGGGGTCCCCCCTCCAGGTCAATACCAGGCCCTTGGGTCTAGTATGGATTCGGAGGGGACCCCCAACACCAAATTTTTAAAAAATGGTGTGGGGGTCCCCCCAAAATCCATACCAGACCCTTATCCGAGGACGCAGCCGGGCAGGTCAGGAAAGGGAGGGGATGAGCGAGCGCCCCCCCTCCTGAACCATACCAGGCTGCATGCCCTCAACATGGGGGGATGGGTGCTTGGGGGCAGGGGGGCTCTGCACCCCCCACCCCAAAGCACCTTGCCCCCATGTTGATGGGGACAAGGGCCTCTTCCCGACAACCCTTGCACGGTGGTTGTCAGGGTCTGCGGGCGGGGGGCTTATCGGAATCTGGAAGCCCCCTTTAACAAGGGGGCCCCCAGATCCCGCCCCCCTATGTGAATGAGTATGGGGTACATTGTACCCCTACCCATTCACTAAAAAAAAAGTAGTGTAGTGTTAAAAAATACAGTAGACAGTTTTTGACAAGTCTTTTATTAAAAATCTTCTTCTTCTTCTCCGCTTCTCCCTCCGGTCTTCCTCCATCTTCATCCTCCGGTCTTCTCCTTCTCCCCCTGCTTCTTCTTCCGCTCTTCTTCTGTCTTCTTTGTTCGGTGTTCTTCTTCCTCTGCCACCGCTCCCGCTGACGAACCTCCTCCGATGCTGTGTCCCGCTGATCTGTCTGCGCCGATGTCCTGCATTTCATAAATAACGATGGGGGCATGGCAATCAGATTACATCTTTTGGCGCGCCCCCTTGTGACGTCACCGCCCGGGGCATGATGGGACGGTGATGTCATAAGGGGGTGGGATCACCGGATGACATCACCCAGTGACCACGCCCCATGCCTATATAAGTCGTTGCGCACCGCTCACACGGGATTACAGCGGGAGAGAGCGTCGAGTCAACACTGGAAGAAGACTGGAGGGAAGAAGACGACGGAGAAGACCGGGCAACCGCTAGCAAAAGAGCGTGAAAAAAAGCAGAAGATAGAGAGTGCGGAGAAGTCGGAAGAGACCCCCGGAGCTGCCTAATAAATTACTTTAAAAACCTGTGTAGTGTGTTTTTTTAATTGACACTTTTACCCCCCAGGTGAATGGGTAGAGGTACGATGTACCCCATACTCATTCACATAGGGTGGGGTGCCGGGATCTGGGGGCCCCCTTATTAAAGGCAGCTCCCAGATTCCGATAAGCCCCCCGCCCGCAGACCCTAACAACCACCGGGCAAGGGTTGTCGGGAAGACGCCCTTGTCCCCATCAACATGGGGGCAAGGTGCTTTGGGGTGGGGGGCGCAGAGCCCCCCCTGCCCCAAAGCACCCATCCCCCCTATGTTGAGGGCATGCGGCCTGGTACAGTTCAGGAGGGGGGGCGCTCGTCCCCTCCCTTTCCTGACCTGCCGGGCTGCATGGTCGGATAAGTGTCTGGTATGGATTTTGGGGGGACCCCATGCCATTTTTAAAAAAAATTTGGTGTGGGGGGGTCCCCTCCAAATCCATACTAGACCCAAGGGCCTGGTATGGACCTGGGGGGGGACCCCACGCTGCCTTTCTCTCGGAAAAGGCAAAATGCAAATCGCAGTAAAAACGCCTGTCAAAAAACCCGGCAAGCACCTCAAAAAGCACTGCAGAAACGCTCAAAAGCAACATGCATAGATGTGAATCGAGCCTTAAGCTATATGTGGGGAAGCTTCTTTAGGCTCCATTCACACTAGCGCGTTTTTTTATGCATTTTGCATTTTGCAGAAATGCATGGGAATTTTTTAACATGGGTTCCTATGGAACATGTTCACATCAATGCCTTTTTGTATCTCTGCATTTTTGGAAAGGGTCAGGGACTTTTTTTCATGCAAAATGCAGCGTTTTGCATGTAATGGAATTCAATGGACAAGCATCAAAAACGCAAGTGCACCGTTTTTGCAACGTTTTTACAGCGTTTTTGATGCGTTTTTGCCATTTTTGCCGTTTTTTTTTTTTTTTAAAAACTGTAAAAAAAACAAAAACAAAAAAAAGCAAAACGCGGCAAAAACGCTGCAAAAACGCTGTAAAGACGCTACAAAAACGCTGCTCAAAAACGTGGCAAGCATGACAAAAAAAACTCCAAAAACGCTCAAAAGCAACATGCATAGGTGTGAATGGAGCCTTAGGCTCCATTCACACTAGCGCGTTTTTTGATGCATTTTGCATTTTTCAGAAATGCATGGGAATTTTTTAACATGGGTTCCTATGGAACATGTTCACATCAATGCCTTTTTGTACCTCTGCATTTTTGGAACGGGTCAGGGACTTTTTTCATGCAAAATGCAGTGTTTTGCATGTAATACAATTCAATGGACCAGCATCAAAAGCGCATGTGTACCGTTTTTGCAGTGTTTTTACAGCGTTTTTGGTGCGTTTTTGATGCGTTTTTGCCGTTTTGTTTTTTTTTTTAATTTTTGTTTTTTTTAAAAACTGTAAAAAAAAAAAAACCGCAAAATGCAAAACATGGCAAAAACGCCGCAAAAACGCTGTAAAAACGCTACAAAAACGCTGCTCAAAAACGTGGCAAGCATAAAAAAAAAAACTCCAAAAACGCTCAAAAGCAACATGCATAGGTGTGAATCGAGCCTTAAGGTTTTCCAAAAGCTAATGCCTCAAGAGCAGTTGGAATGGATTTTCCGCCTACCGTATGGAGCATAATGTTTTCGGAGGCACTGGGGGTTCTACACCTATGCATTTTTAGTGCTTTTTGCATTTTGCAGATTTTCACTACAGAACGTGTTCCATAGGAAACCATGTTAAATGGACTGTAGTGCAAATCTGCAAAATGCAAAAAGTACTAAAAATGCATAGGTGTGAATCCAGCCGTACACAGAATTATACTGTGGCCCCCAATGTAAAGTACATGAGCCATTTTCTTCTTTTTGCTTTAAGGCCTGGTTCACACCTATGCATTTTTTATTTCATTTTCAGTTTTGCAGAAACACACTACAGTCTATCTAACATGGTTTCCTATGGGTCACGTTCACATCTATGCATTTTATGGAAAGGGCCCGGGGCTTTTTTCTGGTTCTTGGTTTCATAGACTTCAATAGATCAAAAATGTGTATTGAAAAATTCAAAATGCACCTGGAATATGCAAACTGCAACCTGCATAGGTGTGAAGCAGACCTTACACTGTTTTTTTTTCATTGGCTAATGTGCTCTCCACAGTACTTTTACATTGCTATTAGTATTCCTCTATTGCATCATCTCCTACATTTATGATATGTTATCATTGTATGACTAGTTGTGGCTTTGGATCTCTCCGTTTGATGTCCTGGAATATTAAAGGCCTGAATTTTAAATGCAAAAGAGCTCCTTTTCATTCCAGTACGTCAGATTTAATATTCTATTTAGCAGGAAATGCACTTAATGGCCGGGTAACAAGGTTTTATTATTGAAATGATTGTGGGTTCAAATGGCATTCCATGTCACATACTCCCTATATTCTAGGGGTGTATCCACCTTAATTAGCAAATCCTTGCCTTGTCATGTGGGATTGTAGATCTATTTTTGTTAATTCTTACCTTTTCGTTCAGATCTTTTTATATGTGTTACTAGACAAAGCTCTTATTGTCCAGCCAAGGTCCGTTTAAGGGGAGACTTTAATGCCACATTGTCCCTAGACCTAGATAGACCTTCTCCACCAATCTGACACTCTGGGGATCTTTCCAGTTGGGCACTGGCCTCTAATATGAACGAAATCTGGAGATGGTGACACCCCACTGATAGAGCCTATTCATGCTTTTCTAATTCATACAAGTCTTCTTCCCATTGAGATTTAGGTTTTGCTAATCCACCACTGCCCTCTAATGTTGCTGATGCAGTGTACCTCCTAGGGGGCATCTCAGACCATAGCCCTGTATTTCTGATTCTGGGTACCTCTCAGGTTCGTAACAAATCACTCCTCCTCCGCCTCCTCTGCTTTGGTCTGGGATGCCTTCAAGGCGTGTATGATTGGTCAATACATCTCTATACAGAAAACCATAACATCTGATCAGGCGTCCTGCACCCAGCCTTTACAGTATGCTGCAAAGGCTCAGGCTGACTATTATGCCTTCTCCCCTTCCAAAGAAAACTTTTATCTTCTTATATCTATGAGGCGGGATTTACAGCTCCATCTATCAGAGGCTACTAGAACAGAGTTGTACAGATGCAAATTAGAAAATTTTTAACAGGGATACAAGAATTCCAGGCTCACCCAATTATTGCCCACTATCATTGATTTGGATCAGACGGGATTTATTCCCCACAAGTCAACGCATATAAAAAT
The DNA here is from genome assembly GCA_037952925.1 of Lithobates clamitans. NCBI lineage: Eukaryota > Metazoa > Chordata > Amphibia > Anura > Ranidae > Lithobates > Lithobates clamitans. The sequence goes on from JBBGZY010000374.1 coordinate 6,755,324, forward strand.
CCACAGGCTGTTTAGAAACATCCAGGCACAACACACTAATGTAGGTTCCAGAGTGGTGGCTTCTTTAGATATTGAAAAATATTTTGATGCTGTGGAATGGCCCTATCTATGGGAGGTACCAAGGATAATGGGTTTCCCATTACGCTTTATTGCATGGTTACAATTGTTGTATGATAGACCCACTGTGGCTGTGCATCTAGGGGGGGCAGCTTTTACTTTCATTCACATTACACAGAGGCACGCGTCAGGGTTGTCCCCTCTCCCGTGCATTACGTGCCATAGCCATTGAGCTAATCGCGGAGGCCATACTTATTTCTACTGGCATTGGGGTTCTCAGTGATGGCTGGCTAGAGGAGAGGGTTGCATTATATGTGGACAACCTCCTGCTGTTTTTTATTTTTTAATTCTTTATTTATTCTCCTGCGGTTTTTGAATGTTGCTGGACCTTCTCTACAGGGGCCCCTAAATGTCCTACTGAGCTTCTCACAGGTCTCTGGCCTGAGAGTTAACTGGCATAAGTCAAATCTTATGTTAACTTGAATCTGGTTCCTGTACGCTCAGAGCTTAAAAATCGACTTAAGACTTGCCCCTATCTCTATTTGGTCGTATAAATTTGATCAAAATGAAGATTCTCCCCAAATATCTTTTTCAAAATGTACCCACTTAGATCCTTAAGTCCTTTAAACAACTCAGTTAAATTTTGCTTTCCTTTTATTGGGCATCACAGGCCTCATGTTATACAAATTGGCCACATTAACTAGACCGACGATACAAGGTGGCTTGGGCATGCCGGATTTTTTTATAGCCACACATCTTGTTACTGCCCACTGGTGGCTGGTGCCAAATCTGAGCAATTCCTCCCGAATGTTGGAGGCAGCCATTTTAAACTCTTTGCAGGCACTACAACACCTACTATTTAGTGGCATCAGAGCCCCCTATACACTGACCCCCCCCCCCCCATGTAATCTCCGGTCCCTCCTACTTTCTCACCTTTTAGCCCACTGTAGAACAATCCCACTCTGGCACACTTTCATATGCTCCCAGATCCCCACAGCTGGGCCAAATTAAAAAGGCCCTGGGACTTTACCGATGGGAAGTCAATGCCCTTTGACATGTTTTCTCTAAAATTCAATTTGCCATTATACTACCAGCTTAAATATATGCAATTGTCTTATGCCTTCCGCAGCCAATTCCCTTGCCAAGACCTATCTCTAGTTTGTTCTTCATTAGAAAACCTGTTGCATAATGACCAACTCCAGAAACCAGCCTCCTCATTAAATCATTGTTTCATCTTTAATGTTCTTTTTGGATCTCTCTGAGAGATACACTGAATATAGATAATGAGGACTGGTCCGACATCTGGGATAAGCCATTCAAGTATTCTAGGAAATCAATCATGATACACTGGAAGAAAGCGACCCCTACATTTATCACTTTCTGGAAATGCTTACTCAACTCAAATCTTCCGTTATATCAGGATTCCTACGAAAATTGTCGCAGAAAGAAAAAATTTCACACTGTGTGGGCTTGCTAGAGGATCCCCCCACTGCAGTGAATATAGGCCCTTTGTTCTGTTCCCCTCTGTTATTAAGAGTCGAATCCAAGCCCTTGCATTTTCTGTTATCTAGTGTTTTTGGTGTCTTATCAATGAGGAGACACTTTGGAACCTTACCTAGATTGTTGTGGACTGATACATGGGCCAACTATCTAGTTCTGGAGTATGTAAGTAAGTGTTTCCTACACAAAAAAAATCAATAAAAACAGATCTATAAGAAATAAAGTACATGAGCCATATCATGTATCCTAGTAACGTTTTAACATAGCAGAGTCAAGAAAAATTTCTGTCCTTGACCATTGATGTATAAATACCTTCCACAGAACATCCATTATTTTCATTTATTGCTAGAATGGCTTATGATATTGTATTCATTCTTGCGCGTCACCTAATATACTGTACAGTGGCTGCAAAATAGAGAAGTGGCTCATCCACCTATGCAGGCTACTTCTAGTCTTTAACCACTTGCCTACAGGGCACTTACACCCCCTTCCTGCCCAAGCCATTTTTCAGCTATCAGCGCTGTCGCACTTTGAATGACAATTGCGCAGTCATGCTACACTTTACCCAAACACATTTTTTATCATTTTCTTCACACAAATAGAGCTTTCTTTTGGTGGTATTTAATCACTGCTGGGTTTTTTATTTTTTACTAAGAAGAAAAAAAAGACCAAAAATGTTGAAAAAAAAAAAATTTTTACTTAGTTTCTGTCAGTAAATTTTGTAACTAAGTAATTTTTCTCCTTCACTGATGTGCGCTGATGAGGCGGCACTGATGGCCACTGATAGGCTGAACTGGTGGGAATTGATGAGGTGGAACTTATGGGCACTAATTAGGTGGCACTGATATGTGGCACTGATGAGCATTGATAGGTGGCACTGATGGGAACTGTTAGGTGGCACTGATGGGCACTAATAGGTGGCACTGGTGGGCACTAATAGGCGGCACTGGTGGGCACTAATAGGCGGCACGGATAGGCGGTAATGAAGCGCACTGATGGGCATTGATGGGTGGCACTGATGGGCATTGATCAACAGCAGTGAAGGGCACTGATAGGTGGCACTGATAGCCAGCACTGACTGGCATCGCTAAAGGGCACTGATTGGTGGCACTTGTGGGCAGTGGTGGGCACTGATTGCTGCGACTGGTGGGCACTGATTGCTGGCACTGGTGGGCAATGGTGGGCACTGATTGGTGACACTGTTGGCACTATATTGTAATCAGGGCACTGATGATCAGTGCCCTGATTACATGTGTAGATGTCCCCCTGCGTGAAGATGCTGCTGATCGGCTCTCCTCGACACACACTCTGTCAGTGTGAGGCAAGGAGTGCCGATTACCGGCATCTCCGTGTTTACATGTGACCGGCTGTGATTGGACACAGCCAATCACATGGTTAAAGAGTCGCAGTTACAGAGATTGGGGTCGTGCCATGTTGCTAGGACACGGCGCGGTGCGCTGTGCGCCCCTGCGGGCGCGCAAGAGCAGCCATTCATGGACGCCGTCTAATGACCACGTCCCAGAATGGGAGCCGAGCTATTTAAAGGAGAAGTCCATCCTGGGCTCATTCGGCTGGGTTTCTCCTATGGGTCACAGGAGTGCAATTTATTTTGCACTCCTGTGACCCATTTTCAGCAGAGAGCGGTCTAAAGTCCGCTCTCTGCTGACGTCACCAGGATCAGTCCAGACACCGCATCATCCCAACTTCAGAAGTCTGGATCTGCCAGGTGCCTGGATTGATGGCAAGCCGCTTTGACACTGAGACGGCCACTCCCCGCCCCTCCACAGCTCAGCGCTCCAATGAGCGTGGAGGAGCAGGGCAGGACAGGTGCTGACTGACAGGCAGCAGCTCTCCGGTCGGGGAGGTGAGAGAACCAAACCATCGGTGGTGTTCGGTGGCTCGGTTCTCAGTGAAGAGGCAGAAGGGGACAGATGCAGCATTGGACCGGTGTTGCATCCACCTATGTAAGTATGAATATGGAATTTAAAAATGCCATACTTCTCTTTTAAGAGCTGTGTCTGTGTTATCTAAATAGATATATTTGTGTCAAGTTAAAGAAGAACTACAGGCAAACTTTTTTTTTCTTCATTTAGACCCCTTTCACACTACAGCGCCATTAAAACAGCGCTAAAGCACCAGTAGTTTTGCCTTTCACACTACAGCGCCATTAAAACAGGCATTTTATCAGCGCTTTTCGGCCGCTAGCAGGGAGGATTTTACCTGTGTGGTGAGGACAACCAGCCAGTGAGCAGTGTGCGGTGAGGACAGCCAGTCAGTGAGCAGTGTGTGGTGAGGACAGCCAATCAATGAGTAGTGTGTGGTAAGGATAGCCGGTCAGTGAGCAGTGTGCGGTGAGGATAGCCAGTCAGTGAGCAGTGTGCGGTGAGGACAGCCAGTCAGTGAGCAGTGTGCAGTGAGGACAGCCAGTCAGTGAGCAGTGTGCAGTGAGAACAGCCAGTCAGTGAGCAGTGTGCGGTGAGGACAGCCAGTCGGTGAGCAGTCTGTGGTGAGGATAGCCAGTCAGTGAACAGTGTGCGTTGAGGATAGCCAGTCAAAGAACAGCGTGCGGTAAGGACAGGCAGTCAGTGAGCAGTGTGCGGTAAGGACAGGCAGTCAGTGAGCAGTGTGCGGTGAGGACAGCCAGTCAGTGACTAGTGTACATTGAGGACAGCCAGTCAGTGAGCAGTGTGCAGTAAGGACAGCCAGTCAGTGAGCAGTGAGCGGTGAGGACAGCCAGTCAGTGAGTAGTGTGCAGTGAGGACAGCCAGTCAGTGAGCAGTGTGCGGTGAGGACAGCCAGTCATGCGCAGGAGTGAAGTCATCGCTGCAGCATGTGAACCTGGAGGGAAGACTGGGGGAAGAGCTTTGTTCTGAAGTAAGTATATCATAATGTGCTAATATGCAATGCATACTAACACATTATGCATTGTCTTGCAGGGGATTTAAAAAAAAAAAAAGTCAGGTTTACTATGGCTTTAAGACTTTACAAAATGTAAGTATTAAAAAAAAAATCATAACATAACATGCATCAAAAGATTACTGGGGGAATAGAACTTCCCACTGTCCTCTACATCAGGTGAAGTGTTGGATACCACTGGAGTTCCTAACTCTGCCAGTGCATCTGCAGCTCTAAAACTTAGTCCAGATTCACAGCAACCATTGTCAGGTCTTCAGACAACAACCCTGCCACCTCCTGAATGCCCCTTTTTTCTTATGTCAAGTAGCAGCCTGCTTATTCTGTCTCCCATCTGCCTTTGCTAGACTGTCCCAACAAGAAGATCTGGTCTGGAGCAGAGGAGACAGCACACGCCAGGCAGAGAGGCAGGACTCCGGGAGCAAGCGCATGCACCTGCCACAATCACCCATAGGCCAGCTTTGCCACCCACACATGACTCTGTGAGGTCAATCACAGGGTGCTTGTCGCCCATCGCTGAGCTCGGACAACCAAGCTGGCTCAGAAAGCGGCGGTCGGAGCACAGTGAGAAGGAGATGGTGGTGTCAGTATAAATAAGGGCAGAGTGACACTGTGACCGGGCGGCAAGCAGATTGCCCCCAGCTGACGTGCGCTCTGGGCCGACGCCTACCTCGCCTATTGGTAGCGCCGGCCCTGCTTATACTTTAAAGTGGTTGTAAACCCACTTTGAAAAAGACAAAGGCATAATGAGCTAATATGCATCGCAGCGCTTTACATATGCATTGTACATTTACATCTGTCCCTACCCTGAAGGAGCTTACAATCTAAGTTCCCTAACTCACATTCATATACTCATATACTGCTTACCTGAGATCGAAGCCCTCGCTGCGGTGCCCGTACACAGCACCGGCCGGCGACATCACTCCCGGGGTTACTTCTGGGTATCGCGGCTCCGGCGCTGTGATTGGCCGGAGCCGCCATGACCTCACTCCCTCGCATATGCGTGCGGGAGCCGTCGGTAATGGCACACTCACTGAAGCAAATGGCACGTACGTGCCATTGCTTCAGTTTGCTTCAGTGTGCATGTGAGGAAAAAGTGATTTTAGCCCAGGATCAACCACCAAGTTATATTAATTAATTGAGTATGAACAGATATTCATCCAAAAAATAATAATAGTAGGTGCAGTTTGGGTCGCCTTATAAGGCATACAAAAATAACAAGGAAAGAGAGATTCCCCAAAGGAAGGCAATGGCCCAAACACAATCTGTCAAAAAACAATATATTTATTAGGCTATAAACACCACACAACAATACAAAATTTGGGAAATTACGGGCAAATCAGGGAAGATATCAAATGACTAATTAAAATTGATAACGTTATCATTAAAAACAGCGGAGCCGCGGCCAAGCATACCCCATACACACACCAATCGCAGCAGCAGATTCTAACTAGATTGGCTAGTATTAGATAATATAAGACCTCAGGTAAGTCCAAGTACAGACGGTATGGTGGTGTGGGGGTAGGGTGGATGAATGTAGATTTGATTAGGTAACGTTGCAGGGAGGTTCAGTGGTTTGAACACAATTGAAAATTTAGTACCAGTCCGGGAACTGAACAATAATATATAGGCTGACCGCAATGACCGGTAAAACCTATTAAGGCAGTGATAACTCAGGACTTTCAAGCAAAGCAGTTCATACGGACAGCAAGCAGTGGGGGGAGCATATGCGGCAAGGCTGCACTGATATCATAAATTGGAGTAATACATCTCTCACCAGGTAGATCAGCAGCTCACAGAATCACAGGCTCTACCCCGAGTGGTCACTTATGACAAAGACTGTTGCATTTGCATGTGCCGTCAGATGGAGAAAGTCCCGCTATGTTAGTGCCTTCTATCAGATGGTAAAAGCCGGTCGTCAGCTGTTGGTTCCCGGTAAACCATTCAAACGCCCTGTGCTCGCGGCTCCGAGATGACGTGCTGACGTCACGTGCTGACGCGTTTCACCAGCCAATCACCGCTGGTTTCCTCAGAGCAAAGGAGGGGTCCGTGGGCGAGGGTTAAATAGACTAACCAATATAAGGTGTAATTACATCAAGTGTCCACCAGATGTCGCACACAGTCACCACTCATCACAGACATTTCAGCAAGAGCAAAAAACTCGCAGATGGCTTCACAGACATGACTGCAATCACTTAATCAAAAACCATGCACATTAAACTATGATATATCGTGATACAAAAAGGCCTTTGATGGTGGTGGGTATGTATATTTACATAGAGACCAAGTGAAGCGAAAAACAAGAAATAAAGACAAAAACACAGGTAAAGCATAACGAATTAAAGCACCAGTATAACGCTAGAAAGTCGCATAGAGACAAAGGACAGGAAAAAATATTAATCTGGATGGTTGCTGCAGGGGAGGTCAATTAAATCATTTCTCCAAGAAGGACTGGAGGCTACATTCGGTATTTAACCCATTAGGGGCCATCGCCTCCAAATAATAGGTCCACATCTTTTCCTTCTGAAGGAGAATGGTGTCGAAATCGCCACGTCTTATAGGTAAATTCAACCTATATATGCCTTTTACTATTAGACCCTTGGGGTCCCGGTTATGGAATTTGGCAAAATGTAGTGAAATGGGGCGTTCATCATTCAGTTTTTTAATACCAGCAATATGTTCCCGAATCCTAACCCTTAGGGCTCTTTTGGTTTTGCCCACATAGGTTTTATTGCACGGACAGGTAAGTGTATAGACCACTCGAGTAGTGGAACAGTTTATAAACTGTTTAATCCTATAGTCTACACCTCCGCGGGGATTCGGGAACATATTTGTCTGGTGGACATACTTGCAAATGTTGCAGTGTCCGCATCTATACATGCCTGGGGAGATTCTGGAGTCACTAAGCCAGTTCTTTTGAGTGGTACGGGTGTATTCAGAGTGGACAAGCAGGTCACCAAGGTTATTAGATCTTTTTGCTGTCAAAAGGGGTTTTGGGCTCACCAGTTCGGAGATTAGGGGGGCTGATGTTAAAATATGCCAGGACTCCTTGAACCATTTTCCATTGGGATCCATATTTAGTAATGATCCTTGGGAAACTCTTTTCAGCATTTCCTTTTGGTTCATTATCTTTATTTTTGGCATGAATGGAATTAACAGGGGGTGTTAGGAGTTCATCACGATTTTTAAGGGTAGCTTTTTTCTTTGCCTTTTTAAGGGATCTATGTGAGTAACCCCTTTGTCTGAATCTGTGATACATCTCGTATGCCTCCTTATGGAAATCCTCCTCCACAGAACAATTCCGTCTGATCCTCAGGAATTGTCCTTTGGGTTTCCCATGGATTAATGGTTTGGGGTGGTGACTCTGGGCAGACAACAGGGTGTTGGCTGCTGTTTCCTTCCTGTAGGTGCTAGTAACAATTTCACTCCCAGATCTCCGTATAGATAAGTCCAGAAAGGGGAGTGTGTCGGGATGGTGTGAATAGGTCAGACGTATGTTGTAGTTATTCCTATTAAGTTCGGACATAAAGTCCTCAAGTTGTTCGACTGAACCAGTCCACACCATCAAGACGTCATCAATGTACCTCAGCCACAGGAGGGAGTGGCTGAGGTACAGAGGGGACTGATAAACCTTCATTTCCTCCCAAAGTCCCAGGTGGAGGCATGCGTATGAGGGAGCCCATGGTGCCCCCATACTGGTGCCTCTAATCTGCTGGTAGTAATGACCAAGAAATTGGAAGAAATTGTTATTAAGCATGAATTCAAGAAGTTCCCCAATAAATTCATTTTGAGCACCCTGTTGAGGATGGTGAAAGTCCAAAAAATGCATTGTAGCTTCAATGCCACAGTGGTGTGGTATCGACGTATACAAACTCTCCACGTCGATACCCACCAAAAGGGCCTCTGGGGGTATGACAAAATGTCGTAATCTAACCAGAACGTCTCTGCTATCACGGACAAAAGAAGGAAGTAGATTAACCATATGTTTAATCATGGAATCTATGTATTTGCCTGTTTTTTCTAGGGGGCCCTTTATAGCTGAGACGATTGGCCTGCCAGGGGGACATGTGAGGGATTTATGGAGTTTGGGTATTATATAAAAGGTAGGGATTGTGATTTCATCTACCCTAAGGAAAGAGAATTCCCTTTTCGTTAGAAGGCCCGCCTCCATTCCCAACTTGAGTTTTTCATTCAATGTCTCAACAAGAGTGGGAAAAGGGGAACTGGTAAGTCTCTGATAAGTGGAGACATCGCCAAGAAGTCTTAAAGATTCATCCTCATACATTTTTTCACTTAGAAGTACCACGTTTCCCCCCTTATCACTCTTCTTAATCACTAGGTTTGGTGCATTTTGCAACTCAGATAGAGCTTTTCTTTCCTTATTTGTGAGGTTGTTAGGACCGATCCATTTCCAATTAATCTTCATAAGGTCAGATTTGACTTGATCCAAGAAGAGCTGCAACCACTTGTGCTTAGATAGTGGGGGCATCTTGGTGGATCTAATTCTTAGATGAGAAGGTCTCCTCAAAGAATGGCATACGTTTTCATCTGCATCACTATCACAGTTCTCATCCAACAAAGAAATTAGGCATTCAATGGCCTCCTTTTCATCTTTATCTAGTGAGGACTCTGAGGTGAGGGAATCATTTTGTCGTTTTGTATGCCATAACTTGAAAAGAACCTTCCTCAAGAATAGACTAACATCTTTAAAAACCTCAAACTCATTCATGGATGACGTAGGGGAGAACGAGAGACCTTTTTTAAGTAAATTAATATGAATTTCTGTGAGGTGAAAATCTGACAGGTTTACAACGTTGAGATCCATCGGAACACCGTCCGAGACATTCAACGTCTTCTCTGGTTTCTTAATCTCCCACTCGTTCGACTCTGTACACTGTCCCTCTCCTTTCCTTTTCTTTCTGTTTTTCCTTTGTCTCCTTCGTTTTCTTGTTTTTTGTCTATTTTTCGCTTCTGGGTCTCTGGAGGTGTTTTCCCTTCTAGATGTTCTAAAAAAGAGACTGTCTTTTGAGCAGTATCCTTGTCAAACTCACTGTCAGATGAGGAGCTATTCCCTGTTTTGGACTGGCGTTGTCGCTGTCTGATGTTTCTGGAAAGTGATCTACCTCTTTTTTGGGTTGTGGGATCAAAAATATCACCACTTTCCCAATCAGCTAGGTTCTGTCTGAACTTTTCTTGTTTGCTATATTTTAAACTTTTTTGAATCCTTTCTATCTCATTTTTTATATACTCATTATTTTTGTCAAATTCAGGATCATGTTTAAAGGGTTCTAGTGCTTTGGAGCTTGCGTCAAGTTCCACGCGTATCTCCTCCAGCTGGGCTTCCTCCTCATCGACAATGAGCTTTAACAAAGATAGACCTCTATTTAGACATTCAGTTTTCCAAGCTGATAAAAATCTAGGGGTATGTAGGTGTTCCGCAGGTATGACTCTCTCACGTAAACCCCTAGGGATAATCCCCTTAGAAATATGGGATTTCAATGAAGAAATATCCCATTTGCGGTTAAGAAATTTAATTACAAGTTTTTTGTGATGCTTAAAAAGTTTCCTGATTGGTTCTCTCTCTGTATCAGAACTTTCCACACCAACATCAAAGGCAGTATTAATCTCTATGTCCAGATCATGGTTAATCATATAAGCCATATATGCGAGGTAAGGGTCAAATGAAATCTACCCTAAAGACAGCCCAGTATGGCTTAATTAAGCCAATAATTTATAAATTGTACTACTATTTAGTAGTGTGTGGTGGGGGGATCTACAAGGGCTAGGAAGAGGGAAAAAAACCCAAAAAGAAATTCCTGAGAGGAAAAAGTGATTTTAGCCCAGGATCAACCACCAAGTTATATTAATTAATTGAGTATGAACAGATATTCATCCAAAAAATAATAATAGTAGGTGCAGTTTGGGTCGCCTTATAAGGCATACAAAAATAACAAGGAAAGAGAGATTCCCCAAAGGAAGGCAATGGCCCAAACACAATCTGTCAAAAAACAATATATTTATTAGGCTATAAACACCACACAACAATACAAAATTTGGGAAATTACGGGCAAATCAGGGAAGATATCAAATGACTAATTAAAATTGATAACGTTATCATTAAAAACAGCGGAGCCGCGGCCAAGCATACCCCATACACACACCAATCGCAGCAGCAGATTCTAACTAGATTGGCTAGTATTAGATAATATAAGACCTCAGGTAAGTCCAAGTACAGACGGTATGGTGGTGTGGGGGTAGGGTGGATGAATGTAGATTTGATTAGGTAACGTTGCAGGGAGGTTCAGTGGTTTGAACACAATTGAAAATTTAGTACCAGTCCGGGAACTGAACAATAATATATAGGCTGACCGCAATGACCGGTAAAACCTATTAAGGCATATAAGTGACCACTCGGGGTAGAGCCTGTGATTCTGTGAGCTGCTGATCTACCTGGTGAGAGATGTATTACTCCAATTTATGATATCAGTGCAGCCTTGCCGCATATGCTCCCCCCACTGCTTGCTGTCCGTATGAACTGCTTTGCTTGAAAGTCCTGAGTTATCACTGCCTTAATAGGTTTTACCGGTCATTGCGGTCAGCCTATATATTATTGTTCAGTTCCCGGACTGGTACTACATTTTCAATTGTGTTCAAACCACTGAACCTCCCTGCAACGTTACCTAATCAAATCTACATTCATCCACCCTACCCCCACACCACCATACCGTCTGTACTTGGACTTACCTGAGGTCTTATATTATCTAATACTAGCCAATCTAGTTAGAATCTGCTGCTGCGATTGGTGTGTGTATGGGGTATGCTTGGCCGCGGCTCCGCTGTTTTTAATGATAACGTTATCAATTTTAATTAGTCATTTGATATCTTCCCTGATTTGCCCGTAATTTCCCAAATTTTGTATTGTTGTGTGGTGTTTATAGCCTAATAAATATATTGTTTTTTGACAGATTGTGTTTGGGCCATTGCCTTCCTTTGGGGAATCTCTCTTTCCTTGTTATTTTTCAGTGTGCATGTGCCGATGACGTCGGCACATGCAAATACAGGGGATATCTCCTAAACCATGCAGGCTTAGGAGATATCCTGGGTAGCTACAGGTAACCCTTATTATAGGCTTACCTGTAGCAAAAAGTGGTCTGTAATGCCCTGTACACACGATAGGATTTTTCAACGGAAAATGTTCTATGGGAGCTTGTTGTCGGAAATTCCGATCGTGTGTAGGCTCCATCAGACATTTTCCATCAGAATTTCCATCACACAAAATTTGAGAGCTGGTTCTCAAATTTTCTGACAACAAAATCCGTTGTTAATTCCGATCGTGTGTACACATTTCCGACGCATCATGTTCCACGCATGCTTGGAATCAAGCAGAAGAGCCGCACTGGCTATTGAACTTCATTTTTCCTGACAGACTCCATGGCAGCCTACGTGTGGGTTTACCCCGCCTCCTCTCCAATGCTATAGGACCCCATTCCCATAAATGAGTACTCACCACTAGCTACTGCGTTCCTTTTTTGTCCTCCTCCAATGGACCTACACAAGTTGTTTGCGTCCGGTCGGACGGATCCAGGATCATGGCATACCTTTTGCGTTGCAGCTCAGGGCCCAGCCACGGGCGGGCGAGTAGCAGGTAGAGGCTGATATTTACCCTTTTGGTGGAAGGATGGTCGCCTCTGTATGCCGGACGTCCAGGGACATCAGCGGCTGGCAAGGTCGGAAGCTTAAAAGTGTTTTTCTCCATGGCAGGTTTTTCTGTGTTCTGTCTGTTTTCCCCTAGGTCTCCTGGCTCTGGCTATGACCGCCGCGGTCTCTGTTGGGACCGTTTTCCCCCTCATGGTGGCTGGAGCGCTTGTGCGTTCCACCTCGCCTCAGCTCTTCCGGGTTCAGCCGTCCGCACTGCTCGCCCATGCGCCGTAGCCTCCTCGGGTCCGAGGCTTGGCTGGCGCGTGCGCAGAGCGGCGGAACGCTCGGCAATCCGCACATGCGCAGTATGGTCACCGTCCGACGGCGCAGGCGCGAGGTCGGGCGGTGACGTCATGGGCGGGGGATTTAAATTCAGCTCATGAACTCCTTCACAGTGGGAATGCCTCACAGTGAGTAGGAGTAGAGCGGTTTTTCTTCCCCATCTCCAGCCCTGATCTGCTTTAGGTGAGTGCCTGTTTAAACTTTGTATTTAAAAAAAAAAAAAAAAGATAAAGAAGGAAAAAAGGGGGTTAAAATGCCATTTACATATGTTTACCTTTTAAAAAAAAAAAAAAAAAAAAAAAAATTTTTTTTTCTGTAAAAGATTGAATAAGTTATATGTTTACGTCCAGTTATAAGAAGGGCTTTTTCGTCTGGACACACGCTGCAAGTGTACTCTGAATGTATTTGTGGGGCAGAATGACCCTTTTTTCTTACTGGTATTTCGGCCCGTTCAAGCCGCCTTTTTCTGCAGACTAACCGTACTGTGTCGCTCTTCATATGGAAGTCTCGGACAATTCACCGCCTTTAAGTGGCCAGCCCTCACGCACAAGGTATGTGCTTATGAGGGGAGGGGTTGAGAGTCAGTCGGAATTGTGAATTGCGTTATCTGATGTTGGTCTCGCCTTTTTCCCCCTCCCTACTGTGTTTTTTCTCCCAGCCCTTCCAGATCGGACCCTCAAATTGTGGTCCAGAATGACAGAGACCTTGCCAGGCCACAACACCAGTCACCTTCAAGATCCAGGCATGACTCTAAGTCTGAAAACCACCACCAAGAATCGGAGAACCAGCGTCTGGAAACTCTCGTCAGACGAGTGGTACAGCAGTCCCTGAAGGAGCTGGATCCTCCCCACACATTGAGCCAGTCCACTACACTATCTGGCCCCCCGGCTGATGAATCCCGCGAAGACCCGGGCACTTCACAGCCGTACGTGGCCTCCCTTGACTCCTCGGATGATGATCCTCAGGAAGAAGAATAAGTCGGAGGCTTTGATTTCAGTACGGTGTCACCTTTAATTAAGGCAATCAAGGAGGCTCTTAAATGGGAGGACCCCTCTACTCCCCCGGCCAAGCAGAAGAAATTCTTCAAACATTTGGGGAAAGAACGCGCAAGTTTCCCGCTCCTTTCTGAGCTGAAAGAAATCATTGATGAGGAATGGAGTAAGACGGACAGGAAGTCCTCTATGACAAATAAGATCTCCAGATTATATCCCTTCAAGTCAGAAGAGGTGAAGTATCTGGAGAATGCTCCCCTTGTAGACGCAGCTCTAATGCGTCTAGCTAAGCATATTACACTTCCCTTGGAAGATGCAGTGTCCTTCAAGGATGGTCTTGAAAGAAGGATCGACCAAGACCTGAAGAGGATTTACGGGTTGGCCGGAACGGCCTGCAAACCTGCTTTTGCTCTGGCAGCCATGTCAAAAGCCATGGAGGACTGGACGGAGAATGTGGATTCCATCCTTAAAGGGATTTCAGAGGAGCTAGCGGGAAGTTCAGCAGCTGCAGAATTGAAGCTAGCGGCGGTGTTCTTGGGGGAGGCATCCATTGACTTGATTCGCCTATTGGCGCGAATTATGCTGTCCTCGGTCACGGCCAAACGGGCCTTATGTGGCTTGCTGACCCCGTTTCCAAACAAGCTTGGTGTAAAATTCCCTTCGAGGGATCTTCACTGTTTGGCAATAAGCTAGACGATGCCATAAGACGAGCCACGGGTGGCAAGTCGGGGTTTCTCCCCCAGGACAGGCGCCTTCTTGGTCGGAAGAAGCCGCAGTTCAGAAGACGCTCTCCGGAGTGCTCTAGGGAAGCTCGCTCCTACAAGCCCGGTAGGGACTTCAGAAAGAATTGGAGCAGGGGCCAGACATCTTTTCGCAAGTCCACTAAAGGCCAGGCATCCAGCGGCCGTGAACAGGCGAGGTCTTTTTGAGATTGCGCCCGCCCAGGCGGGTCGGGTGGGGGCACGGCTGCGCCTCTTCCGGCACGTCTGGGTGGCCTCGATCTCGGACTTTTGGGTAATAAAGACGGTCTCGACAGGTCACAGATGGACCTTCTCCAGTGCTCCGCCCCCCAGATTTGTCCCCACTCTTCTGCCCCGGTCGGAAGATCAAAAGCAAGTGCTATTGTCCTATGTGGATCTCCTGAAGTCTCAAGGAGCAGTGGTGTGCGTCCCGAGGGACGAGTGGTTTCAGGGAATATACTCCCCTGTCTTCCTGGTTCAAAAGAAGAGTGGCTCTTGGCGCCCGGTTATAGACCTGACCTACCTCAACAAGTTTATAGAGCCAGGGAAATTCAAGATGGAAACGCTGTCGACTATTCAGCAAGCTATTCAGCCAGGCGATTGGATGATTTCCATCGACTTAAAGGACGCTTATTTTCACGTCCCGATAGAGGAAGGGTTTCACAAATACCTCCGCTTCCAAGTAGGGCAAGATCATCTTCAGTTTATCTGCCTCCCCTTCGGATTGACAACGTCCCCCCGGGTCTTCTCAAAAATCCTTCTGGCCACGGTAGCTCACATAAGACTGAAGGGGGTACGTCTTTACCACTACCTCGACGACCTCCTGGTGTTGTCGCAAAGCAGAGAACAGCTGCTGGCCCATCGAGAACAGGTGATCTCCACCCTTTCCAGTTTTGGGTGGCTCCTGAACTTGGCAAAAAGTCATCTAAAACCAACGCAATGCCTAATATACCTAGGAGCTCAGTTCGACACTGTAAGAGGCACCATTTCCCTTCCACTACAGAAAATTCCGGTGGTACGAGACAGGATTTCTCGGGCTGTACATGCCTCACACCTAAAAGCCTCTCAGTGTCTGGAAATTATCGGTACAATGGTTTCTACGACGCCCATGGTCAAGTGGGCCTTGTGGAGGTTACGTCCCTTCCAGTCGGGGTTTCTGCAGCAATGGAGAACAGGGGACAAGAGTCAAGTCATCCGGGTGACCTCGTCAATGAGGAACAGCCTCTTTTGGTGGCTTCAACGCAAGAATCTCCTGGCATGTTATTCCATCGTTCCCATCTCCTGGGTCACGGTGACGACCGACGCCAACGGGACGGGTTGGGGGGCCCTCTGCGGCTCGAACCTCGCCCAAGGCAAGTGGGACTCCTGCCGTGCAGTCCCAGGTTCGAACGTTCTAGAACTCAGGGCGGCCTGGTGTGCTCTACAGGCCTTCTCTCATCTACTGAAAGGGAAGTCAATACTATTAAGAATGGACAACACAACGGCTGTCGCCTACGTGAAGAGGCAAGGGGGTACCCGGAGTCCCACTCTCCTTCGAGAAGTCGAGCCCATCCTTTCATGGGCGCAGAAGAATCTTTGCAATATCTCGGCAGTGTTTATCCCAGGAGTTCAGAATGCTCAAGCGGACTTCCTTTCACGCACCACACTGGACAACAACAAGTTGTCTCTTCATATGGAGACGTTCAGATGGGTCTCCTCACTGGGGATCAACCCCGAGGTAGATCTGTTCGCCTCGCGCCACAACTTCAAACTGGAGAAATTTTACACCAGAGGCCGTTGCAGTCAGGCTCTCGGGTCAGATGCACTGACGGACCTTTGGAGGTTCAGCAAGGCATACGCCTTCCCGCCGCTCCCAGTCATCCTGAGATTCCTGCAGAGACTCCGTTCAGAGACGGCCGAAGTGTTGATGATAGCTCCATACTGGCCGAACAGACCCTGGTTCCCTCTCCTTGTCCAACTCAGCTTCAGGGACCCGGTGCCTCTCCCTCTCAGGCCGGACCTTCTTTCCCAGGGGTCAGTCCTACACCCGTGCCCAGCAGTGCTAAGACTGATGATCTGGTTCTTGAGAGGGAGAGGCTAATCTCGCTTGGTTGCGCTCCTACAGTAATATCAACTCTCATGGGTTCAAGAAGATCCAGCACAAATAGAGTTTACAGCAGAATCTGGTCTAAATTTGTGGATTTTTGCTCCTCTAGCGGCAGGTCTTTTAGACACCCGGGGGTGCAAGATATACTCAGCTTCCTGCAAACAGACTTAGATCTTCCATTATCCATCAGCTCGCTTAGGGTTCAGGTCTCTGCACTGTCGGCCTTCTCTGGGTCCTCCTGGGCAACTAATCCACTAATTCGACAATTTTTTCGTGGCGCTTCAAGGCTCAAGCCTCAAAGGAGATCCAGGTTCCCCAAATGGGACCTGCCACTTGTCTTAGACTCAATCTCCGGACTCAGTACTTCCCCGCTCTCTATCAAGGACTTCTCAGCTAAAGTAGTCTTTCTAGTAGCTATCACATCTGCAAAAAGAGTTTCTGAGATTGGCTCTCTGGGTTGTGAAGAACCCTTCTTAACATTCTTCCCGGATCGGGTGGTACTTATCCCAATGCTGGGTTCTAACCCAAAAGTGTCCTCTGTGTTCCATGATAATCAAGAGATAGTCTTGCCCACGTTTAGGTCTCTGGAGTCCTCTGAGATTCATCCTCTGGATGTAGGGGAAGCAATTAAAGAATATCTGACAATGACTTCTCCCTTCAGGCGTTCTGACCATCTATTTATCCTACACTCGGGAAGTAACAAAGGAAAGAAAGCCTCAGTTAGGACACTCGCTACTTGGATTGTTCAAACTATTCAACAAGCATACAGGGCGAAGGGCTTGGCTCCTCCACAGAGGAGATGGCAGCTTCATGGGCGGCAGCTCGACGTGTGACCCCAGACACCATTTGCAAAGCAGCCTCGTGGGCCTCTATTAACACTTTCATGTCTCATTACTGTATTGAGCCTGCTTCGTTATCCTCTGTAGACTTTGGTTTGAGAATCCTATCGGTTGATAGGACAAATTAAAATTTTTGTTTGATTCAGCATACCCACCCGTGTGGTTGTCTAGTTATTTCCCACACGTAGGCTGCCATGGAGTCTGTCAGGAAAAAGGAAAATTTATTATCAAATACTTACCGTAATTTTCCTTTCCTGATGGACTCCATGGCAGACGGAGTTCCCACCCATTGGTCAAAGAGTAGGCTAGTTACGGAACGCAGTAGCTAGTGGTGAGTACTCATTTATGGGAATGGGGTCCTATAGCATTGGAGAGGAGGCGGGGTAAACCCACACGTAGGCTGCCATGGAGTCCATCAGGAAAGGAAAATTACGGTAAGTATTTGATAATAAATTTTCCTTTTTCTCGGCTCGCCGTACGTGTTGTACGTCACCGCATGCTTGACGTTCGGAATTTCCGACAAGATTTATGTGACCGTGTGTATACAAGACAAGTTTAAGCCAACATCCGTCGGAAAAAAAACATGGATTTTGTTGTCGGAAAATCCTATCGTGTGTACAGGGCATAAAGGTTTACAACCACTTTAATGGTGCACTGCAAATACACCTGGAGAGCTGTGGGTAGTCTTCCTCTGAAAATGACCAGGAGCTTCTGTTGGAGCTGGTAAGTGGTGCAATGCCAAAATGCGTACTTGGCACACACTTGTAACTCCTGGGTTTTTAAGTTGAAGTCTAGGACTTTATGATCTTTAATTCATACTTACATTGGTCCAGCTTGGATGAGGCTAAGAGGTGGGGCAGTGGCGTCATCAGAGAACACCTTGTATTCATTAAAAAAATACAAGTCATTTTTTGAATGCCAGCAGTGTAAATCAGGCTACCCCCTATGGTACACAAACCAGAAAACTGTGATGATCACTGTACTCGTGTCGACCACTACAGTGATTAGCAACTTCCACAGCTAGCTATATGGCTAGTTTAAGCTCATTCTCACCCAAAGGGATGCAGACTCTGCAGATTTCGTCACCACAACACTAATGCCCTGTACACACGGTCGGACATTGATCGGACATTCTGACAACAAAATCCATGGATTTTTTCTGACAGATGTTGGCTCAAACTTGTCTTGCATACACACGGTCAGACAAAGTTGTCGGAAAATTCGATCGTTCTGAACATGGTGACGTAAAACACGTACGTCGGGACTATAAACGGGTCAGTAGCCAATAGCTTTTGTCTCTTAATTTATTCTGAGCATGCATGGCACTTTGTGCGTCGGATTTGTGTACACACGATCGGAAATTCCGACAACAGATTTTGTTGTCGGAAAATTTTATAGCCTGCTCTCAAACTTTGTGTGTCGGAAATTCCTATGGAAAATGTGTGATGGAGGCTACACACGGTCGGAATTTCCGACAATAAGGCCCTATCATACATCACACAAAATCCTATCGTCTGTACAGGGCATAAGAATGTTTAGGTTCTGATAATTAAAGCCTAAATGCAGCCAAAAGAAAAAACACAAAAATCAGCACAAGGGACAAAATTTACAGTCAGTAGTATGTGTTCCTTTAGCTCTGTTAGGTTAAATTCTTTATCGTTCATAGAATCTTCCACAATTCAAAGAAGTCATTCTACAGCTTCTATGCATGAAAAGTGATCTGTGAATAGAAGATGGGCGGATAATTGATAGTCATAGATCCCTTTTTTTGTCAGCTGCGTAATTGGAGCAATTACCTTGGAGAAATTCCTTATGAATCTTTTGTAAATGTTAGAAAATCCAACAAATCCTTATGTTTCCTTAACATTCCTAGGGACAGTCCAATTCACCACTGCTTTAAACTTATCGGGATCCATGCTCTCTCCTTCAGGAGAAATGGTCTATCCCAAGAACTGGATCTAAGTTTGTTCAAACTCGCATTTCTCTAGTTTGATGTAAAGTTGATTCTGCCTTATGCAGCGTACACACGAGCAGACTTTTCTATCGGAATGGTTCGATGGACCGAGTCCGGCGGACAATCCGATCGTGTGTGGGCTTCATCGGACCTTCAGCTGACTTTTCCAGTCGAAAATCTGATGAACTTTAGATTTGAAACATGCTTCAAATCTTTCCGACGTACTTGAGTCCAGTCAAAAAATACACTCGTCTGTATGCTAGTCCGACGGACGAAAACCCACACTAGGCCAGCTATTGGCTACTGACTATCAACTTCCTTATTTTAGTCTGGTCGTACGTCATCACGTACGAATCCGTTGGACTTTGGTGTGATCGTGTGTAGGCAAGTCCGTTCGATCAAAAGTCAGTTGGAAGTCAGTCAAAAGTCCGTCAAAGTCCGTCGGAAAGTCCATCGGACCAGTCCGGTCGAAAAGTCCGCCCTTGTGTACACGGCATAAGGCTTCATGTACATGGGACATTTTTACAACCTCTCCTGGACGATTCAACTTACAGATAGTAACTGATGTTTAAAACGTCCGTTTTGCCTGCCACGTTTAGTGGCGTTTTGCCGCGTTTGCGTTTAGACGCGTTTTTTTTTTTTTTTAATTTTTTCACATAGCCAAAAGTGAAAAACGCTTGGAAACGAAACGCAAGTCATCGTATTCAGACGCGTTTGGCGCGTGAAATGCCTGTAAACTCAGCTAGAAACCGCTGTCTAAAAACGTCTATTTAGCCGCGGTTGCGTCAAGAAGTGTTTGTGAAAAAAAAATGTTTGTTAAAATGAAAAAACTTCTGTAAACAAAACGCTGCTAAACGCGAGTTAATGCGTTTAGCAGTGTTTACTAGCTGTTACAAGCAATTGGCGTTTCAAATGCCTCTTAACATCTGAACACATTTTTTTGCGTTCCAAAAAATGCCTCTAAACTCAACTGCCTAGAAACTACTATAAACGACCCTATGGACATGGACAGATATGATAACATAGAGGAGAGTCCAGAGGCAGTTGAAAAAAACACCGTTTAGCAGCAGCAGTGTACTCTCAAAGACCGTACATACACGCACAGCCATTCGGCATGTTTTTTTTTATCACAAACGTCCTGGAACTCAAGATATTGTGGAGGCAGCTTGTCGTATGACTGGGCAGTTACCATAACTGCTTGTGAATCCTGGGTTGGTGGAGGGCCTATTTGATAAGATTCTTTGCAATGGTCAGATGTAAAATGTATAGACTGTGTCTCCCAGTTGATGGAGGGGTTATGGATAGAGAACCAAGGAATGCCCAGGATGATAGGTAACTTGGGTGATGTGATCAGCTGAAAGCTGATAATCTCCTGATGGTCAGCCTCAATTTGGAGTTCAAGTGGGATGGTCTCGTGGGCAACAGGTCCTGAAGACAAAGGTGAGCCATTCACAGTTTCCATATCTCCATATGGAATGCCGTGCCTGAGCAAACGTGGCCCCCACACACGTAAAGGTGTGAACCGAGCCTTAAACAAAACTCCAGCTAACACTTTTAAGGCAGTTACAGAAACTTTTTTTAACTCTTTTGTGATAAAGGTTTTACATAAATAAATAAAAGTTGAGCACCCCTGTCAGAGGTAAATGGTTAAAAAAAAATTATACCAATTGTTTTTGTTCTGCCCTTAGGTCACACAGCAGTTGTTTGCATCTCCTAACCCCACCTTGACCTAAACTGCTAGGTTGGCAAAGCAGACTTTGCAATTTTATGGAACACTCTGCAGTTGTCGAAGATTTAGTGCCCTATAACAACTACTGGCAGATTTCTTGTTGCGGGTTGACACATCAAGTCCACAGGGAGAATTTATTTAGCCTTTTCTAGTAACAGTCAGACTTTACAAGCAATGCTCCCTAGGTAGTGAAAATGAGGGTCTAAAACTGCATACACACTATCGGAAATTCCGCCAGCAAAAGTCAGATGAGAGCTTTTGGTCGGAAATTGTGACCGTGTGTATGCTCCATCGGACTTTTGCTGGCGGAATTCCAGCCAGCAAAAGATTGAGAGCAGGTTCTCTATTTTTCGGTCGGGAAAAGTTCCTATCCGAAAATGCGTTCGTCTGTATGCAATTCGGACGTGCAAAAAATAACACATGCTCAGAATCAAGTACGTGACGGAAGCGCTCGGTCTTGTAAAAGCGTTCGTAATGGAGATAGCACATTCCCCACGCTGTAAATTTTTGGATCTTTTAATGCATTTTTTTTGTTCTTTATAATGCTAGAAGAATGAGGTTGTTTTGCTGCTGATATTCACACAGTTCTGACAAACTGATTTCTTTATTATTTCTCTTGATCTCCTGAATAATCTCTTTTGTTTTTAAAGCCAGATCTCCATAATAATGTTTAGAATTATTTTTTTATAGTCTTTTTTTTTAAAAATCAAGATCTCCTATTTTTTTGATTATTTTTAAATTATTTTCTAGTGATCTCCACCATTTTTTTTGTGTCAAGTTTCCACAACAACATTATTATCTTGTATTTTTAAAGCTCAAGGAGGTTGGTGTTGGTGTCCCTTGTTAATTAGACATTGTATTTTTGAAATGTACCTGCCTATTCACAAACAAACTGTTTCTATTTGAAGAAAAACACATAGGCAAGTATTTTCATATAAAAAAATCTCCATTTATTCTGGCTCATAACAAAATAAAGAGGAAGGCAACGCTGGAGAAACTGCTTGAATTTGCAAAGCCTTTGTACCCCAGGGCACACATCAACTCTTTTTAACTAAAACTTGTTAGCCTGAGAGGTCCATATAATAGGGAGCACAATCTGGTCCAGGACTCCCAGAGATCAAGAACAGCAGCAGATGACATAAATATCCCCAGGCTGTGGTACTACCACAGCCTGCGTCTTCTGTCAGACCACACTGAACCCAGGCCATCACTTTCTTGTGTTCCCTGCAGCCTTCCCTCCATGCTTCCCTACAGCCTTCCCTGCAGCCTTCCTTGTAGACTGTGGCTCTTGGAGGAGGAGGATGGGCGAGCGCACATAAGTGCATGTTATCAGTCATTTGGCCCCTCAACGCCTTATGAAGGGCCTGAAAAATAATCTGCTCACAGATGAGGCATTGGCCCCCCTCCATTTGCTGCAATTTTGCAGCTACATAGCAGCCATAGGCCTCTTCAGCGTCGGGGGGTGTTTTCAGGGCCGCATTAGCATCCTTAATGAGGCCCAGTGCTGCCTCCTCCACGTTACTCCCCTTCCTGGCCCTTTTTCTTGTAAGGGGGAGGGAGAGAGGGGAGGCACCTGGGATTGGGTGAGGCTACTGGGCCTGGTCACCTCCTGGTTGACACTTACCCGCCACCTCCTGGCTGACACTTACCTCCGCCTCCTCCTGGCTGACACATTCCAGAGCCTCGTCCTGGCTGAGGTCTTCCTGTGTATGAAAAAGGGACATACTTTTATAGTTTTTGTATCATCAATCACACACAATTTTCAGCTCATGACTGTTGCAAATTGAATGTTAATAAATAGAAAAGACTATCATTCTGAACCCAGCATTTTTCATTCTTGTCACAATCATTTTTGGCCACTACTGTCTATTGATATGTCAAACACTTTTTGTTAAATCATTCATTTGTTATCAATAATAACATCTAGTTAACAACAATAATTTTTGGACAATAAATATGTTCAAAAATACTATACCTAGCTCCAGCTGGGCTACTCAACTTCATCCAGGATGGAAGGCCCAGGTTGGTCCTCGGAAGCCTCAGCTGGGGTTGAGGGAGGGGTTGAGGGAAGGGTGGATGGAAGTGTAGAAAGTGATTCCCTAGCTTCAATCTGGTCTTCCAGAAACCGCATCCTGTTGTAGTACCACAGACTGGGTGCCTTTGCTGCTGCTCCTGATCATGGAAACCTGGACCTTATTAAGCTCCTTCATATACGTGCTTCTCAAGCTACCAATTTTCTTATCCACAAACTCGATGTCTGCGTCAGGGACATGCGTCTTCAGGAATTGCAGCAGTTTCTCCAGCGATGCCTTCCTAGCTGGTTTATTTTGATATAAGGGTTTTTTAACCTCCCACAAATTTCTCATATACCTGTATCTGTCTATGAACTGGCCCATGAATTCAGGGTCTTTGAATTGTTTCATATTTGCTGCAAGACAAAACACAAGACAAAAACACTAATATCAGGCTAAACTCTCCTAATCTTGTCCCAATACAGGCCTCAATCTCGAATCAGTATAGGCCACTGATGTCCTAAGTTAAAATGTTACCTTCGTTATAACGTTCGGCGCTTCCTCCACTCACAGATCGTACGTACGACACATGCCTGTTAGCTTTATATACACTGAAACATGAAGCGTGGAACTCCGCCCGTGTCGCCCGCCCCTGACGTTCTTTCTAGAATATTCCCCGCCCCTTCTCTTTCGTAGCAGTGGGAGAGGAACATGGCGTAGACACAGCAGGTGCGTAATAGCAGTAAGGAGGAGGAAAGCCCGGAGCCCGAAACGTCCCGATCCCGCAGGAGATTTAAGGCCTCAAATATGGCCTTTATAGAGATGATGGAGATGGTGGACATCTTGAAGAGGTCCGACTATGATGGGAAGTATGGACTGTACCTAAACCCAAATGTGAGAAAGGCCACGATCATGACTAACGTTATGAAGAGTCTGCACAGGAATTTTGGGGTACGACGATCCAAGGAGCAATTGAGGAAACGCTGGTCAGACCTGAAATTGAGGGAGCAGGATCAGAACAGAAGGATCAAGAAAGTGCTTCTAAAAAGTAAGTAGTTGTCGTGTGTCCCTATTATTATTATTACTTGCATGCTGCTCCATGTGCTCTTCTTTACTGTTGTACAGTTTTAAATGGCAACTTTCAGGCTTGTGGGCACAGTAATCGTTCATAGTAAACATTGTTTGTTCGCCAACTAAATACGATGTTTTTGGCAGATACAGGGTTAACTACATTTGGTCATGCTAAATTGTGTTAAAAGAAGTTTAGGACATTGTTGACTAGATGTGTTTGAAACTAGAAAGAATTGCAAACTTGATTCAGTGTAATGTAAGGAGAGGACACTCAGCAGCTGTTTACACATCTGGACTCAGGATCACTAGTGTGGGACACCAGAACAAACTTTTTACGGTGTCCCACACAGGTACTCAAGTGGATACTTGGGGTGTCTCCATGTGTAAAACTTATCCAAAAAAGGTATGTATTCCAGCTTTGGTAAGGGAAAAATAATTTCAGTTTAGAACTCAGCCAAAACAGAGAATTGTACCCCACTTCCAAGCAATCTTTCATATTCCTATTTCTGGCCTCAAATATCTGTGTGCTAAGTATACCTTTTGTTTCATTCTCATAGGGGAGAAAAGACTCGGGACGAAGAAGCCGCACATGCTCCGAAACGCGTTACCGCCCCCTTCTCTACACTGACACCATCAGCCTTGTGTGTCCCGCAGTGAATACAGGCTTCCCTGCTGCTTCCTCTTTCCAACACTCATGAGAACGCTTTACAGCTGCTGGATGGCTCTACACTGCTCTCTACCACCATGCTGAGGATGGACACATGCCATAGATGAGGACTCCTGATTTTATCATGTCTTTTAACACTCAACAATCTTGTAAGTGCTGTTAACCCTTTGTGCACTTTATTAAATTTTGCATACTGCACTTAGAGGCGCCTTTCTTTTCCTAAATTGGGAAGCCACAGTCTGCCATTCATGTGGCGTTGAAGGAAACTGTGGAGTCAAAAAAGAAAAAAAAATATTAGTACTTTTGCACATACAGTAACATTGCAAGCAGATTAGACACAAACATTTTTGGCCAACATCAGTATAAACATCTATTTTAAGGAGTATTTAAAGACAAAAATATAAGGTCCACTTATCAGATTCCTCACCCCTTCTGATGGCCCATTGTAAAAATTTTAGGGGGGTGAGGGGTTATAAATGAGTTTTGGACCCCCCCAAAAAAAGCCTCTTGCACTCTGCCTGAATTTAAGGACAACAATAGCATTTGGACACATTTTAGGGGGTGTTTAGGGTAAAGCATTACAATGGAGCTGACAAAATACATTGTTAAGTGACTAGGCTAGGTGTATATGGGCCCAGGATAGCATGCTGGGAAGGTTAGTGAAAGCAAATATGCATGAAGGGCAAAAAAATTAAAAGCTTACAGCATGCATGGGCACAAAGGGGACATTCACAGCATATTACAATCATGGTAATTAGGGAATGATGAAAGAAATAAAAAAACATTAGCATACATTAAATACATATAATGTGATGTTAAAGGAGAAAACCTACCCTAATATAGTCCTTCTGCAGGACCTGTATGATGGCAGAACAGGTCTCTGGAATAATGATCCTCAGAGCCTGGGGGGACATGCCTGTAGAGAACTTGAGGTCTTGTAGACTTCTCCCCGTCTCCAAGTACCGCAACGTGGCGACTAGCCTCTGCTCGGGAGTGATGGCTTGCCGCATGCAGGTGTCCTGCTTGGTAATATAAGGGGTCAGCAAAGCCAACAGACGGTGAAAAATGGGGTCCGTCATCCGGAGAAAATTCCTGAAAACATCAGGATCTCCTGCAGCAAAGGCATATGAGAGAATTGGTCACGCTGGAGCAACCAATTCTTGGTCCATGAACTCCTCCCCACCCTGTTCATGGACTGGGCTTGTGTCAAAGCAAAAACAATACCAAGCCCCCCGCATGGCACGAACTCTACGACGAGCACATACCTGCAACATGGCTTCAAAACGGTCGGCTGGTCAGAACGATCTAACAGAACGCACTGAAGAACAGAAAGGCCTGTAAAGAGCAAGCTGAAAATCAGAAACGAGCGGACAAGAACGCACTGAAAAACAGATACGAACTGACTACACGCACTGAAAACCAGATACAAACCCACAAGCGCAAACTGAAGAGCAGTAACGGACTGAAGGAGGCTGAAAATCGCGAATCGTCTCTCACAAAACTTCTACTAACACGAGGTAAACACGAGATTAGCAGAAGGAGCCCAAAGGGTGGCGCACTGGGTATTGAACTTCCGTTTTCTATACCCGTCGTACATGTTGTACGTCACTTCGTTCTTGACGGTTGGAATTTGGTGTGATTTTTCCGACGGAAATTCCGCTCGTGTGTACGCGGCATAAGATGTATTTGCTATTGTCCACAGAGATTTTCACCCTCCTATGGCATTTTAGTAAACTCCCATGTATGATGTTTACCTATAGGTAAGTGTCACGTACCTGGTAGGAGAGCCCGGTATGCAGAGGAAGGCCTCTCTTACGCCTCTCAGTCGAGGCCCCTGATAGAGCAAACAGGAGGCGTGGGAGTGTAAAGTAGCATGAGTGCCTGGCAGGATCGCTAGCAGAGAGTTCCTGATGACACCATGATGGGTGACCAGCAAGACAGGAAGTCCGGGACAGCAGGCAGGATGGAGATTGGAGCAGGCTAGTATCTGGATGCCACACACAGGAATGCAGAGAGTAGCTTACAGTGAGGATGTTCCAAGGGGACTGGAACACAGGCAGGTACAGGCAGGCCAGGTCATACACAGACGGGAGATACTGGAACAAATGCGGATGCAGAGGCAGAGTTGAGGTACAAGCCAGGTCGGTAACAGGTGGGCAACGTGGTAACCAGCGAAGAAGGCAGGTGTAGGTCAGAGACAAGCCAAGGTCGGATGCAGGCAGATGGCGGGAGTAATCAGAGGCAAACTGAGTCAATCACAGGAACAGATGAAGAATCACAGGTAGCAGGGATCACAGGAAACGCTGCAGATCAAACATTATTGATCCTGTTTGCTGGCCTGGTTTAAATAGTCTATTTGGCGCTGGGAACTGTGCACGCATGCGCATTGGCACCCGCACCAGCCTGTACAGCTTTCCTTATAGGAATCCTTCTGAGGCGATCTTCCTAACATTGCCCCCTCCTAATGGTCAGCCCTTGGCTTCCCCCAGCCCCAGAGTCCAGCATAGCAGAGCAAGCGATTTCTCTGCATTTAATGATAAGCTTTATAGGGATGACAAAATAGGATGATAAAGGATGAACTTTATTTGCTTCCTGAATCAAAGGAGAGACAGACTGAGAAACTGAGTTTATATGTTCGAATACTGTAGGTTGCCGCAATTTTTTGGGACAATAACTGTGTAATAGTTATTATAAATTACGAGTCCGCGCTCAGGACTTAAAGGGTTGCAGCCTCCCCCTAGTTAGTTCCCAATTGGGACTATTTGGGTATATATAAAGAATGGGGAAATGGTGCTACCCTTCTAAGATCTATGGTTAAGTACCTAATTCCAATACAAACGTAAATAGTGCTAGTCCCTGTGTAGTTAACACTTATAAATGTGCGTGACGGTATCATAAACATGCACTAATTCCCATACAGTGACATAAGATACAAATATCTGAACTGTGACAGTGTGCCCCTTAGGGCAAGCAGCAATGATGTGCAATACTAGAGTGTATGTTCAATGTGTACATTCATTCCAGAGGGCTGTGTGCCCTTTAAAACAAGCACCAGCAGTAATGTGTATTCAAAGATGGACTCAGTATTTGCATACAGCCCATTAGCTGCTGTTTGTAGTGAAATGATCAAAGTGACATCTACTAACCTAACCGACAACCAAACATATATATATATATATATATATATATATATATATATATATATAATGAAAAAAATGGGAAATAATATCAATTGAACTCCAAATTCATGTGACATATATATACCACAATCTGTAGAGGTATATCAGGACCGAGTGTGCATAAAGCTAAACTAAACTCTTGTATAAAGACAAAATCTCTAGAAAAGCAATTGGGGGAGCACTTGGAGTCACCATTGTTGATGAGCACAGAAGTCACTGCTGATTTTTATTTTTATATTTATTTTTATTGGATTGCACAGAGACTTTGTTTTTTCACAGAGACTTTTGCTTTTCTAAAGATTTTGTCTTTATACAAGAGTTTAGCTTAGCTTTATGCACACTCGGTCCTGATATACCTCTACAGATTGTGGTATATATATGTCACATGAATTTGGAGTTCAATTGATATTATTTCCCATTTTTTTCTATATATATATATGTTTGGTTGTCGGTTAGGTTAGTAGATGTCACCTAGATCATTTCACTACAAACAGCAGCTAATGGGCTGTATGCAAATACTGAGTCCATCTTTGAATACACATTACTGCTGGTGCTTGTTTTAAAGGGCACACAGCCCTCTGGAATGAATGTACACATTGAACATACACTCTAGTATTGCACATCATTGCTGCTTGCCCTAAGGGGCACACTGTCACAGTTTTAGATATTTGTATCTTATGTCACTGTATGGGAATTAGTGCATGTTTATGATACCGTCACGCACATTTATAAATGTATTGGAATTCTGTATTTAAACATAGATCTTAATAGGGTAGCGCCATTTCCCCATTCTTTATAAATAACTGTGTAATGTCCAAATTCTCCACAGAAAAATAAAAAATGTAATTGAATAAAAAAAATTACAAACAGTGATGCGCTATCAGTGCAAAGACCCCAAATCAATAAATTATAAACACTATCTAAATAAAATATATGTACAGTGCCTTGCAAAGCTATTCACCCCCCTTGGCTTTTTACCTATTTTGTTACATTACAGCCTTTAGTTCAATGTTTTATTAATCTGAATTATATGTGATGGATCAGAACACAATAGTTTAAGTTGGTGAAGTAAAATTAGAAAAATATATACATAAAACTATTTTTCAGAAATAAAAAAACTGATAATTGGCATGTGCGTATGTATTCACCCCCTTTGTTATGAAGCCCATAAAAAGCTCCGGTGCAACCAATTACCTTCAGAAGTCACATAATTAGTGAAATGATGTCCACCTGTGTGCAATCTAAGTGTCACATGATCTGTCATTACATATACACACCTTTTTGAAAGGCCCCAGAGGTTGCAACACCTAAGCAAGAGGCACCACTAACCAAACACTGCCATGAAGACCAAGGAACTCTCCAAACAAGTAAGTGATGATGTTGTTGAGAAGTACAAGTCAGGGTTAGGTTATAAAAAAATATCCAAATCTTTCATGATCCCTAGGAGCACCATCAAATCTATCATAACCAAATGGAAAGAACATGGCACAACAGCAAACCTGCCAAAGAGACAGCCGCACACCAAAACTCACAGACTGGGCAAGGAGGGCATTAATAAGAGAAGCAGCACAGAGATCTAAGGTAACTGTGGAGGAGCTGCAGAGTTCCACAGCAGAGACTGGAGTATCTGTACATAAGACAACAATAAGCCGTACGCTCCATAGAGTTGGGCTTTATGGCAAAGTGGCCAGAAGAAAGCCATTACCTTCAGCAAAAAACAAAATGGCACATTTTGAGTTTGCGAAAAGGCATGTGGGAGACTCCCAAAATGTATGGAGGAAGGTGCTCTGGTCTGATGAGACTAAAATTGATATTTTTGGCCATCAAAGAAAACGCTAGGTCTGGCGCAAACCCATCACATCACCCAAGGAACACCATCCCCACAGTGAAACATGGTGATGGCAGCATCATGCTCTGGGGATGTTTTTCAGCAGTCGGGACAGGGAAACTGGTCAGAGTTGAGGGAAAGATGGATGGGGCTAAATACAGGGATATTCTTGAGCAAAACCTGTACCACTCTGTGTGTGATTTTAGGCTAGGATGAAGGTTCACCTTCCAGCGGGACAATGACCCCAATCACACTGCTAAAGCAATATTTGAGTGGTTTAAGGGGAAACATGTAAATGTGTTGGAATGGCCTAGCCAAAGCCCAGACCTCAATCCAATAGAAAATCTGTGGCCAGACTTAAAGATTGCTGTTCACAAGCACAAACCATCCAACTTGAAGGAGCTGAAGCAGTTTTGCAAGGAGAAATGGGCAAAAATCCCAGTGGTAAGATGTGGCAAGCTCTGAGAGACATATCCAAAGCGACTTGGAGCTGTGATAGCCGCAAAAGGTGGCTCTACAAAGTATTGACTTTAGGGGGTGAATAGTTATGCACATTGACTTTTTCTGTTATTTTGTCCTATTTGTTGTTTGCTTCACAATAAAAAAAAAAAAAAACATTTTCAAAGGCATGTTATGTAAATTAAATGATGCAAATCCTCAAACAATCCATGTTAATTCCAGGTCGTGGGGCAACAAAACACGAAAAATGCCCCGGGGGGGGGGGGGGGGGGAATACTTTTGCAAGGCACTGTACATATAAATATAAATATATATAAATCTGTTAAGATATGATAAATCAGTGATTAGATCAAACCTCAATACATCTACAATGAACCATAAAAATATGCAACAAATGTAAATCATTAAATAAATAATAGCATAATCAATCCAAATGTCACAGCGATATTAAATATATTAATTCCAAAGTCAATATAAAGTGCAACAGTGGTAGAAAAATATCCAAAATAATAATAAAAAAAAAAAGAAGTCCATAAATAAAGTGAGTCCCATACACCATTCAATTTTCGTTCAATATCCTATTGCAATTAAGTCGATCTTTGGACAGTGCAAGGAAGCTCCAGTTTCCATACCATGCACACCAGAGTGCCCTTCACCCCACCTTATGGGTATCTTCTCACCTTAATTATTCGACCCCCACTGATAAAAGGAGGTTAACTGCACTTTACATGTGTACAAACGTAAACCCTCTCCAGTCTTCCTCTTTCCTCATAGACCTTCTCCCAATGGCAAGATAATATGTGGAAAGAAGAAACACACTGATAGTGCAGATCGTTGGTAGCCATAGTAGCCTTTGGGAAGCCTTGACGCCGCAACGCCGCAACGTCCGCACGGCTTCCTCTCCCATAGGTAATCCAGCATAAGCCAAACGTGTCGTTTCATATGCCATGGGAGAGGAAGCCGTGCAGACCCCCCCTTTTCTTTCCACCATCTGTTGATGACATCTGACAAGACGTATTTCCCAGAACCAGTGGTTTTTATGCTTTTTTGACTTGTCTTGCGTACGCCATTTCAGGTCAATTTTTTCCAGTAAGCCTTCTCTACTCCTGGTGTTGGCCCCGGCACTGATGTACAATCTATGCACACTTGTGGTCTCCCTTCTGCCCACTCGCCAGATTTGGTGTGATTAAAATCCTGTGAATACCATCTGGCCATGCATCACCCCCTTTGAACTCTGTTGATGTTTTCTTCACTATTTTTCTACACATTTTTTATGGACTTTTAAAGTTTCATGTTTTTTATGTTTGGTGTCTGTCTCATGGAACCAGCACGGTTTTCTATTAATCACTGGCACATCTGATGATTAAGTATTATTGTGTATTTACTTTATATGTGATCAACACTGATTAATTAGTATTAATAAGTATTCACCATTTTTATATGTCTTTATTGTAATACACACGGCTGTGGATGTGATATATAGCGCCACACTTTTGTTTCTTTTTTTTTTTTTTTTCTGCCTTGAGTCTATAGGTGTGTTGGCTGCTTTTCACTTTCCTTCTAAACGTATCGCTGTACTTAATTTTTATTTTTGATTGCACGAAAACTGAATGGTGTATGGGACTCTATTTATGCACTTCTTTTTTTATTTATTTATGTATATAGATTTTTTTCTACCACTGTTGCACTTTATATCCAATATATTTATATATATTGTTAGAATATTATTCCAAATTTATAATTCGGCACTTATAGGTGTTATATTATATTCATGGCAAGCTTGCAAAACATATTTGGTTTTATGATTAATCATGATAAATAGAGTATGTGTGAATGACCTTGATCAATAGATTTGACATGATTCTTCTTCTAAAGCTGAGCATTGCTGGATTTTTCTGGTGTAGCCAATTTGAGTATGACATTTAAAGTTCTTTGGTATAGAATGTCATGAGAAGATGAAAATAGACACGTGTCCACATAGCTAAAGGAATATACATTGTGGATTATATCCTGTTAAGTTAAGTTAGTTTGTAGTTCTAGTCATATTAATAAGTATTAGTATATAGTTACTTAATGTAAAGTTGATAATATGTGTTCATATTATATAGATGTTTGGTTATACGACATTACATGATCAGCATATTACTTCAAGTATGGAATGTTACATGTGGGCTTGTCAATCGTATGCCATATATGACTGAGTGCATACTGAAGCTAGCAGAAATGAATATGTGCCATACAAGGTTCTAAGTTGGAGTGAGGATATGACGTTCACACGTTCACATGTAACATATAAAGCCAATGCTTCCATATTGAAGGGACACACAGAGACATAGACAGACACACACACACACAGACACACACACAGCTACTAGGATAGATACTGACATGTTCACATGATAAGTTGGGACAGCTGTCAATTCTGCCAGAAGACTGAGAACGTCATTTCCTGTTTCTTCTTGGAGGAACACACAAGACAGCATGGAGACAGGAGGGCAGCAGCCATGAAGCAGACATGCTTTCATAAGCTTATACAGCTTTATAACTTTTTATTCTATTTCATATATTTTTACCTACATTGAACTGAACTATTATATTTTTTATGTAAGTGGAGACGTCCGCGCTTAGGACAATATGAAGGCTGCTGCCTATTCCTAATTGGTGCCCCAGAAGGGTCCAATATAGAAGTGAATAAGATAATAAAGGAAAAAACGGCGCTGCCCTAAGTGTGATTGGGTAAAGTGTACTACATAATAAGTGAACCCAAACTGTGTAATAGAGGTGCAACTACATTTAATTGTGCAAAAGTGACCCAAAAAAGGGGGTCCAACCAGATCAGTGGCACAGAGCAGATGCCGTAGTTACAACGCATACGACACTCCTGCTATAGTGGAAAATATAGTTTTTTTTTTTTTTAACAGAAGATTTTATTGAACAAATCAGCATTACAATACAATAAATTAGTACAGTCAATACAATGAGAAAAGTGACAACGGGATCTGCCTTCAATCAAAAGCCACTATTTAGCAGACATGTCAGTTATGCAAACGTAGCAATACTTCTTATGACATTAAAGCGTAATAACCTCTTCAGGTGGAGTAAAGTAGGCAACCAACATGCAGTCAAACCTAGTAGGGATGGCGGGGCGGGGGGGGGGGGGAACGGGGGAAGAGAGGGGGGGGGAAGGGGACCGAGGGAGGGGGAATGAAGGGGATGAGGGGGGGGGAGCGAGCATCTGAAAAATGACCATAAGATGTAGGATGTCCTCTAAAATGTTTCACTTCTTAGTTATGGGGAAGGGGGTTCAGAGTCCCCGGAGGCATCAACCCAAGAGGACCAGATTTTATCAAACTTTCGTGGGCATTGTCTACTTTCATATGTCAGTCTATAAAGAGGAAGTGCCATATTCACAGACCTTCTCCACGAGGCCAGAGTAGGAGGCTCCACTAGTTTCCATCGCAATAAGATTTCACGCCTGGCGTAGTATAGTGCAAAGGTTAGACACAGTTTACTATATCTATCTCCCTCCACTTCCTCCAAATGACTAAGCAGTAGTACCTGAGGGTCAACCGGCAAGTATGAGCCTATGACCCTGCTCATTGTGGAGGCCACTGCTGACCAGAAGGGGTGAAGTTTGGGACAGGACCAGACCATGTGCCAGAAAGTACCCTCCTGCCGTCTACATCTCTGACAGTTGGGATCTCTTTGATGGTAAATGCGCGCCAGTCTCTGTGGGGTGAAGTACGCTCTGTGTAGGAACTTAAATTGTATGAACCTATCTTTTGCAGCTATCATGGAGGGAATGTAGGAGATTAAACACTCCTTCCACTCCTCTTCGTTCAAAGAGGGAATATCAACCCTCCACTTTTCCCAGGTTTTGGTTAATTTGGCATCATACTCCACTGTGAGATACAGATATAGTGTTGAGAGGGGCTTCCCCATCACGCTGGAAGTGAGGAGCCGTTCAATGGAGTCCGGTTCCAGAATGAGGGGGGCAGGGAACTGAGCTTCAAAGGCGTGTTTCAGCTGCCAGTACCTAAATTGGAAGGAGAGCGGAATAGCGAAAGATTGTCTAAGGGCTTGGAAAGACATAAGTCTACCGTCTTTGACTATATGTTTTAATGTGAGAATTCCCTTTTTTGCCCAAAGCGAGGGATCCGGTATGCTGTAAAAGTGGGGGAGCATAGGGTTACCCCATAGGGGCATATGGGGTGAGATGAAATTTGGCTTCCTATAGATTTTCCTAGCTTCCTGCCATACCTTCACGGTAGTTCGCATCAGTGTTGTCATGGTCAGGCTGGCTCTGAGTCCACGGAACGGGAGATTGCTCAGGGCCGCATAGGAACCCAAAATAGCTGCCTCCAGAGTGACCGCCGGATTCTGTATGGGTTGGGAGAACCACCACCGAATCGTGACCAGGACAGCTGCCCAATAGTAGATTTGAAAGTTCGGTAAGGCCAATCCCCCCCCCGAGAGCGGGAGATATAAAATCTGCTTGGCCACCCTAGGTGGCCTCCCGGCCCAGACAAAATGTATCAGCAGACTCTCCAACCTTCGAAAGAAAGTCCTAGGTATGTGTATAGGTGTATTACGGAAGAAGTAGAGATACTTGGGAAGAAAGATCATTTTTAGCAGATTGACTCTGCCAACAGGTGTCAGGGGAAGGGAACGCCAGGCAGTACATCTAGTCGTAAGCTGTGTCATGAGTGGTCGCAAATTGTTATCCATGTAGTCTTGGACTTTGCCGCTAACCTGGATGCCCAAATATTTGAAGTCATCTACCCATTTGAGTTGTGGTTGTGGTACCCTAGGTGTCGAGGGGTGGAGCGGGAAAAGAACCGACTTGTCCCAGTTAATGCGTATCCCCGAGTACCCACCAAATCGATTAATCAGGTCCAGTGCGATTTGTAAAGAGGACGACGCATCCGCTAAATAGAGCAGAGCATCATCCGCGTATAATGATAATTTCTCCTCTATTGGACCTACCTGGAGACCCTTCACACCCGGATCCTTCCTCAGCAATATAGCCAGGGGCTCCATCGCCAGAGCAAATAGACCCGGGGAGAGAGGACACCCCTGTCGCGTGCCACGAAAGAGTCTAAACTTCCCCGATAAACATCCGTTAGTACGTACTCTAGCTGAAGGGCCATGATATAACATGTGGAGCCAGTTTGTGAAACCCGTGCCGAATCCGAATCGCGAGAGCACCTCCCATAGGTAACCCCACTCGACGGAGTCAAAAGCCTTCTCCGCGTCGAGTGAGGCCACCACTCCCTTAGTCGCCTCATCCGCTCTATCTATGTGGGTATAAAGGCGTCTGATATTAATGTCAGTTCCCCTTCCGGGCATGAAGCCCGTTTGGTCCCTATGGATGAGGGCCGTAATGACCAGATTAAGCCTGTTGGCCAACACTTTCGCCAGCACCTTTGCATCGACGTTTAGAAGTGATATGGGGCGATACGAGGAGCATAACGTGGGGTCCTTCCCCGGCTTAGGGATCACCACTATAATTGCTTCGCTCATTGTGTCCGGGAGTTTTTCAAGACGCCCCGACGCAGAGAAGAGGTCCTGTAATTTATCAACTAATTCTGTTGCGTACTGTTTGTAGAACTCCACTGGGATGCCATCAGGACCCGGTGTTTTCCCTGACTGCATTGATTTAAGTGCCCGGAGTATTTCCAGAGACGTAATTGGGGCGTCGAGCTTGTCGCGGTACGTAGCTGTAAGGGTTGGGATATCGATATTATCTAAGTATGCTTCTAGATCTTCCGTTCTATAGTCTGCCCTGGAGCTGTAGAGGGATTGGTAGAATTCCGCAAAACAGCCATTTATCCCTTCCGGTGTATGGATCAGCTGTCCCGATAGGTCTTTAATACATGAGATACCCACCCCACCAGCCTGCTCCCTGGAGAGCCAGGCCAGCAAACGGCCTGACCTCTCTCCCTGCTCAAAAATCCGCTGAGACTGAGCCAACATTTTCTTCTGGGTGAGAGAGGTACGAAGACGCACCACCTCCCTCGTCATGAGTTGTAGATGCGAATAGTGCGCAGGGTCGCGAGTACGAACAAAAAGAGCCTCCGCACTGCCCGCATCCCGCTCAGCCTCAGTCAAATCTGCCCTACGCTCTCGTCGGACCCTGGCAATGATGGTCTGGTACCGCCCCCGTGTTGTGGCCTTAAAGGCGTCCCACACTACTGTGGGGTCTGCCGAGCCCACATTTACTGCCCAAAAGTCTAGGAGTTCCGTCCTAAATTGAGAATCTACTGCAGTGTCTGAGATCCAAAATCTGGAGAGCCTCCACACCCGTGCCACTGGGCCCAGGGAGAGATCCAAAGACAACAGCAAGGGTGCGTGATCGGAAATACCCCTAGGGAGAATTTGTATGTCTGTGACCCGTGGGAGTACCTGGCTCCCTGCAAAGACCAAGTCTATACGGGAAAAAGTTCTGTGAGAGGCCGAGTGGCATGTGTACGCCCTGGTCTGGGGGTGACGCCACCTCCAAACATCCGTCAAGCCATAGGTATCTGCCCACTCAGCCAACCCAGAGCAATGGTGTCCCGCAGGAGTTAGCCTGTCAAGATCCGGGTCAGGGACCAGGTTAAAATCACCGAGTATAACAGTATTGTCAGATGCAAAATCGGCCATCTTGCTAGTGATCTGGTTGAGCACCACCAAGGAAGCCGGGGGAGGCAAATACAAGCCCACAATGGTCCACGTTAGAGAATATATTTTGGCATTCATAATGACATACCGACCATCAGGGTCAAGGGCCAAATCCAAGAGCCGAAAGGGGAGTGACTTCAACACCAAAATAGTAACACCCCTAGAGAAAGAGGAGTGCGTGGAATGATAGTGATGGCCCACCCAAGGTTTTTTGAGGGCCATAACCCTACGTCCTGTTAAGTGTGTTTCTTGGAGTATACATATATGCGGGTTATAAGATTTGATAAATTGGAACACCAGGGAGCGCTTGATCGGGGAGTTTAGTCCCCTGGTGTTCCAGGAGATAATATTAAGGGAGGACATATCTGTCAAAAATATTAATAATATTAGGATCAATGGAGATCACGGCTCTTGGACTGGACCCCGGGACCCGAAGCGAACACATCTTGAAACAATGCAATGCTGATGAGTTAAGTTTTTTTGGTATGAACATCAAACAAAAACAAAAACACCCAACTAGAAACAGATAAAGGATACCAATATCCAAAGTAAATGAAACAAGCCCCGTTAGGGGAACTTTCTTCACCCCACCCCCCACCCCACCCAACCCCCCAAAACTGAGGCGGGTATCAATCCCAAAGTTATACAGCTCGCCGGCTGCAACGGGGGTCCGTGGAAGAGGCAAGCCCACCCCCCGAGACTTCACACGGGGGGGGAAAGCAGCAGTTCAGGCAGCCCTACACAAGTGAGATCTCCGCTTTGTAATGCAGCAGGCTGTGAGGACGTGGAAAGTCAGACATAAGAAAGTATCCGGTAATGCGACCTCACAGTAGTTTCGATCCATCTTATAGTAAAAGATACAGAACAAAGACTCCAACGCTCCTCGTGGAGGCAAACAGATGCAGTGGAACTTCTTTTCCAACAGTCTCCTGGCCAAGTTCTTTGGCAGGGGCATTAACTTAGAATTTCCCTGATAAGGATAACCAGTGCTCTCCCCACAGATCCGCACATTCCATGGAATGAACAGGGTATAACCTGTGCAACATAACAAAATCATCCATGTAGTAGTTCGTGTGATAACTCAGGCGCAGATCTTAGCTGTGGGGAGGGACCGATGAAAAAAGTCATAGAGCACATACCAGAGAAACCATTAGCGATTCTGTGGCAACGTGTCCAGCCAGGCAGAGGCCTCTCTCGGTGTAGTGAAGAAGCGAGTTGTCTCGCCGTCCTGAACTCTCAGGCGGGCAGGGAAGAGCACGCTGTAACGGATGTTGCGTGATCGCAACGCCGCTTTAACCTGGTCAAAAGATTTCCTAAGCTTCTGGGTCTCGACCGAGTAGTCGGGGAAGATCATCATCCTGGTATTCTGAAATCTGAGGTCCCCCACAGATCTAGAGGCACGGAGAACTTCATCCCTGTCTCTGAAGTTAAGGAGACGGAGAATGAAGGTGCGGGGGGGGGATCCAGGAGGCCCCGGCCTCGGCGGGATGCGATGCGCCCTCTCAACCGCGTAGTAAGGTGACCATCGGGCATCGGGCAGGAGGTCACGCAGCAGACCCTCTATGAAAGAGGTAGGATTATTCCCCTCTGCCCCCTCCGGTAGACCAACAATGCGGAGATTATTGCGCCGATTCCTGTTCTCCGCGTCTTCGGCTCTATATTCAAGGGCCTTTACTTTGGTCTGAAGCGTACGGAGTGATGCTTCCTGTACCGCAATGGAGTCTTCGGTGGTACTCAGCCTTTGCTCTGTTTCAGTGACTCGTGACCTGATTTTGTCAATATCTTGGCGGATAAGACCCATGTCCAGCTGGACGGCTTCAATCTTTGTTGTTAACGTGGATTGACAAGTAGCAATAGCCGCCATGACGTCAGCCAGCCAGGGGGGCCGAGAGTCATCCGACTCCATTATGTTCTTCCGCGAGGCTCTGTGGGGACTGCACGTATTAAGAGTCTCTGGGGGAGGGCAGGTGGGTGTCTGAGGTGAGTCTGACTGTGGCGGAAAGGCCAGCCTCCTACCCCCTTTGTTGTACTTTACGCTGGAGTTCCTGCGCCTCATTCAGGTGCCTGGGGCCTATATCTGGATATTGATCCGTAACTGGCCGTGGGAGCCCCCCCGCTGGGTCCGGGGCAGTCAGGTAGAAGGTGTGGTGTAGCGTGTGGCCCAGCAACAACCCCCCCCTCACCTGGAACTGTAAAGAGCAGGATCCACTCACCACAGGTTGACAGGGGGTCTCTGGTTCAGCCGCTCTCCTGCACAAGGAAAAAGTCAGGGGTGGAAGTGCCCAGGGGTTCCCCCACTGTCCAGGCAGCTGTCCCCAGCCGTTTCAGGGACATTTTCTCCAGGCCACGGGGTTCGGGCCCCCCCTGCGCCGGTCCGGCGGCTCCGGATGTCTAGGAAAGGCCGCGGTCTCGGCCTAGTAAAACGTGGGGGGTGATCAGAGTCTTTAGGCCCCAAGCACAGCTTAGTACAGGTCCAAGGACATCTGCCCCGGCTCCATCCGAGGTCCCCAACAGCCGATGGTCCTCCCCAGCAGTTCCGAGCGCTGGAAGGAGCTCCCGGTCCGCGGCGCGGCCCGCCAGGAAAGGCCGCGGCTTCGGCCTAGTCCTCCGAGGTAGGCCCGGAGCGTCAGCGGGATGCCGATCGCGGCCTCGGGACCGACAATTCTCCCCTCCCCACAGCAGATAGGTCTCCCCCAGTTCCCCCTCGGTCAGCAGGGGTGATAATATAGGGTGATTAATGTCGATGGATCCGGATTAAGTTACGGATCTGCGGAGCTCCTTTCAAAAGCCGCCGCTCACCACGCCATCTTGGCCACGCCCCGGAAAATATAGTTTAAATGAAGTGCTCCCAGTGATTAAATGTAATAAAAAATAAAAATAAGGTAAGGAATATCTCAGTGATAAATAAAACAAAAATAAATATATTTCCTCAGAACTCAAAAGTTTTGGGACAAAATGGCGCCAGGGGTGTTAATAAAGTGTTTAAAAATAATAATTAATTACAGGTGTATAAAGTAATAATCTCCGTGTGACAATATCATATGTGTATAAATTAATTCCTACAATCTCCAAAAGTATTGGGACACCATACCATATGTGAACCCCAATGACTTATTGTAAATCATAAATAGTTTTTAGTGACACCCTGTTGACACCCTCCTCATGAGTTGCCAGTTATATAAAGGAACATGAAACTACATATACATTAAACATTAGTTACTAAAAAGTCCATGCAAGGGGTCATCCATTAATGCCCATATACAGAAGACACAGTTCACCACTAAGTATGCTGTTGGTTATATTCTTATGGACACACTACAGTGACTTCCGTGCTTTACACTTCAGGAGTGACTTTAGGTGCTCACCCCCCGATGATACCCCACTCACCAAAGATGAACACCCCTACAGGGGTAACGAGCGACAGAGTGGGCTTCCCGGGCTAGGTGATATACACTCCAAGTTTCCTTGCGCTCCTCAGCAGCATTCAATCCTCACCGCTACTCCAGGGGGTGGGTGTATTCTCATATGAGCAGGGTACTGCAACGTATTACCACCTTCAGCGCTCCAGTGTACCAGAGGAAAAAACACAAGGGGGCCTCTTTGGTGAAGTACGTTGTATCCAATTTATTGCAAAAAATATATTATAAAAAGAGTCCCATTGCACATAACCATAAGTTGTACAAGCTGAGAAACGAAATCCAAATTTTAAAAACAGCGCCGCTGTGTGCAGGGTTGTACCAGCAGCGAACTCAGCGCGTGCGTTCCACCGTGCGTTCCAGCCAGCACTTCCGGGTATGACGTGTGAGCGTGGCCCCGCCTTACGCGTTTCGTCATAGGACGTTTTCAAAGACGGTGCCGACGCCTACGCTTCACACTCTGATATAGTTCCACAGTGCGCATGGCCACTCCCCTTGTTATGGTAATGTCGCTCGGTGGGAGGGTGTAATCCGGCCAATAGACTACAATTGTGTATACTTATCAAGGCAGAATGAGGTAGTAACCTATTGTTTGCCTGTCCATTCACCGCTGTGACAATCCAGACCTGCATTTCTGCATAAGCCCCCACCACATACTAGTACACTTAGACCAGTGGTATATGGTCTACAGGGGAATATATCCCTTAGCATATGTGTGTGTATTGAGGCCGCTGGCAGTGACATTTTATATTAGGACATACATAGAAGTATAATTTTGGTCCGCCTTTGTGGAACTATATTCATGTTGTTAGAATCAAAATCCATGTATATATATAAAGATTGCACATAGGACGTAATCTTGTACGGCCCTGAAAATTACACAGACATAACATGATATAAAACTTATAATGGCTAAAACGCAGATTATCTAACGATCCAACAAATACATTAGGCATATATAAAAATCTCTATATTATGTCAATTCATTGGCCATATATAAAAATCTCTATATTATGTCAACCCATGTTCAGTATGTACCCATCTATCAGCATAAATAATGATTAAAAATTTTATAATTATTTGGAATACAAAAACTGTATTTAAAAATATATATAAAAATATATTAAAAAATCTATTAAAAAAGAAAAAAATTTTTATTAAAAATATATGAATATATGTACGGGAGAGGTAGTCGTACTCTGGTGGATGAGTATGTGCTTAAACTATATCAGAGTGTGAAGCGTAGGCGTCGGCACCGTCTTTGAAAATGTCCTATGACGAAACGCGTAAGGCGGGGCCACGCTCACACGTCATACCCGGAAGTGCTGGCTGGAACGCACGGTGGAACGCACGCGCTGAGTTCGCTGCTGGTACAACCCTGCACACAGCGGCGCTGTTTTTAAAATTTGGATTTCGTTTCTCAGCTTGTACAACTTATGGTTATGTGCAATGGGACTCTTTTTATAATATATTTTTTGCAATAAATTGGATACAACGTACTTCACCAAAGAGGCCCCCTTGTGTTTTTTCCTCTGGTACACTGGAGCGCTGAAGGTGGTAATACGTTGCAGTACCCTGCTCATATGAGAATACACCCACCCCCTGGAGTAGCGGTGAGGATTGAATGCTGCTGAGGAGCGCAAGGAAACTTGGAGTGTATATCACCTAGCCCGGGAAGCCCACTCTGTCGCTCGTTACCCCTGTAGGGGTGTTCATCTTTGGTGAGTGGGGTATCATCGGGGGGTGAGCACCTAAAGTCACTCCTGAAGTGTAAAGCACGGAAGTCACTGTAGTGTGTCCATAAGAATATAACCAACAGCATACTTAGTGGTGAACTGTGTCTTCTGTATATGGGCATTAATGGATGACCCCTTGCATGGACTTTTTAGTAACTAATGTTTAATGTATATGTAGTTTCATGTTCCTTTATATAACTGGCAACTCATGAGGAGGGTGTCAACAGGGTGTCACTAAAAACTATTTATGATTTACAATAAGTCATTGGGGTTCACATATGGTATGGTGTCCCAATACTTTTGGAGATTGTAGGAATTAATTTATACACATATGATATTGTCACACGGAGATTATTACTTTATACACCTGTAATTAATTATTATTTTTAAACACTTTATTAACACCCCTGGCGCCATTTTGTCCCAAAACTTTTGAGTTCTGAGGAAATATATTTATTTTTGTTTTATTTATCACTGAGATATTCCTTACCTTATTTTTATTTTTTATTACATTTAATCACTGGGAGCACTTCATTTAAACTATATTTTCCACTATAGCAGGAGTGTCGTATGCGTTGTAACTACGGCATCTGCTCTGTGCCACTGATCTGGTTGGACCCCCTTTTTTGGGTCACTTTTGCACAATTAAATGTAGTTGCACCTCTATTACACAGTTTGGGTTCACTTATTATGTAGTACACTTTACCCAATCACACTTAGGGCAGCGCCGTTTTTTCCTTTATTATCTTATTCACTATTATATTTTTTACATTGTATTTATGATGCCAATTGTGTGACAATAAACTCACACTTTG
Organism: Lithobates clamitans; assembly: GCA_037952925.1. NCBI lineage: Eukaryota > Metazoa > Chordata > Amphibia > Anura > Ranidae > Lithobates > Lithobates clamitans. The sequence goes on from JBBGZY010000374.1 coordinate 6,797,960, forward strand.
TTTTAAGTCAGTTTGGCTATCAATGCTATTTCATCCAGAAGCGCCTCTGAGATACAAGAATATTAGATATTAATAATATTCTTCATTTTGGCGAGCCAGGCAACTGCCGTCATTTCTCAATTTTTACGGAAATCTCGATCCTTGCTGAGGGGGGAGAGATTAGCGCAGTTTTGCGAATATTCAAGTCTCGAGAAAAAAGACGGTTCAGAACCTATCAACCAAGAGGCGTTTGTGTTGCATCAGATGTGGACAACAGTCCAGCAACAGTTGGAGTGAGGATATGACGTTCACACGTTCACACGTTCACATGTAACATATAAAGCCAATGCTTCCATATTGAAGGGACACACAGAGACATAGACAGACACACACACACAGCACAGACACACACACACAGCTACTAGGATAGATACTGACATGTTCACATGATAAGTTGGGACAGCTGTCAATTCTGCCAGAAGACTGAGAACGTCATTTCCTGTTTCTTCTTGGAGGAACACACAAGACAGCATGGAGACAGGAGGGCAGCAGCCATGAAGCAGACATGCTTTCATAAGCTTATACAGCTTTATAACTTTTTATTCTATTTCATATATTTTTACCTACATTGAACTGAACTATTATATTTTTTACATTGTATTTATGATGCCAATTGTGTGACAATAAACTCACACTTTGTTTTAAGTCAGTTTGGCTATCAATGCTATTTCATCCAGAAGCGCCTCTGAGATACAAGAATATTAGATATTAATAATATTCTTCATTTTGGCGAGCCAGGCAACTGCCGTCATTTCTCAATTTTTACGGAAATCTCGATCCTTGCTGAGGGGGGAGAGATTAGCGCAGTTTTGCGAATATTCAAGTCTCGAGAAAAAAGACGGTTCAGAACCAACCAAGAGGCGTTTGTGTTGCATCAGATGTGGACAACAGTCCAGCAACAGACGGTTGAAGACGAGAAATTCTTCTAAATACGGTGAGTAAAAGTTATGGAATTTATTGATGAAATAGCTAGAGACAGCAAGCTAGAGTTTAAAGATGTGTCTTTATATCCAAATGACAGTCACTTGTGGAGATATATGTACAATGAATGCTTAAATGCCAATACACATATTGATAAATCCAGGTTCACTGTACATAAATTACGTAAAAAGATAGCTAATATCTTAAGCTTAGTGAGAATATTTAACAAAATGATTATTAATGTTGATTTACCTGCTAAAAATGTGTGTACACTAAAGCAGACAGAAACTAACAATGTACAGAACACAGGAATACATGAAAATGTGTCCCAAGATTCTCTTAATTGTCCAAACTGTGAGATTTTTTGTAATTATATAGAGAATCTTGAGGAACAAATTGACTCCAAAACAAATCTTTTGGAAAGACTTCAGAATGACAGTAGATTGACACAGATTGCTGTAATAACTGCAGATGACAAAAAGACTGAATCTAAATGTAAGCAACAATCCTCTTATATTCCGGAAAGTTCGGATATGGAGAATGTTGATGCTACTGATGAAAAAGAAATGAAACATAAAAACTTATTATGTAGAACTGCAAAACTAAAGTTGCAAATACATGACCAACTTATGAAAGTTTTAAAAGACATCCCAGCATATGATTTAAAGGCGGATGCTTTTTATAACGCAGACATATTTGAGTCCTACACTGATCGGTACAACCTTAAAGACGAACAGCGTAATCATATATTTTATCTTTGGTTACCTGCACATTATGCTAGACGACTAACAAAGTCACCTATTATTGCTGACGATGGAGAGGAGATACATAGTGACGATTCAGACAGATTGCGACAATTGTTATTATGTACAATGGGTGAAGATGTTCCATCAATTGAAACACTTGACTCTTTACAAACTTCAGTTAATGAAGACCCATTTGCCTTCAAAATTAAATTCTCAAAAGCGTATAAAATGATATTTGGAGTAGATGATGACAATGACCCAGGTTTAAAAACAGCTTTCATAAAAAAATTTAAATATCTTGACCCAACTTCAGTAGCTATAGCACAGGAACGTCAAAATTTAAATGATGTGGTAAGCTTCATTGATAAAATTAGGAGACAATTGAATCAAAGCAATCTCACACATGAGATAGCTATAATTCAATGTGACAAAAATAGTCAGGCTGCAGACATGTCAGAAACGACAGGTCTTAGCAGGAATGACAAGGACAGCTGCAGACAAGTGAGGCAAGGAGAGCCTATCACGTGTCTTTACTGTCATAGATTTGGTCATATGAGAAAACATTGCTGTAAATTTAAGAGAGACTCACAAATAAAAACTAAAGATATGGAGAATGAAAAATCAGCTTTTGTACAACCTGTTTTTTCATGTCAAGATAACATTTTGACTGAATTGCGTTATGCCACTGAAGTCAAACAGATCAGTAATTTGACTGTTAACAGCAGTTCAGACAACACTGTCACTGAAAAAAAGGGTTTATTGCCATTGCCAAAAATAGAATCACATCAGGATTCAATTTCTCTGCCATTACAATATGTAGCACCAATTATTTTGGATGAGAATGGTAGGCCATATATACAATGTTTGCTTAATGGTAAAAATATTAATTGTCTCATTGACAGTGGATCTGAGATTAGCCTTACCAAAGAAAACATACCTGTGAAACCAAATTCTCCTATGTGTAATATAGTGGGTTTTAATAATACAGGTAATTCCACTGCTAGACAGGTATCTAATGTAACATTTGAAGTACCTGGATTGGTGAAAACTAACATTAACATTTGGGTATGTCACAAACCAGAGAATATACTCGGCATTGATGTAATCAATGAACAAAAATGGGTGATTGATTTGGCTAATAAAAGTATTTGGAAAGATCCATCTAGGCCCAAATCAGTGCTTATTGATCCCTCTGTATACAGTAAAGTTGGTTCCATTACCAATATGTCTACAGAACAAAAATGGCCTGATGTTGATGGTAATTGTGCTTTAAAGGAAGTGGTACAACGTTTTCCAAGTTTGTGGTCAAAGTTCAAAAATGACATTGGAACTTTGAAAAATACTGAATTGAATATTGAGGGAAAAGATCCGGAACCCCTTAATCAGTATGAGTTACCACTAGAATCAATTGGTCCACTTTCTGCCATTATTCAAGAGTTTGTACAACTTGGAATTGTAAAGAAAGCAAAATCAGTGGTAAATAACTGTATTTGGCCTATAAAAAATACTGATAATTCATATTCTTTATCAGTTGACTTAAGGACATTGAATAAACATATTACAAATAACCCAGTTCTTCCTGATAAATCTAACTTAAAGTTAAATTTGAATGCTGAGGACAAAGTGTTCTCTGTATTAAAAATTATGAATAGCCATTTTTCCCTTTCTTTAGCGAATAGCAGCCAGTACAAACTCGCATTCACATTCAGAAAAGAGACTTATACGTTCACTCGATTAATACCTGGCCTAGGTATTGGTGATGGTATAGTTCATGAATCTATAGCAAAAATACTTTCAAAATTTTCTAGGCCAGACTGTATTTGTCAGTATGTGGATACGATTTTGCTGAGTACTCAGAATATCGATGAACATATAGCTCTTTTGTCTGAGTTGTTTATGATGTTACAAGCTGAAGGTTTAAAATTAAACACGACAAAAGTCCAGCTGATGAAAAGTCAAGTGAAATACCTTCACATGCAAATTAGTCAAGGAAAGAGACAACTGTTGCAAGAAATAGTTAGAGATATCACTGCAATCCCAACTCCAACAACTCATAAGGCATTGCGTCAATTTTTACATAAAATAAATCATTGCAAAGAGTTTGTACACTGTTTCGCAGAAAAAGTTCATCCACTATATAATCTTTTGAGAAATAAAGGTAATATAGTTGACCAATGGGGTCCAAATGAGAAAAATGCTTTTGAAATGTTGAAAAAAGATTTGCAGAATGCTCCAGCATTAAGTACAATAGAGGTTTGTTCTGAAGCATCTTTTGTTTTGAAAACTCATGTATCTGAAAATGCCATCTCAGTAACGTTGTCTCAATTACAAGAAGGTAAGGAGAAAATAATTGCCTATTTCTCCAGAGTTTTATCATTTTTGGAAAAAACTTTTGAGTCAGGTGTAAAGCAACTGCTAAGTGTTTACTATGCAATTAAAGCTACAGAGAGAATAGTGAAATCAAACAAAATCATTGTACAGACACCTGACTGCTCACTAAAAGGTATTTTTGAGGAAGATAGTTTTAAAGAATGTCGTAAAACATATCCTTTATGGTTCAGAGCTTTATCATCCAAACACATTCAGATAGATGTAAAAGGAAGACATCTTCAGGAATGTACACCAGCACATGTTTATACAGCTGTATCTGAGGAGTCTTTATCTCAGGTTTCCAGCATAAGAACAGAGAAGGACATAGAGCCAGTATTTGTTACTGCAGAACAGTCTAACACTAGAGTAAGAGCTTCAACACAGAATACAGTTACGCACATTTCTAATCTTTTAGAGATGAGAACAAAGGCATAGTCCATTGTCATCTCTGGGTGGTACAAAACTTTTATTTTGTTTGTGAAAACAGAGATTTGTATCATGACCAAAGGAGGTGTTGCGTCCTGTCATACCTAAACTTCACAGTACATATGATTTATAGTTTAGGCCATCTTAGACAGGATAAGGACAGTACATTGTCATACAGAAGTTCTTTTTGAAGGAAAATATAAGATAGTGTTATTTTACATATAGTTTAACAAATTCACAAAGTTATTGTCTCATAATGTTTTAACATTTGTTGGAAAAAAGTTACAAGAATTTAATGAAAATATTTTATGCCTGATTAATGATACTGCATTTCTTTTACAGAAATGGCATCTAAAATCTAATAAATATGGAAGATAACAAGCTCATATAAAGAGAAAAGAGAATATCAGGAAAATTCAAAGTTAAAGAAGGAATCCTCTAGGGAAGAATATTGGACAAAAGATTTATACTTCAGATTTATGACTGTTTTATCTTATTCAACAAGGTTTTTCTAATCTAACAGAACTTGAAGAAGAAACTTTAAAGACATTTCATGAAGAAAAAATTAATCAGAAGAAAATTTATCTACTATAGATAAACAATTTGGGACTCAAACATTTGTCCACATATACATTTTTGTTAATCCAATTATTCTGATATTAATGTTCATATTAAGTTAGGATTATCATTATTATTTTTATTTGTTTTTCATTATTCATATATTGAATATTTTTAGGTAACAACTGCACACTCATTCTAGTTTATAGAACATCTTTTGTTCATAACTTAAGAAACATATCACTCTTAATAGAACTATGGAAAGTTATGACAAGTTTTAGAGTGTAAAGTATATTTCCAAAGAACTAAAATATTATTTGAGCACAAATATGGAAATATATTATTGCATAATTTATTTATTTTAATAATAATAATAATAATTGTTATTATTATTATTAATAATAGTAATTATAGATATGAGTCATCATTATGTTATACATTTTTAAATTCTATATCATTATTTTAAGATTTTGAATAGATAGATCTAAGAGGAGTTAAAGTAAAGAAAAGTGATTAGAAAGGAGAGTTATTTCTAGCTGCTTCAGTTCTGAGGAATATTGTGTTCAATCATTTGATACAAGGATGTGTAAATGTGACACGAATGATGTTTTGAATGTATTAGAATATTTTGATATGATTAATCATAATTCAGGGGAGATTGTTAGAATATTATTCCAAATTTATAATTCGGCACTTATAGGTGTTATATTATATTCATGGCAAGCTTGCAAAACATATTTGGTTTTATGATTAATCATGATAAATAGAGTATGTGTGAATGACCTTGATCAATAGATTTGACATGATTCTTCTTCTAAAGCTGAGCATTGCTGGATTTTTCTGGTGTAGCCAATTTGAGTATGACATTTAAAGTTCTTTGGTATAGAATGTCATGAGAAGACGAAAATAGACACGTGTCCACATAGCTAAAGGAATATACATTGTGGATTATATCCTGTTAAGTTAAGTTAGTTTATAGTTCTAGTCATATTAATAAGTATTAGTATATAGTTACTTAATGTAAAGTTGATAATATGTGTTCATATTATATAGATGTTTGGTTATACGACATTACATGATCAGCATATTACTTCAAGTATGGAATGTTACATGTGGGCTTGTCAATCGTATGCCATATATGACTATGAGTGCATACTGAAGCTAGCAGAAATGAATATGTGCCATACAAGGTTCTAAGTTGGAGTGAGGATATGACGTTCACACGTTCACATGTAACATATAAAGCCAATGCTTCCATATTGAAGGGACACACAGAGACATAGACAGACACACACACACACAGACACACACACACAGCTACTAGGATAGATACTGACATGTTCACATGACACTTTGATAAGTTGGGACAGCTGTCAATTCTGCCAGAAGACTGAGAACGTCATTTCCTGTTTCTTCTTGGAGGAACACACAAGACAGCATGGAGACAGGAGGGCAGCAGCCATGAAGCAGACATGCTTTCATAAGCTTATACAGCTTTATAACTTTTTATTCTATTTCATATATTTTTACCTACATTGAACTGAACTATTATATTTTTTACATTGTATTTATGATGCCAATTGTGTGACAATAAACTCACACTTTGTTTTAAGTCAGTTTGGCTATCAATGCTATTTCATCCAGAAGCGCCTCTGAGATACAAGAATATTAGATATTAATAATATTCTTCATATATCACTGTGACTCATGGATTGATTATGCTAGTATTGATTTAATAATTTACATGACTGATTGCACATTTTTATGGTTCATTGTACTGTAGATGTATTGAGGTTTGATCTACTCACTGATTTATCATATCTCACATTTTATATATATATATATATATATATATATATATATATATATATATATATATATATATATATATATATATTATTTGAACCCTACAAAGAAATAAAGGGTCTATAGTTTATAATTGTTATCATAGGTGTATTTTAAATGATAGAGAAAGAATATCAACCAAAAATCCAGAAAAAAAACACATGATACAAATGTTATAAATTGAGTTGCAGTTCTTTGAGTAAAATAAGTATTTGATCCCCAAGCAAAACATGACTTAGTACTTGGTGGAGAAACCCTTTTTGACAAGCACAGAGGTAAGAAGTTTCTTGTAGTTGGTTACCAGTTTGCATACATCTCAGGAGGGATTTTGGTCCAGTCTTCTTTTACAGAGCTTCTCTAAATCCTTAAGGTTTTTTGGCTGTCGCTTGGCAACTTAAAGTTTTAGCTTCCTCCGTAAATTGTCTATAGGATTAAGGTCTGGGGACTGGCTAGGCCTTAATGTGCTTCGTCTCGAGACACACCTTTGTTGCTTTGGCAATATGTTTTGGGTCATTGTTATGCTGGAAGATCCATCCACAACCCATCATCAGTGTTCTGGCTAAGGAAAGAAGGTTTTCATCCAAGATTTTACAATACATGGCCCCCTCCATTGACCCCTCAATACGGCAAAGTTGACCTGTACCTTTAGCAGAGAAACAGCTCCAAGGCATAATGTTTCCACCTCCGTGCTTGACTGTAGGGATGGTTTTCTTAGGGTCATAGTCAGCATTTTTCTTCCTCCAAACACGGCAAGTCGAGTTAATGCCAAAGAGCTCAATTTTGGTCTCATCTGACCACAGCACTTTCTCCCAATCCTTCTCTGAATAATTTAGATGTTCATTGGTAAACTTCGGATGTGCCTGCACATTTTCCTTTCCGGAGGAGGGGGACCTAGTGGGCGCTGCAGGATTTCAATCCATGGCGGCATATTGTGTTACCAATGGTTTGTTTGGTGACTGTGGTCCCAACTGCCTTAAGATCATTAACAAGCTCCTCCTCCTCCTGTAGTTCTGGGCTAATCCCTAACATTTCTCCTGATCATCCTTACCCCATGAGCTAAACTCTTGCATTGAGCTCCAGACCGAGGGCAATTGATGGTTATTTTGTATTTCTTCCATTTGCGAATAATCTCCAACAGCTGTCTCCTTCTCACCAAGCTTCTTGTTGATGGTCTTGTAGCCCATTCCAGTCCTGTGTAGGTCTACAATCTTGTCCCTGACGTCCTTTGACAGCTCTTTGGTCTTGCCCATGATGGTGAGGTTTGAATAGAAGAAAGATTCTGTGGACAGGTGTCTTTTATACACATAATGAGTTGTCGTTAGGAGCACCTTCTTAGATTTACAAGAATAATCTGGGTACCACATGAGCACATACTGTAGCCAGTCTGTGGGAGCCAGAATTATTGTTGGTTGGTAGGAGATCAAATACTTATTTTACTCACTGAACTGCAACTCAGTCTACAACATTCGTATCATGTGTTTTTACTGGATTTTTGGTTGATATTCTGTCTCTATCATTTCTAATACACCTATGATAAAAATTATAGACCCTTCATTTCTTTGTAAGTGGCAAACTTACAACATCTGCAGGGAATAAAATATTTTTTCCTCACTGCATACTGTATATAGTATGCATACTATATACAGTATGCAGTGAGGAAAAATATTTTATTCCCTGCATACTGTATATAGTATAGTATTGTAAATATTTTTATTATAACTTTTCATGTGACAAAGAGAGAAAAGAGAGAATTCTCCCAATCACGTATTTCCGAGGATGCCATTTTTTTGGCTTCACGCCAAGCAATATAAGTCTTCCAGACTTTATGGTAGATCTTCCTAGTCACAGCTTTTCTAGCATTCACTAGGGTAGACACCACTGGTCCCGAGATGCCACGGTCCTTTAACACCCTGACTTCAATAGCCATGCCGTTAAATTTAGAGACTGTAAATTGGGGTGGAATATAGGACCTTGAGACAGTAGATCGGGGCGACGTGGAAGCATCCATGGCCCGTCTATTGTCAGTCTCACAATCTCCGGGAAGCAGGGCCTTCTGGGCCAGGCTGGTGCCACCAGAATCACTGGAACTCCCTCTCTCCGAATCCTGCGCAACAAATGTGGAAGGAGAGGGATCAGAAGGAAAGCATAAACCAGGGATTACTGGCTCCATGGAACTACCAGAGCATCTGCTTAGATTGCCAGAGGATCTGTTGTTCGGGACACAAACTTCTGTAGCTTGTTGTTGAACCTGGATGCCAGTAGGTCGACCTCTGGCCATCCCCAACATTGGCAAATTTCCTGTAACACCCCTGGGTGTAGGGACAATTCCCCCAGGCAGATCTGCTGACCGCTTAGACAATCTGCCTTCCAGTTCTCTCCTCCCGGGATATGGACTGCAGATAGAATCTGTGACGGGAGGGCCCGTGGAACTCAGAATCCCTTGGAAAGTAGGGGAAGCCCTTGTTTCAGCTCCCCATACACCTCTTATGTCTAAGTCACCCTGTGCTATCCTGGCACAGGGTGAGTGAGAAAGTATATATTGGACTACTTAAAATGGGACAGTAATATTTGTCCACAATATCTCCCAGGATATATGTAAAGACTATTATTGGTTTGTTTGATTCTGAACTCAACATGTTAATTGAGTGAGCTGATCACATTAGCCTCCAGGACTGGCTAGGAGACGAACAGTCTGGCTTACCACAGCTTCTATTCCACACGTTGTTGTTTGTTCTAATTAACCCTGTGTTGATGTTTATGGTAATGTGTATTGAATAGTCACCGAGTCTGGGTAAATGATTTAGTAAACTAGCTCATGTTAATTAGGTTACAGTTGTATTGTTAGAGGAGGTTCCAACTGCATATAAAGTCTTGTAAGTTTGATTCTAAATAAAGAATAGTCCATGTTAGCATCTAAGCAAGTGTCACCTTGTTTTGTGCTCAGAGCGGTAGGAATATCTGATATCTGTATCCAGACTACAAGGAAGTGGTATTTTTATTTTTTTTTTCCTTGCCACATCAGTGTCTATTTTCGGAGGCGAAAGTTTCACCCTTGAGGTTCAATACTTCCCCGATTCATTACTCACATCATAGTGGCTTTGATACCTATTGTCTCTTATTATTTTTCTTTCCATATTACAAATCTCTTTTATTTCTATCTACTTATTTATACCAACTAGCTATCCTACCTGAGGTTTAATCGTAAGGTCGTAACTTAAACCCCACTTAGACCCTGCTTAGTCAAAACCCCCTACCCTTCCCCATCCGCCCTCCCCCCAATCTACTCCTTCTCAAAGTCCTATATTCCTTCCTCCATGCACCTTCATATTAACTGAATCCCCCCTACCTAATGGACACCACTCCTGTTGCCTGTTCCCCATCTAACCTTCTCATAGGTTCACCTTAGCAAGATCTGTTAAATTCTTAATACCTCTACCGCCCTTAGTGAGCTTTTAAATTTTTGCCACTTTTCCCATTTTTCCTCGAACTCATCCAGTTCCGCTTCCTCCGCATATCTCAAATATTCTAAATTCTGGGTTTCATTTATTTTGTCGTACTATTCTTGTATTGTTGGACCGTTTTTCTCCTGCCAGTGACTTACAAACAGACTTTTAGCTGCATTCAGCATTTGTGGAACTAGTGTTCTCAGATATAATTCGGTTGGCATTCTAAAACCATGAAACAGACATGCCCATGGATCGTCCGGCACTTCTATTTGGGTTATCTCACCAATGATTTTCCTAATATCATACCAAAATTCCCTTATTTTTGTACAGTGCCACCAAATGTGTGACATTGTACCCAATTCCATACAACCCCTCCAGCAAAATTGTGAAGTTTCATTCTGGAACTTAGAAGCTCTATCTGGGGTAATATACCATCTTGATAAGCATTTGTAATTTAGCTCAGACTTTTTGTAATTTACCAAAGTATTGTGAACTCGTTTCAATAAAGTTGTAACCTCATCTTCTTTAAGCTTTGTTTTTAATTCTGACTCCCATTTTTAATGTATGCTGGGGTGTCTGTTCCCTTCAGATCCACCAATATCCTATAGGTTTTTGAGATCCCCTTCTTCCCATCCTGGCCAACACAAAGTTTCTCAAACGGTTTAAGGTTGTCCATCATTCTAATTGGTTGGGGGAGTGATTCAACGAAATTTTTTAACTGACTATATCGCCACCTGTTGAGAATCATAAGGTCACTTTTATTTTTCAGATCCTGAAATGAGCACAGTTTACCTTTCTGCATAACATCCTTTAACTGGACTCCTCCTTGCAGTATCCATCTCCCACACAGATTCTCCATTCCTGGTGCGAAAAACTCAGTGTCCCTCAGAGGAGTCAAAGGGGAGTTATACTCCCATTTCTCCCTCTTATGCAACTTATCCCATATTTTCAAAGTGTGTCTGGTGATACTGTGTGCCTCAGAACAAAGTTTCCTATAATGTGAAGGTATCCAAATTACTTTACTTAACTCTACTTTACTAGTTGTGTTTTCCATTTTTACCCACCTCTTCTCTTTATTCCCTTTTACCCAATCTATAATTCTTGATAAAGTGATTGCTTCATGATATAATCTAATGTCTGGTGCTCCCCACCCCCCTTTCTCTTTATCCCTTACCAAAGTGTCATACCTTATACGTGACTTTTTCCCCCTCCAAATAAATTTAATAATAAGTGAGTGTAATTTTTTAAGATATGCTTGTGGAAGCAGAATTGGTAACATCTGCATTTTAAATAGGATCTTTGGCAGGATTGCCATTTTAATAATATTAATTCTACCCCCCCATGACAGCTGTCCTCTTGTGATTCTATTCAACTCCCTCTTAACCTCATTAAGGAGAGGGACGAAGTTAGCTTGAAACAGTGACTCTCTGTTCCCTGTTATTTTTACCCCAAGATAGTTTATCTCTTTTTTTCCCCATATAAATGGGAATTCTTTGTGGACCATATGATCTTTTTTATCAGTCTTAATTTCTAATATTTCAGATTTAGTTGGATTAATCTTGAAATTAGAAATTTCCCCGTAGTCTTTCAAGGTTTTGAGCAGGTTAGGAAGAGTTATTCTAGGTCTAGTAATATACAACAAAATATCATCTGCAAAAGCAGCCAGTTTATGTTCTTCCTCACCGTCTGAAACCCCCGAGATATCCGGGTTTTGCCTTATCTGTTCAAGCAAGGGCTCAAGCGTCAACACGAACAAAAGGGGGGACAATGGACAACCTTGTCTTGTTCCGTTGGTCATTTTAAACAGCTCAGACAACGCTACATTAACTTTGACCCTTGCTGAAGGACATGTATACAGTGCCTTTATCCTTCTGATCATAATTGGCCCAAATCCTATTTCCTTCAGTACACTAAACATAAAGCCCCAGTCTACCCTGTCAAAAGCTTTCTCAGCGTCTATTGACAGGAGTAGTCCTGGGGCTCCACTGTCCCTCATTTTTTGAATTACCATAAGGGTTCTGATCCCATTGTCCCGTCCCTCCCTTCCCGGAGTAAATCCCGCCTGATCTGGGTGTATCATATTATTTAGGATGTTCTTCACTCTCCCTGCCAGTATTTTCGCGAACAGTTTCGTGTCTGCATTTAGGAGCGCTATTGGTCTGTAGCTAGAACAGAGTGTACTGTCCTTGCCCTCCTTCAAAATAATGGCAATAATCGCTTCTGACGCTTCTTTTCCCATCTCCCACTTCGTGCCAATCCCATTCATATATGCACAGAGTTTAGGGATTAGGAGGTCTTGGAATATTTTGTAATATAATACGGAGAAACCGTCCGGCCCTGGGCTTTTCCCTACTGACGTCTCCCTCAATGTTTTTTTAATTTCCTCTTCTGTGATGGGACTCTCAAGTAAGTTATATTTATCTTCTTCTATTTTCTTTAGACCGAGTTCCTGAAAAAAAACTTTGGTTCTCTCCTTTTTTTTTAACTGCCTCCCTTTTTGGGGTAGTATTATTGATCGAATACAGTCCCTCAAAATATTTTTGGAAGATTTTGGCGATTTCTCTAGTTCTATGCTTTACCTCCCCATCTATAGTCTTGATTTTCTCAATATAGTTATGGGACTTCCTTTTTTTTAGGATCTTTGCTAGGAACTTCCCCGGCTTATTACCTCCCACATATCTCTCTTTCTTTAATAAATTGTACGTTTCTCGCCTATCTTGTTCAATTAAGGTTCTCATGGCCTCTCTTTTGTTGTGAAGTCTAAGGAGCACCTCCTTCCCCCCATCTTTTTTATGTGTCTGTTCAAGTTCCGCTATTTCATTCATGATTACAAGTTTATCTTCCCTTCTTTTTCTCTTTTTTTCCGCACCTGCCTTAATCAGGATCCCCCTAATATAAGCTTTGTGTGCCTCCCATATTATTGACTCTGAGACTTCAGCTGTTTCATTGGTTTTAAAATAGAACTCTAGTTCCCTCGACACCAGGTCCCTTATCTCTTTATCATTTATTAATTCTTCATTTAACTTCCAGCTAAAGCTCTTGTTATGGGACTGTCTCATATTCACTGTTAAGCTTATGGGCGCATGATCAGAGAAAGTCACTACTCCAATATCTGAGCTGACGATCTCATCCAACCAGCAGTGCTCGATCAGAAAAAAATCCAGTCTGGAATATGTCCCATGTACGGGGGAGTAGAACGTATAGTCCCTACTGTCAACATGCTGCGTCCTCCATACGTCTATCATTTGGCACTGGTACAATTTCTTTCTCATTCTATTGCTCCACGCCATACTCCCCCCCGCACATGGGACGATTTATCCTTCCCTGGCTCTAAACACAAATTGAAGTCACTAGCCATTATAGCAAGGCCTTCCTTAAATTCGGTAAATTCAGCCAACCTCTTAATCATAAAGCTATGTGGGTTTTTATTTGGGCCATAAATGTTGGCCAGTGAACATTCAGTACCATTTAGTTTCCCTTTTAAAAACAGAAACCGTCCCTCCGGGTCAGTCCTTCTCTCGTGAAGATCGAACCTTACTCCGTTAGCAAACCCAATGGCTACTCCTTTTGCGCGCGGTGTGGGTGAGTCGCCGTACAACCAGACTGGGAAGTCCTTGGAGAAAATTTTTTGGTTCCTCTCCAGGAGAAAATGAGTCTCCTGAAGAAATACCACATCAGCTCCCCGGAATTTTAGTTCCTGCAAAATATTAGCACATTTTGTACGTGCGTTCAAACCTCGTACATTATATGAAATGATTTTAATATTGCTCATCTATTCTAAGAAGTTCTTTCCTAGGCCCTGCAACAGAGTGGTGTCCATGGGATTCATTATTCAAGATTATTCGTTGTACTTTTTTACCGGACTTCGACTCCTGCCTATTCCCACAACCCATACCCTCCCCCTCCCTCCAACTCCTCCCATTACCCACCCCGCTCCCCCTCCCCTCCCCTTCCCCCATGGGGGTATTAGGCCATCTCATGACCTGAAAAAACCGTGGCTCCTCCAACTCCACCCGCCCCTTCGGTTCTCCCCCTTGAGGTTGAGATCGGACTGAGCCGCCCCTTTCCCAATGCTCCCCCTGATATTGAGGGGTGCCCAAGCCTGGTTGATCCCCCCCCTCCATCCCCCGGCCCCCGCCCCCCCCCCACATCCCCACCCCCCCACACCCCCCCAAATCCCACCTCAACCATATTTGGCTATATCGCATACCTGTTCCATTATGATTTTTTCATTTTAAATGTTGGCCTCCAAGCTTGCTGCACCCCAGAAGCTTCTGCAGCCCCAGTCTTAACCCACCAACCCGGAATTTCCACCAGAGGCACCTCTAATCGGTCACAGAATTTAGCTGTTTCTTCTGGGAATCTTAAGGTGGCCGATCTGCCATTTTTACATCCAATAAGGCAGGCTGGGAAACCCCATGAATAATGGACATCATGAACTTTTAACTGTTCAAGGAGTGGTTTCAGAATCCTTCTCCTGGCTAGTGTCTCTGCTGCCAAATCTGGAAATATTTGCAGATTTGTCTCGCCATACTTCACTGGATAATTTTTTTTCAGATTCTCCTTGATTTTCTCTTTGTCACTGTACTTATGAAATCTTGCGATGACATCTCTAGGGACCTCACCCCTTATTTCTGCCGGTTTTCGGATCCTATGTATTCTCTCAAACTTTATCTTTTTTACATTCTCCGAAGTATACACCATTCTTCCAAATATGTCGTCCATTACTCCCTGTAGGTCTTCATTTCCCCCTTGTGGTTCTGGCAGACCCCTGATCCGTAAGTTTTTCCTTCTACTCCGATTTTCCTGGTCTTCCGCTCTGTAACGTAGATTCCTCTGCTCTCTTTGTAGCTCTTCCAGCTGGGATTTAAGTCCTTTTATCTCTTCTTCTTGTTTATCCATCTTTGTTTCTGCTTCTTCCACTCTTTGCAGCATATGGTTCATCTCTTCTCGGAGAGAGCCTATTTCCCCCTTTATAGTTACTTCCAATTTGGCAAACATTTCTGCCATTTCGCTTTTAGTAGGAAGTAGTTTTTTTTGTTGGGGTTCCATTGTTGCCTCTTCAGCTGCTTCGTTGCTTCCTACGTGGATATCGTTCTCGACTGTCTGTCTTCTTGTACCTATCCTTGGGGTACACTCAGGTGTTTTAATTTTGGTCTCTTTTTGTTTGCCTGGGCTATTCTTACCAGTGTCCTGCACCATGTACTTTCTAATGGTTCCCGGGCTTGCACTTGTCCTGGTTGGGTTAGCAGTGTTGGCAGTTGCTCCTTTCGTGGTTTTACCTTTCATTTCTATCTTGATTGCTGCTCTTGAATCAGGCTTTTAACCCCGGCCGCCTACCGTTTTCCAAGGGCCACTTCTGAGTTCCCGGCAGCACCTACTGCGTTTGACAGGCCAGACCCAGGCTTAAAATATCTGCCAAAGGAGGGCTCCTGAGTCTTAGGCAAACATCTCTGCCAGGCCCTGTTCTGAAAACTATTAAAGAGTCCAGCCCTAGGGGTCCCTTTTACTGGAAGCCCTTATTCAGTTCTGGTCGCTACGTATCAGTTCTGCCTACTTCCGGCTGCTTCGGTCACCATGATAGTCTGTCGCTTAGCGACCAGACAACTTACTGCCTTTCCTCTATTGAATAGGACCGTTTTATCCAAGGAGTTCAACGCCCTGGGAAATGATTTTTTATAGCCGCCCCCTTTTTCACTATAGCACTAGCTCGAGTTGAGCTGGTTGATATAATCTGTCCTCTCACCAGGGTATTTTTTCCCAAACAAATAGTCCCCTAGTCTCACAAGAGCAATGTCCTCTTCCCCTGGCCCATATATTAGCAGTGAGTGATGAGTTTAAATGTGTTAGTTACTACAGGCAGCCTTTTTACTAGAGTAAATATTACACCGCCGAATCCACAGTTAAGCTCTATGCGTAAATGTATGTCACAGGTGTTCTTTGATGTAAGGATAGATTTTTCCTTTTAGACAGCTTGATTTTTAACAGTCGCTATTTCTACTTTTATACTGGTAGAAATAGTCCCTTTCCCTCCTGGTCAGTGATTTTTTTTTTTTTTTTTCTTTCCCTTCTTTCCCGTTATGTTTTCCTTATATGTGGTCGTGAGGTGTAGGCTTAAGCATATCTATTACACAGGCGTCCCTCTTAATTGTAGTTAAAATAAAGTTAGTCAGCTGAATCCACAGTACTCCTTAATAGACTGCTTTTAAAAAGGCCGCTTAATTTACTGGCACAAGATAGGCAGGTGTCACAAAAAAAAAAAGTATCTAGCTTCCTGGGGGAAGACCCCCTTAAGCGCAGGCTTTAAACAATATATAGACAATATTCAGCTGCTTAATCCTCTTCAGGCCTTATGCTATCTATGAAAAAGACAAAATAGCCAAACAAAAACAAAGTATAGACTTGTATTACTTGCCCATCTTCCTTTTCTCTGCTCCGTTCTGGTGAGTTTTAATTTCCTTTATTGCCATCACTTTTCTCCCTGGCTGGGTTAGAACTGGGGTTTACAACACTTACCCCTTCCTGCGATTCCAGGCTCTCTCCTCTTTTTTTTTTTCCTTTTCCAGGCTACCTTGTTCCATTTTGTCAGAATCCATTCATATTTTACTGTGTCCTGAACCCTGAAACCCCCCACGCTGGGAGCAGCGGCTATCTCAGGCGGGTTTTTTTACATTCAGTGCCGCTTCGGCTCCTCCATTGAGCCGTGCGGCGTCTCCGCGGCAACGGCGTTCCCGTAGTGGAGAGAGAGAGAGCGGAGAGGCAGTGCAGGCTGGAGCGAGACTACGGAGACAGTGTAAGTCTCGAAGACGGCCGAGAGGTCAGCTCCGCCAGAGGGGGACACGGAGGGGCGAGGGGGGGGAAGCAGCAGACCGGACAAGGGAAGGGACACCCCGGCCCTAGCTACACATGAGCCAGCGTCTCAGGGAGGGGATCCCAGAGCCTCCCGGGCTTAGCATCGCGTCAGGTGTGCTGCCCACATCCGGCTCCTCCCTCCCACTTTAAATCATCCAAGGAAGTGGTATACTGACGGAAGCACTCAAGCGGAGTGTGGGACGTTCCGTGACAGAATCGGCACATGTCCCTCTGCCCAGGCTAGTATGTGGCTCACCTCCTTCAGAGCTGAACGACTCCTGGTACTGCCTTGGTGGTTTATATAAGCCACTGCAGTGGCATTGTCGGACTGAACCCTGATAGGGCAGTCCTGAAGCTCCACCGTCCAGGACCGTAGGGCCAGACGTACTGCCCGTAATTCCAGGACGTTGATGGGCAAGATCTGTTCTGTCCTTGACCATTTGCCCTGAGCTGTGAGCCCTTCTAGGGTCGCTCCCCAGCCTGAGAGACTGGCATTTGTAGTCAGTACTCTCCAAGTTACTGGGAGGAAGGATCTTCCCTTTCGCAGGTTCTGATCCTACAACCACCAGTTTAGGCTTAAGCGTGCCCGAAGAGATAAGAACATTGGATTATTCAGGGCTTGTCCTCTCCTGTTCCAAGCCAATAAGGTGTCTTGTTGTAGAGGCCTGGAATGGAACTGGGCATAGGGCACCGCCTCAAAGGAGGATACCATCCTACCTAGAAGACTCATACAGAGCCGAATGGAGGGTTGTCTGGTGCCCCTTATCTGACACACCTGATCCTTCAGGGCACAGACCCTTTTGGGTGGCAAGAATACTCTTGCTTGGACCGTATCTAGGATCAGACCTAAATACTTTAGACTTTGAGCTGGTCCCAAGGTTGACTTTTCGGTATTTATGATCCAGCCTAAGCTTTCCAAATACTGTGCATGTGATGCTCTGTTCTAGAGCCTGCAGTGAGTGATTTTTGAGCAGGAGGTCGTCCAGATACCCAAGCACCAAGATCCCTTGGGCACTCTAAAGACCCAGTACTGGTGCTAGGACCTTTGTGAACACCCTGGGAGCTGTAGCAAGCCCAAAGGCTAGAGCCACAAACTGAAAATGATGTTCCTCTACTGCAAATCGTAGGAACCTCTGATGAGGCTGAAAGATAGGTACGTGTAAATACGCGTCCTTTATATCGATGGAGGCTAGAAAGTCTCCCATCTGGAGTGAGGCTACAACTGAGGGGACAGACTCCATCCAAAAGGACTGGAAAAGTAGATACTGGTTCAGTGATCTTAGGTCCAAAATGGGCCTTATGACCCATTTGGTTTTTGAACCGTAAGCAGGTTCGAGTAAAACCCTGTGCCTTTTTTGGATACAGGAACCTCTACAATCACTCCTTGATGCACTAAATGATGTAGTGCCTGAAGCAATAAGTCTCTTTTTTCAGGATCCGAGGGAATGCTAGATCTTAAAAACCTCTGAGGGGGAACCCCCCGCAACTCCAGCTTGTAACCGCGGGATATAATTGAGGTGACCCACTCGTCCTGAATTATTGTTCTTTAAATGTCTGCAAAGTGCAGCAGCCTTCCCCCCCACCTGATGGAGTGGGGGCGTCCCCTCAAAAGGAGGGCTTGTTGCTGGGTTTAGAAGAATTTTGGACCCAGGGCCTTTTCTGGCCCTGGCCTTGTGGCTTGCCCCTGGCCCTAGCGCCCTGTTGGCAGCGGAACTGCCTTGGTGCTGAGACATTTGAGGAAACAGTCCCTGAAGTTTTAAACGAGGGACGCCTGGTGCTTTTCTTCACAGGAAGTAGAGAACTCTTCCCTCCGGAAATCTTTTGGATATATTTGTCCAAATGATCACCAAATAAACGCTCCCCATAAAAGGGTAAACCTGCCAATAACTTCTTATAAGGAAGCTCGGCTGACCAGTTCTTAAGCCGCAAAAGTCTGTGCCTATGTACAGACAAGAGAGCCAAATGAGAAACCTGCTGTATTGAATCCTTTAAGGCGTCAACAGCAAAACACAGCACTCAAGGAATATTTGCCTTATTTTCAGGCAAATCATCCTCCTGGTTAGGCCTGTCAGGCCGTCTGGTCTGATCCTTTATGGACTGGCAGATACCAATTGCTGCAACAGCTGGCTGAATAGCTGAACTGGCCAAAGAAAAGGAAGCTTTTAATAATGACTCCAATTGCTTGTCAACAGGGTCTTTCAAGCCATACGCATTACCTACCAGACAAGTTAAGTTCTTGTTTAAGGAAGAGACTGCTGCATCTACTGCTGGCTTGCTCCACTTCTTAACGAACTTTTCACCCATGGGATATAAAAGAGAAAACCTTTTAGGAGGAACTAAAATCCTGTCAGGATGTTCACAATCAGCAATCGCCTCCTGTTCCAACAGAGGTGGTAAGGGGAAAGCCTGTGTGGCCTGAAGAGGCCTCAGGTATCCCAAAGAGGACCAGAGAGGCTCAGTAACCTTTGCAAGAGGCAAGTTAAAGGCAGAACGAACCATTTTGGTAAGAGTCAGGATCAAAAGCCTCTGTGATTGAGAAGTAGACACAACGCAGATCTTCGTGAGCCCAGAAAAGACTACGGCGCATGTGCGGTGAAGCCACATGTGCCATGGCCTCCAAACAAACTGCTGAGCCCAGCGGCACTCTTGCAAACGCACGTGCGCCCTGGCGTACCAAGGCGAAATGGTGAACCATTGTGTGCCACCATACAGGTAAAAAAACAGCCAGACACAAGCAAAAAAGGTACAATTTCCAAACACCCACAGCTAGCCCAAAAACTCCCCCATATGGCCACCGCACACAGGTGTCCAGCCTCCAGCTAGCTTGACTGATTGTTACAATCATTGGGACACCCCACAATAATTAAATAAAGGGGTTTCACTTACCCATCCAGGCGCAAGGCAGCTTAGAAACTAAGAGCCCAATCTTCACCCTTCATTGCGGGTTCCTGTCACTTGAGGACCTTCAAGGACTGGGTACCCTTTTCATGTTTAGGGTCCACTGCCTTGGACCTGTACAGCACCCTGCAGGAATGCCTTAGCTCTGTGGTGTCCAGGATTCCACTTCACAGGGTCCAGCGTCTCGCAGGATCTTGAGTCTTCTTTGCGAGGCTCGGGTACCATTTATCTAAGCATATAAAGCCTGTGTCAAATGGATCTGATCGGTCAATCCCTTGACTCATTTAAGAACTGGGACTAGAGACCTGAAACTCAGAGAGCTAAAACAACTGTGCCATCCACCTTGAAGATACTGGTAAAAAACTGAAGTACTTCCTGTATGGGAGGGGTTATATAGGGGATCACTTCCTGTTCTTTGGTCTACCAGTGTCCATTCACCTGGAGATGAAATATAACACAGGAGGTAATGAATATTAGCCTAACTTTGTGTCCCATTATGTATGAAAAAGAAAACTTTGATTTCCTGGTCCCTTAAAGCAGATTACACAGCACAGTGCTTGTGCTGTGTAATCTGCCCCCCTCTAAACTGTTATAAAAAAAAAAAAAATCTGCTACTTCCTGTATGGCCTCTCTAAACAGACCACGAAAATCAGGGCTGCTCCGCCCTGATCACCGTGGTCAAAGTGCGTCCCTCCGTCATACACTGTCCCCTCTGCTCTCCTCTCTCCCCCCTCACCCCCTCTTTCCTGCCTGTCATCTTGTGTCTGTGTGTCTCCGTCGCTTGTTTTTATAAAAGACTACTGCGGTGTGCTCTGCCAGGCTCTAATAGAGGGTCTGGCAGTGTTTGTATTCTATGGGTTAACAAACACTTTAACGGAACTGACTTTTTCGCACTGCTGGAATCCAATTGGTATCTGAAATCCAATGTCGGAATTCAGTTGTGTACTCTGCAACAGAGCGTTTACCCTGCCGTAAATTGTGCAACTTTGCCGCGGCAGTAGCGCATTGCTTAAGATCATTGAAAACTTGATTCATAGCAGCCACAAAAGAATTTAATTTATCCAGGATGACATTGTCTCGCTCCACATAAGGGAAGGTCCAGGATAAGGCTTCCTCAGTCAGGAAGTTGATAATAAAGAGCAACTTTTTCCTGTCAAATGCAAATGCAGCAGGTTGCATCTGAAAGTATATACAGTACGACACTGATTAAGGAAACCTCTGTAACGGCGACGTACTCCATTAAACTTGAGTGGTAGGGGCATACGTGTGTTAGTATCTCTTGCAGCAATATCTCGGAAACGCAAGTCCCACAATTGTCTATGGCTATGCAGATCAAGGATGTCCTCTTTTAGCTCTTTCACTTCAATTTGTAACTCAGAAAACTTTTCTTGGTAGTTAACACCAAACGCCTGCAACTCAGTCATTTGCACCCTGAGAGGAGCCACAGCAGCTGCTACAATGGTCTCCATGTTTTGGGCCAGATTATTCTGTCACGGTCTGGAGGCCAGTAGCTATAGCAGTGGAATAGCACCCACCGACAAGAAGGACAGGTATACACACAGGTCACCCTGGATTTTGACACAGGTTCATCTGAGGTGCAGGGGTCTAAGTACTAACCGGTATTCACCAGAGCTCCTGATGACGGAGATGGGTTTGGCTGTGTGTTAGTACCAAGTCGCGGTCCTCAGGATCACCCATCAGGAGGTGAGCTAACCGGAGTCCAGTAGCAGATATAGCAGGTAAGGATCAAGCAGAAGCGCAGACAGTAAACAAGCCAAAGGTCAGTAACGAATGGTTGCAGGTTAGGATTGAGCAGAAGCATAGTCAAGGAACAAGCCAAAAGTCGGTAACAAATGGTAATGAAGATACAGACAGCAGCAGGAGAGACAAAAGCGAGATATTGGCTGGAGAGAGCACAATAATCTGCACAAACAGGAAGTGCAGAAACATGGTTTAAATCAGGAAGTACATGGGAGGAGCAACGAGTTCAAGGTTCAAGACAAACAGGATTCAAGGCAGGATCATTTAAGGAATTGTCCAGGTAACTGTTCAGATTTCCAGGTGGCTCAGCAAGAAGAGTCATTACCAGACACAGCAGAGATTCCAGGTTCAAGTCCAGGCCCTGACAGGCCTATGTGCTGGATGGAGCAGGATGTCTTGGCTTTGACATTACATTCTGTTTTACAATACATGTGGCCCCATTCAAGATGGTAGTGCTGGTGAGAACAGCAGTACTTGTACATTTGGCATACTATACATACATTTGACCATACCTCCCAACTTTTTGAGATGGGAATGAGGCATACCTATCGGCAAAAGTATGTAGGCACAGGACACCCCCCTGCAATGCCCCTAAAGGGAGAATTATACAAAAATGTATTTGTCAAACCTACAAGTGCTTTTTTTTACTACTACTATTCCTTTATATTGGCATTTGAGATTTACAAATGCAGTCATATAGAATTCGTATGAAAGGTTTAGCAGTAGGAAGCACTTTTTGTAAGTTAAATAGGGCATTTTATATACAACTATATACATCAGACCAAAATGAGGGATAAATGAGAAGAAAAGAGGGACAGAGGGCCTTTGTTCCAAATTAGAGATAGTCTCTCAAAATCAGGGACAATTTGGACTGGAGCTATGATCTGACCCATATTCAAGATGGCAGTGCTAGTGGGAGCACTAGTAATTGTACAGTCAACCTGCATAGCCAGCACTTGGGGTGGGTCCAAATGATGAACACCTGCAACCAACCAAGTGTAATATATTTGCAACAGGCATATTCATACCTCATTTAGTGTATCTTTTGCATTTTTTCCTTAGTTATTTGATATGTGCTTTAGCGTAAATTTAAATCCTAACTGACTGACATTTAGGGGTGCATTTAAAAAGCTGTACCGTGGCCATACATCTGCTTTAAAAATAAAAACACAAACACTGCATATTTAAAAAGGAAGTAAACTTCCATCCTTAAAGTGGGGTTCCACCCAAAAAAACAAAAATACATAAAAAATTCTAAAAAAAAAAACAAAAAAAAAATTGGATTTTTTATTTTTTTTTACTCACCTCTAAATGCCTGTTGCTAGGTGGTCCCTCGTAGTCTGCCCCTTCCTCTGCCTGGGCTGGTGACATCACTTCCCCCTCGGCACAGGAAGGGCTCCGCTCTGCTCCCTCCCTCCTGTCAATCATCTGGGACCCATTACAGGTCCCAGGTGATTGAGCGGCCAATCACGACACGCGGCGCCGCTCGCGCATGCGCAGTGGGTCCCAGGCTGTGAAGCCACAGCCCGGCACCCACAGTTGAAATGCCGGCGCCGACGAGCGGAGGGGGGGGACGAGCGGGGCTTCGATCCCCCGCATCGCTGGACCCAGGGACAGGTAAGTGTCCAATTAAAAGTCAGCAGCTGCAGTATTTGTAGCTGCTGACTTTTAATTTTTTTTTTTTTTACGGCCCCCCTGGGTGGAACCCCACTTTAAGTTTTACCTATAGGCAAGCCTATAATAAGGCTTACCTATAGGCAGAGGCCGCTCTAGGCTTTGTGAGGCCTTAGGCAAATCTTAGACATAAGGGCCCCACTCATGCCCATAATGGGAAAAATAATTCAAGCGATAGAAATTATGTATAAATTGCATATATTAAGAACCTTAAATCCTATGAACTATGAATTTACAGTTTCTAGAATTTTCTCTAACCAATTACTCTTTAATCAAATATCATTAAACATAGGGTATGTATATATACATATATATATATATATATATATATATATATATATATATATATATATATATATATATTACACGCACACAAATATAGAATTTGTGCGGCTGCTACTAGCAATGTATTTAAGTTATAACAAAAATCTAAAACCATATTTCTCCATTTACATGAAGGTCAGGTTAATATATGGCCAGGGACTGCAGACATGATACAAGAGATGGTCAGAGACTGCAGACATGATACAATAGATGGTCAGAGACTGCAGGCATGATACAATAGATGGTCAGAGACTGCAGACATGATACGGGAGATGGTCAGAGACTGCAGACATGATACAAGAGATGGTCAGAGACTGCGGACATAATACAAGAGATGGTCAGAGACTGCGGACATGATACAAGAGATGGTCAGAGACTGCGGACATGATACAAGAGATGGTCAGAGACTGCGGACATGATACAAGAGATGGTCAGAGACTGTGCAGACATGATACAAGAGATGGTCAGAGACTGCAGACATGATGAAAGATGGTCAGAGACTGCAGACATGATACAGGAGGTGGACTTATGGTAATGACAAGCAAACTTTCACCTGGCTAACATGGTAACATCACATTGCTGCAGTAGCCCCAAACACTAGAGCCACAGACGATCCCCCCACAGACAGTGCAGACAGATGATCCCTCTATACACTCCTCCGTCCCCTACTAGAAGCAGGAGAAGCCGACACATTGGCTTTGAGCGCCCTGCAGACTCTAGATTTCTCAGCATTTTTCAACCTATAGCATAACACTTGCCCACAACAATGATTCCTGTCTTCTTCAGAATTAAATCTGGTTTCTTTAAAATTTGCTGTTTATAAAAAGACAGATGTTACATTCCCCAACAGAATTTGCCCATTAACACCCAACTCCAGGGGCGCCATTTAGAATGAATGGCACTGCATCGCACAGCACATAGAGCAGGTGCATTGCCATGCGTTATTACAACGCATGTTAATGCGTAGAATTACCAAAATACAAAAATGTAAATGGGCCTAAATGTTTTCTCTGTTGTGTGGATTTAGATCCTTACCGCTCACCCACTGGTTGCTAGAGGTTACTGCACTTCATTACTGCTCACCCACTGGTTGCTAGAGGTTACTGCACGTCATTACCGCTTACTCATTGGTTGCTAGAGGTTACTGCACATTATTGCTGCTCACTGGTGGGTTGGTAGAGGTTACTGCACATTATTATTGCTCACTGATTGGTTGCTATAGGTTACTGCTTCTCATTATCACAAATTGATTGGTTGCTAGAGGTTTCTGCACATTATTACCACTGACTGATTGGTTGCTATGGGTTACTGCTTATTATTATCGCTCACTGATTGTTTGCTCACTGGGTGGCAGGGCAGAATTATGGTGTATGATGCAATTGTTGGTTGGATGACAGGATGCAGTTTGGGGTGATGGTGGCAGCATTGGGGAGAGGCTGAGATCATACCTCCCCTATAATGATAGGGGGTAGGGTGATAGGATGCCAGAGCTGGGGTACAGGAGGGATGAGGATGATAATGACAGGAGATAGGGTGGTAGGATGCCAGAGGTAATATACAGGGAGATGATGATGACAGGGGGTAGGATGCCAGAGGTGGGATAGAGAGGGATGGTGGGGATGTTGATGACAATGGATGCGGTGCTAGGCAGTGGGGTACAGGAGGGATGATGATGATGTGGGGTGGTAAGCAGCTGACAGTGGGTTACAGGGGGATAAAGATAAGGATGATGATAACGGGGGTAGGGGGTGGATGCTAGAGGTTGGGTACATAGGGATACTGATGACAGGAGGCAGGGTGGTAGGATGTCAGAGGTGGGGTACGGGGGATGATGATTACAGGGGGTGAGGTGGTAGGATGCTGACATAGAGGTACGGGGGATGAAGATGATAGGGGGTGGGGTGGTAGGATACCAGGCACAGGGGGATTATGATAAGGATGGAGATGATGATGACAGGGGTAGGTTGGTAGGAAGCTGACAGTGGGGTACAAGGGAGATAAAGATAAGGATGATAACAGGGGTAGGGTGGCCAATGCTAGAGGTGGGGTACATAGGGATGAAGGGGATGTTGACAAGAGGCAAGGTGGTAGGATGTCAGGGTTGGGGTACCGGGGATTATGATGACAGGGGGTGGGGTGGTAGGAAGCTGGCAGTGGAGTACCAGGAGGGATTAGGATGAGGATAATGACAGGAGGTGGGGTGCAGAGGGATGATGGGGATGCTAATCACAATGGGTGAAGTGGTAGGATGTCAGCAGTGGGTTACAGGGGGGAATGAAGATAAGGATGATGATAACGGGGGTAGGGGGTGGATGCTAGAGGTGGGGTACATGGGGATGATGACAGGAGCCAGGGTGGTAGGATGTCAGAGATGAGGTATGGGGGATGATGATGATGACAGGAGGCATGGTGGTAGGATGTCAGAGATGGGGTACGAGGGGATGATGATGATGACAGAGGTAGGGTGGTAGGATGTCAGAGGTGGGGTACGGGGGATGATGATGACAGGAGGCAGGGTGGTAGGATGTCAGAGATGGGGTACGAGGGGATGATGATGATGACAGAGGCAGGGTGGTAGGATGTCAGAGGTGGGGTACGGGGGGGATGATGATGACAGGAGGCAGGGTGGTAGGTTGTCAGAGGTGGGGTACGGGGGGATGATTATGACAGGAAGCAGGGTGGTAGGATGCCAGAGGTGGGGTATGGGGGGGATGATGATGACAGGAGGCAGGGTGGTAGGATATCAGAGGTGGGGTATGGGGGGATGATGTTGATGACAGGAGGCAGGGTGGTAGGATGTCAGAGGTGGGGTACGGGGGGAGGTGATGATAACAGGAGGCAGGGTGGTAGGATGTCAGACATGGGGTACGGGGGGATGATGATGATGACAGGAGGCAAGGTGGTAGGATGTCAGAGGTGGGGTACGGGGGGGATTATGATGACAGGAGGCAGGGTGGTAGGATGTCAGAGGTGGGGTACGGGAGGGTGATAATGACAGGAGGCAGGGTGGTAGGATGTCAGAGGTGGGGTATGGGGGGATGATGATGACAGGAGGCAGGGTGGTAGGCAGCTGGCAGTGGGGTACAGCGTAACAGCAGAGATGATGGTAGGGTGGTTGGATGCCAGGAACAGGGGGATTAGGATGAGGATGGAGATGATGACAGTTGTAAGTTGGCAGAAAGCTGACAGTGGGAAGTATTACAGGAGGTAGGATGCCAGGAACAGGGGGGTGATGAGAAGGATGATGATGGCAGGAGGTCAGTAGGTGGCATATGCGGGATGGCATGTATATCATCACTCAGGGCTGTGTGTGAGGTCACGAGCGGAAGGCAGCATTAATTCTCAGGGCGCCCTCAGTCAGGAGGTTACGTCACGGGATGTCTCAGTGTCAGGCAGGACCATACATGCTGTACCTTTGAAGCTGTTGCAGGCTGGTTTCTGGATGATCGCCAGGCTCCAGCTCTGGCAATTCCTCCATTACAGATCGTGATCGCCCATCCTGCAGAAGAGATCAGGGAGCTGCTCAGCCGCTGCAAGCTCTGCACATGACCAGAGATTCGTGGTGCATGGCAGGAGGGGAGAAGCCGGGGGAGAGGAGTACATGGTGCCACCCACTGACCTGCGACCTCGAGCAGTGCTCAAGTGGTCAGTGACAGTCCGCCCTTGGGCGGGGAAAACTAGTTGCAGCCCCGTACGCAAGACGGGGACACCGCCCGGGGGACATTCCCTCCAACTCACCACACACACGTCAAATTAGGCAGCCGCGAGGCTCCTGGGAGTGCGAGGCCTTAGGCGGCCGCCTAATTTGTCTAATTAGAGAGCCGCCTCTGCCTATAGGTACTCATAATCCATGTCTCCTGCGCTAATAAAGCGCCCTTTCAGCCTTTTGGTATAATGCATCTTAGTAAAACCCTGTTTCCCGTATCTTCCCCAGAAAACAGACATAACCACCAACCTCACATCCTTAGCTCCACAGCTCGACGAACCCTGACCATGGGCGAGATGTTTATTTATATAACAATAGAGGTTGGTTGTTTCACAATCAGCCAATCAAGCACAGGTAAACGGGAGGAGTTATACAAATCTCAACCAATGAACAATGACTATGGGAGTTTATGGGCATGTCTTGGCAGGGGTAGTGTGTATGATTTCCCACCCACTGTCCGTGCACTTTAGCTACAGATAGAAACCACATGGCTGGCCTAAGAATTCATGAACACTGCCCCGACCACAACGCACACAAAGACTCCCGTTTCTACCATTGGAGTGAATCCTTATTCTGCATTGTTCAGAGAGCAACGCATACCCAGATTATTCTACCATTCCTGCTGATGGCAGATTATCTGCAGGGACACGCCATAGCCCCTCCACGTGCTGATCAGACACACAGAGTGACACGAGCGTACATCCCCCCATAGTTGCAAATGTCTTTGCAGAGTGAACACATCCCTCCCCAGACGATCGTCTGTGCATTGCACAGAGGCCCTTCATTGGCGGACATATCCCCACTCTGCAAACACTTCTCTGCAACCTCAGGAAGCTTTTTACTACCAAACGGGTCTCATCTGGCGTCAGTCTGCCCCAGTCCGCTCTTTAGAGTGGGCTCCAGGAGAACTAACACTGGGAGACATTGTGACAGTACATATTAAATACATCTTAATAAAATTTCCACAACAGTGTAAATATCTCCTAAACATGCACCTTTTAGGAGATATTTACTGTACATGCAGTCAGTGAAATCACTGGCACATGCACTCTGAAGAAGTCGTTTCTTCAGAGCCCTGTGCCGTGACCGGCAGCTCCCGTGCGCATGCGCCGGAGTGACGTCATCACAGAGCCGGAGTCCGCGAACCCGGAAGGAAGACTGGGTGAAGATGGATACTGTCTCCAGCAATGACATCACTGGAAGGCTTTGTTTTGAAGTAGTTTCACATAATGTGCTAGTATGCGATGCATACAGTCTTGCAGGTAAGAAAAAAAAAAGTGCAGTGGTTTACAACCAAATTTAAAGCAGTGTTGCACTGGGCTTTGCTGGCTTGGGGAGTTCAGAGTTGGAATAATGCAATAAAATAAATGCTGCTGTGAAAAAAAAGCCAGGAGGACTGTCAAAGTGCTATGTTAAGCAGAGAGAACTCTGTGAACTACCACAGGATATACACCACTGCTTGTGGCCTGTAAAATGTGGGTCATAGTGTGTGTGGCCCTGCTAAGTAGAACAAGGAGTGGATAGCAATATCTATTCTTCATTTTAAAATGATCTTCCAGTTTGCCCTTTTATTTTAACCGCTTCCCATCTGGCTCACGTACATAAACAGACAGGAGCAACGCTGATGCAGGTGGACATACCCGTATGCAGGGCCGGTGCTACCACTAGGCAAACTAGGCAGCCGCCTAGGGCACACTGCTGCCTAGGACACCCGGCCACTGGTGTTCCTACTATCTTCTCTCTGCAGCAAGCAACTAAATCTCAGCATCAGCAGGCAGCCGCCGCTCCAGTTACAGAGTGTCAGAGGCGCAGTGGTGGCAGAGGCCTGTGTCCCGACTCCAGAATGAATGGAAGCAAGCAAACATTTGTTGAAGGGCACTGGTAGGTTGCATTGATGGGCGCTGGTGAGGCTGCATTTGATGAAAGCTGGTAGGCTGCATTTCATGCGTGCTTCATTAAAAAGGTCGGGTATACATGGGCAGGTCAAAGTGAGTGGAGCCAAGGGGTGGCGACAAAGTGAGGTTTTGCCTAGGGTGTAAAAAATCCTTGCACCAGCCATGCCCGTATGTCTCCCTGCACCCTCCACTTGTGTGTGCTTCCTAGGTGCGCGCAGCTGCGTCATATGTACCCGGAACCGAACACTGATTGCTGTACCTGGCCACTGTGGGCGGCCCTGGTATCATGTGATCGCTGATTATCCAATCAGCGATCACATGGAAGTAGAAAAGAAGATGTTGTTTCCTGTCACCATTATTTACTACTGTGTGATCCTTGTGATTTCAGTACAGATCTCAGTATTTCTCAATGGCTGCAGAAATGATTGCTTTTACAGCCATAATGGCTGTAGGAGCAATCACAGTGTAAAAACAAAGAAAATCCATATCCCCCCCCCCCCCCCAAAAAAAAAAGTAAAAAAAAAAAACTATTAAAAAGTATAACTTTTTTACTTTTTAACTCACTGTCACCACTCAGTGTCCCTCAATCATCACCACCCACTCAAAGTGCTCTTAATCACCGCCACACCTATTACAGTGTCCCCAATCACCTCTACACCGGGTACAGTGTCCCTGATCAACGCCACACCAGTTACAGTGTCCCTGATCAGCCCCACACCAGTTATAGTGTCCCTGATCAGCCCCAAACCAATTACAGTGTCCATGATCACTGCCACACCAGTTACAGTTTCCATGCTCACCGCTACACCAGTTATGATGTCTGTGATCACCGATCACGGCCACACCAGTTACAGTGTCTGTGATGACTGCCATGCCAGTTACAGTGTCTATGATCACTGCTACGCTAGTTACAGTGTCCATGATCACCCCCAAGCCAGTTATGGTGTCCATGATCATTACCACACCAGTCCCACTGTCCCTGCGCACTGCCGCACCACTCATATTGTCACTAATCACTGCCACCCACTCACAGTGGCACTAATCACCGCTTTACCACTCACAATGTCCATGATCTCTGCCACACCAGTCATATTGTCCCTGATTACTGCCACACCAGTCATATTGTCCCTGATCCCCATCACATCAGTTAACCACCTATTATGACACTTCTCATATACATGTAAAAATGCGCATTTTTTTTACTTCATAATTACTTAGAACCCCCAAATATTATATATTTTTTTAAAGCAAAGGCCCTTGGGGGGAAAAAAAATGTTCATTGTTTTTTTATGTCGCTTAATAATTGTGCAGTGTTTTTTCAAACACAAATTTTTGGGAAAAAATATATTTAATGAAGTTTAGTGCACATAAACACAATATAATACCCAATTGTTTGTTAAAATATAAAAGATTATGTTACACCAAGTAAATAGATACCTAACATGTTGTCAGAAACCATGAATCAGACTGAGACAGAAGTACAGTTAAATCACACTTGTTTATTATTAATAATAATAATAATAATAATAATAAAAAGGTAAACAGAGTAAACGTCGTCAAAACATAGCCAGAGTTCAGGAACCAGAATGTCAGGGAGCCAGAGATGAGCGTAGTAAAACAGCAAGCAGGATCTGGAGCCAGAAGGAATGTCAACCAAGCAAGTCTTTAACAGGAATACAGGAAAGTGTCTCTAGAGATGTGACCAAGGTGAAGACAGAGATCATCTGGGCTGGACGGCTTAAATAGGCAGGACTGACAAGCAGGATATCATCAACAGGTGAGTCACTGTGGAGAGATAGGAGCTGGCAATTAGCCGACAGCTGAGCGGCCAGCTCAGAGAAGGAAGGGCTGATCCCAGCCCTGACAGTACCCCCTCCTCAATGACCCTCCCCCTCGGAGGACCACCAGGCTTGAGGGGAAAACGTCTATGGAAATCACGGAGGAGGACAGGGGCATGTACGTCCAAGGATGAGACTCAGGAGCGTTCCTCCGGACTGTACCCTTTCCAATGCACCAGGTACTGTATGTGCCCACGGAACCTATGGGAGTCAACAATGGACTGTACTTCATACTCCTCATGGTTCTCAACCTTTACAGGGTGAGGACCAGGCACCGAGGTGGTAAAGCGGTTGCAGACCAAAGGTTTTAATAAGGAGACATGAAATACATTTGAGATACGCATATTAGAAAGAAGATCTAATGCGTAAGCCACTTGGTTAATCCTGCGAAGAATATGGAAAGGCCCAATAAACTGAGGTGCGAACTTCAGAGAGGGAACACAAAGTCAGAGGTTGCAAGATGACAGCCAGACCCTGTCCCCAACCTGGTAGGAAGGCGTAGGCCAGCGTCTGCGGTCAGCATGGAGTCTGTACCTATCATTAGCATGTCGCAAAGCCTCCTGGAATTGTGCCCAAGTGGAACAAAGACCACGGCGATGCTCCTCTAATGCAGGAATATTCTGCGGACCAAATGAATCAGGCAACATGGAAGGTTGGAAACCATAGTTCGCCATAAATGGAGACAATCGGGAAGCAGCATTCAAGGCACTATTGTGAGCAAACTCCGCCCACGGTAAGAGGTCTGACCAGTTGTTATGATGGTCAGAAATATAGCAACGTAGGAATTGCTCCAAGGACTGATTGATTCGTTCTTTGGCTCCATTAGACTGCGGGTGATACGCAGAGGAGAAAGCAAGCTGAATTCCCAACTGTGCACAAAAGGCTCGCCAGAACTGGGACACAAACTGGCTACCCCTGTCCGAGACAATCACCTTGGGTAGCCCATGTATGCGAAAGATCTCCCGAGCAAAAATGGAAGCCAGTTCCTTAAAAGTGGGCAACTTCTTAAGTGGAATACAATGAGACATTTTCGAGAACCGGTCAACCACCGCAAGGATAACTGTGTTGCCCTGGGAGTTGGGCAACTTCACAATGAAATCCATAGACAGGTGGGTCCAGGGCCTCTCTCCATTGGGTATGGGTTGTTGGAGGCCCACTGGAAGGTGTCGTGGAGTCTTACTCTGAGCACACATGGAACAGGCAGCTACGAAGGCAGTTACATCAGCATGTAGACTAGGCCACCAGCAGGAGACGAGGATTTGCAGATGAAACCTCGAGAAAGTGCGTCTGCAACATACTCCTCCATGGTCTTATCCTCCAAGACCGACAAAGGCTAAACCCAGCCATGAGGGGTATGGCACCAGGTTGAAGGTCAATTGCGCAATCATACAACTGGTGTGGAGGCAAACTACCGGCTTGACCATTGTCAAAGACATCGGTAAAATCTCTAAAATTGCGGTACTCCTCCGGCAGGGAGGAGAGAGAAGTGCACAGGACCTTGGCTACCTTCTGGAAGCATGTCTTACTGCATTGTGGTGACCAGGAGAGAACCACAGCATGGAGCCAATCAAAAGAGGGGTTGTGCCTCTGTAAGGGCTGAGCCCAGCCCTGACACGTCACGCTTTAAAATTGCATGCTCCTGTGGAATGGCGACAAACTACGGTACTTTACAATCTCCATAGGTGACGCTTTAAAAGCCTTTACAGATTACCAGTTTAGAGTTACACAGGAGGTCTGGTGCTATTTAGCCATTTGGATCGCTTTTACATTATTCAGTTTTGACTGCTGAAAAAAAAAAGATACCAGGGTCATGACTACAGCTGCAGCCAGACTTAAACTTTGTCCATATGGGGTAAGTGTCCCTGGTCACCGCCACACCTGTCATATTGAGAACTTTTTCGTTCTTCCTTTCTTCAACCTCCAGTAATCCCTAGCCAGTGAACATGGTATTCCTGGGGCAGCCATGTACCAGTAGGCTGACATGCTGGACCGTTATGCCCTGTACACACGATCGCACATTCCGACAACAAAATCCATGTTTTTTTCCGACGGATGTTGGCTCAAACTTGTCTTGCATACACACGGTCACACAAAGTTGGTTAGAAATTCTGAACGTCAAGAATGCAGTGACGTACAACACGTACGACAACCTGAGAAAAATTAAGTTCAATAGCCAGTGCAGCTCTTCTGCTTGATTCCGAGCATGCGTGGAACTTTGTGCGTCGGAATTGTGTACACACGATTGGAATTTCCGACAACGGATTTTGTTGTCGGAAAATTTGAGATCCAGATCTCAAACTTTGTGTGACAGAAATTCCTATGGAAAATGTTTGATGGAGCCTACATGCGGTTGAAATCTCCGACAACAAGGTCCCATCGAACATTTTCTGTAGGAAAATCCGACCGTGTTTTTAGGAACTGGGACTGCTATAGGTGACGCTACATTAAGCTATGTTCCCTGACCACTCATATAGAGGCGAACATTACAGTACATTGGTTTTGACACAGCTGGTTAATTTTGTGATCCACAAGATACAATGTCTGACAAATAATCAGTAGTAGAATGTGTTTTGGGGTGTAGTTCTAAGTATGCCTATGCTGTGTGTCAGAAATAATTTATAAAATTGCCAACTATGTGTAAAAAAAGAAGTCTTTCAAAGACTCACCTTCCCTCTTAAAAAAATACCTTGGGGTATTTACTCTCCAAAGTGTGGTGATTCTGTGGGTATTTCCACTGTCCTGGTGCTGCAGGGCCACTATAATTGCGATAGATATTCAGGAACTTAGATGTGAATTTTTTTTTTTATTCAATATTTTTATTGAAGATTTTGCACGTTACATATAATGAAACATCAAACCAAGCATCAATACAGTCTTGGAGTACATTGCTAACATTGGCATACAGTAAGACTGCAGGAGGTGTAAAGAGGTCAGAACAATAAGAAAGAGGAAAAAAAATAATAGATCCACAACAAGACAATGCATATAACAATCATTTAGAACATTTAAAACTGTAGAAAGTTCTAGATCCGTAATGAGGCAAGTGGACTTGCTAAGGGAAACGTAGTGGATTCCTGCTAAATGTATCTTCTGGATACTGGGTATATTGCCTCATCTCTCACCTACCCCTGTCGGGAACTAACTGTACGTGGGGAGGGTATCTTCTTTCTGATATCGATTTGCCAACATGCCGGTATCTCAGATATGCAACGTGTGGTATATGACGTGTTAGGGTATATGCATGAGTCCCATTATTATTGCAAGTTCTTGGTGCAGTGGTAGTCCACTAGGCCCAGTCTGTAATACTAGTAGATGGGTAAGGGGAGGGAGGGGTGACGAAAAGATGGGGTGAGGGGAGAAGGAGGAAGAAGAGTTACCACGGATAGATGTTCATTTTATTTGTTGTTTAATAATGGAAGGCCCCAGGTCAAGCTATGAGGAGTCTGTTAGAATGTTACGGTAATCCGTTGATTCTTTGAAAAGAAGCCAGCAAGCCCATGTTTTATGGAATTTTGCTGGAGTGTCTCGAGCTTGTTGGATTAAATCTTCTATCTCAGCTATTTTCCCGACTCTGCGGAGCCATTCGGCTATACTAGGGGGGGGGGGAGTATTCCTCCAGTGAGTGGGTACACAGAGTTTTGCTGCATTGATAAGGTGTAGAGTGAGTGATTTTGAGTAGGGCGATTGGGGAATGGAAGTATGGTGGAGTAGATATTGGGCTGGATTGAAATCCGGAGTGTATGTTGTGATTTGTGAGGTAAGACGATGTACCTCCTTCCTATAGGGTTGGATTAGGGGGCATTCCCACCAAATATGCAATAGAGAACAATGAGCGGTGTTGCATCTCCAACATAAAGAAGCGATGCTGGGGTGAAATTTATGTATTCTGTCAGGGGTCCTGTACCAACGGAAAATATTTTGTATCCGTTTTCTTGTGCGGAGACATTCAATTACCCTTTTTGTATATGGGTAAATATGGGTATATGGGTATGGGTATTTTATCCCAGTCCTCTTGGTGAGGTCTGTGGTCAATTCTCTATTCCATTTTTGGCAGGACACATTGTCTTTGGTGGATATTTTAGCAACAGTAAGGCGTACATATCGGAGATTATATGTCTTCAGGGTTTGGACCCGTTGCATATGGCTTCAAAAGGTGTTTGGTCTCTGCACCACTGAAAGTGTGGAGTAGAGCTGAGTAGAAAGTGACGTATCTGAAGGAAGTTGAAAAAGGGGATGTGTGCGTAAGGGAGTCTAGTTGTGAGGGTTTGGTAAGGCACAATTTTCCCTTTGTCGAAAAAGGATTCTGCTCTAATGGATTTTTTCGTTGACATGCCACTAGTGTTAAGGTGAGTGACTCCCGGAGGAAAGTCCAGATTCCGGTAAAGCGGTGTCATTGGGCCTGGTGAGGAGGCATTTTCAATTTGTTACATACAGTGCGAAAAATCTGAATTGTCAGGCCAATCGGGGGGTGGGACTTGTTTTCCCTTGGGACCCCATGGGAGCTTATCCACGGAAGATATTGAATAGTTAAGGAGGAAAACGCCTCCTCTATGCCTATCCAGGCTTAAGCCTTTTTGTGTAGGTGCCGATCTACAATTCTGGATAGGTGGCATGACCAGTAATATTTTGGTATATCGGGGAGGCCTATTCCTCCCCTCAACTTAGGTGTGACCAGTTTCTCCCAACGTACCCGTGAATGTTTGCCATCCCAAAGAAAATTTTAGGCAGAACTGTTTGTAAGTGGTGAAGAATGAAGGCAGCATTTTGATCGGGATTGTCTGTAGTAGATAAAGAAGTCTGGGGAGGTTTTCATTTTCAAAATCGCCGCCCTCCCAAACCATGAAAAGGTACCCCTGTTCCAATCTTGAAGTTCCTTTTGTATTGTTTTCAGAATGGGGATGAAGTTTCTGGGGTATAGATCCTCTAATTTAGCTGGTAACTGAATCCCCAGATAAGTGATTGCATGTGCATCCCACCCAAAAGGGAAGTTGGCTTGGCATAATGTCACCGTAGAGTCGGGTAGGGAGATGTTTAGGGCCCTGTATTTTGCGAAATTTATTTGGAGGTTGGAGATAGATTTAAAGAGGGAAAAATCTTTTAAGAGGTTAGGAATTGTGGTAATGGGGTCTGTGGGAAATAAAAGGACATCGTCGGAGTATGCTGCCAGCTTGTATTGTGTGTTTTTGATTTCAACTCCTTTAATGGTCCTGAGCCTACAGAGTATAGGTTCCATCGTGAGTATGAATATAATTGGGGACAACGGCATCCCTGACGGGTTCCATTCGACCCAGAGAAGGCGTCAGACAGGTGACCATTGACTCTGATTCCCGCGGTTGGGGACGATTATAGAGCAAGGATATATTGGAGCATGCGATCTTGAAACCCCAATTTAAGTAAAACTTCTGTCATATAGTCCCAGGCCACTCTGTTGAACGCCTTCTCCACGTCGAGGGACAGAAAAAAAACGGGGGTGTTGGAGAAGGATAGCCATTGATGTATGCTTATTGCCTCGCGACCGGGGATAAATCCCACTTGATCCAAGGAGACCAAGGATGGGGTAAAGGGAGTATGCGATTCGCTATTACTTTCGCGTAGTGCTTCATGCCGGTGTTTATGAGCGATATGGGCCTGTAATTGGAGACCGAGGTTGCGTCTTTGCCCGGCTTCGGTATCACAACAATGTGAGCATCAAGGAGATCCTTAAAGCTTTCAGAGTATGTGGGTAGTGAGTTAAGTTAGTGTCTATTTCTGTGTCGTGAATCTGAATGGGACAGTTCTTTGAGAATAGGATGGATACACCCTTAGATTTGGAGTCATTATTGGTGGCGTGATATACCGTTGGATATAAGGAGCTGTGTAGTTTGGGGATACTGTCTGTTCTGAAGTGTGTTTCCTGAAGAAAGACCACATCAGCCTTGGCCTTTCGTAGGAGAAGAAGCAGCTGTGATCTCTTTTTGGGAGTGTTGAGTCCCTTAACATTTAAAGAATATAGCTTGACCTGGGGGGCGGAGGTGTCCGGTTCCTGAAGGTGGTATATTATACTAGGGTTTACACACTCTGTGTGTGTAATCGGTACTGATGTTGTAATGAGGGATGTGGGGGGCAGATGGAGATTGGGGTATTGGAGGGGGAAAGGAGTAGGAGAAACCTACTCCTAAAACAGAGGTTTCGGTGAGGTACAGAGAGGAGGTAGAGAGAGCCTCTCCAAGAGAGTCAAACTCTAGTCCAATCTGCTGTTCGTGGGTTGAGAAAGACTACACGGGAAAGATATGTACAATTAACATCGTAATCCGCCGCTGTTACTGCCTTCGGCGGGTGAACTTAAGTGTGTGGGTAGCTTGTTGTAGAATTGTCTTTTTAGTGTCCCCTGCATTCTTGTTATGTGGGATTAGCTGGCCGTGAGACCCGCCCTTATCTAGGTGGAGGTGACTTTACGCAGGGGGAGTGTACCTGTTATGTCCTTCTTTTGTTCATGCGGAGCTACACAGCAAAATGGGATGTTCAAAAGTGGGGGTACCTATTCTGTCTATCTAGGCATCATAGTAACTATAATTACAACTGTTGAATCAGAACAAACTGTGTGATTACTAATAAGAGCGGCACTGTATCCCATAGTCGGACCATGGTTATGCATTGTCATAAAAAGAATAAAAAAGAGAAAAATTTCCTATATAAATTCTCAAAGGTGTTTACACAGATGAATTTTACAATCCTTTATGTTCCTAACTGGTAGCAAAAGCATCAGATTGCCTCTGATGACTAAGGATAAACCTGTTGTCACTGTGTGTGTTGCTGGGGTTCTTTTTTGTCGAGGGAGGCATAGGCAGTGCTATCCTCCACTGCAGACAAGGGGTTCCCCCTATTCACAGTGTGGGGCATTTGATACCAGGTAGTCATTATATTACCCCTGATATCTGCAAAAATACCCCTGGGCATGTATCCCTGTTTGGGGGGTGGGGTGTTGAGGGGGGCCAGATAGGGACTGGCATATAAGTAGGGGTAGTGAATTTGATAATTGGGGGAATCCCTTTGATGAGAAAGGATTCAGGGAGTGGAATATCTGGGTTGAATGGTAGGATAGAGGTTCCAGCAAGTCCATCAGTGCGACCCCACCAATCCCAAAACTCCCACACAAAAAAGCATGCAATGTAGCCTGTGGCAATCAAGTTGCAGACCAGGTACAGTGATATGATGTGATGTAAATACCGTAAAATATGTAAACCTGTAGACAAAGAGGAGTGAACCTGCAAAAAACGGTGATGTCCATTCAAAAGAGCAATTGCGTCTATCGGATGTTGAGTTAGTATGATATCACTGTTGTGGGGTTCTCTGGCAATGGAGGATGTTAGGAGGTGCGGAAAGTTTTCCAATAGATGTGACAACTGCTCCTTGGAATATCTGTGAGGGAATCTAAGCTGTCCAATATCGGAGGCCCTTCTCAGAGGGCGTGGTAGCAGTGACGTTGAGAAGTCAAATGTGTGAGAGCACTTTTTGCAGAAACAACTGGTAAAACACAACTGTTATAACTGGGGTGAACAAAAAAGATTAACATAGAACAGTACTTAGCCATGGCCTGGGTGTCCCTCTATTCAGATCGCTGGGGATTGGCCTCGGTTCAGCCCAAAATCACGTCTGGCCCTCCGTGGGCGTGAGGATTTAGTCGGGCTGGTACCAGTCTGGGAGCTTCTGTTGGATGCCTGAGACCTGTTACCCGATGCTGATCTGTGCCTGCGGTATCTGGTTTCCTGGGCTTCCATTGGTTTCTCTCGTCGTTGCTCTCTTCTGGATGTATGGCGGCAAAACTCTGCGTACCAACTTGGTACATCTACCTCAGGGATGCCCAGGGTGTCACAAAAGAACTGCAGTACTTTGGGGACTCGCAACAGGGCTGTGCGACCTTGATGAGTAGCTGATAGGCCGAAAGGAAATTTCCACCTATAATGAATACCTTTGGCGCGCAAAGTGTCCAGCAGCGGCTTCAGATCTTTCCTATGTTGAAGAGTGATACCAGAGAGATCTTGATAAATGTGGATATCTGAGCCCCCATGTGATAGTTGAATCCTGTTTCTCGCCTTGCGGAGTATGTCTTCCTTCAACTTGTAGTCCACCAAGCAACACACCACATCTCTGGGGGAGTCAGTATCTCTCCCTTTGGGTCTGAGTGCACAATGAATGCGCTCCATTTCCACATTAGTGTGCACCGGTCTGTCCAGTAAGTTATTAAACAGGCCCGTTATGGTGGTAGTTCAACAGACCCCTGATACGCAAGTTATGGCGTCTGCCTTTTTTGTCCAAGTCTTCTACGTGGCGTTGGAGGTCCCTCAGTTGTAGGGTGTGCATGTCCATATTTTGGGTCACTCGGCGGAGTACTGTGCCATGTAGGGCTGAAGTCTTCTCTACCTCCAGTACCCTGTCAGCGATGGCGCGTATGTCCTGGCGCAGGTCAACAATGGTTGAATGGTGTCTTTTATGTCCGGAAAAAAGGGTGAAAATACTGCACTAAACCCAATAAACCGTGAATGAAAAGCTGCTAACACACAAACAAACCAAGTCTAATCAAAAGTGCAAACAATAAGTGTAGTGCTAAAAATTGATAAATGAATGAAAAAATATATACAGTGCCTTGCAAAAGTATTCACCCCCCTTGGCTTTTTACCTATTTTGTTACATTACAGCCTTTAGTTCAATGTTTTTTTAATCTGAATAATATGTGATGGATCAGAACACAATAGTCTAAGTTGGTGAAGTAAAATTAGAAAAATATATACATAAAACTATTTTTCAGAAATAAAAAAAATGATAATTGGCATGTGCGTATATATTCACCCCCTTTGTTATGAAGCCCATAAAAAGCTCTGGTGCAACCAATTACCTTCAGAAGTCACATAATTAGTGAAATGATGGCCACCTGTGTGCAATCTAATGCCCCGTACACACGGTCGGATGTTCCATCGGATTTTCCGACACACAAAGTTTGAGAGCAGGAGATAAAATTTTCCGACAACAAAATCCGTTGTCGGAAATTCCGATCGTGTGTACACAAATCCGACAGACAAAGTGCCACGCATGCTCAGAATAAATAAAAAGATGCTGTTGGCCACTGCCCCGTTTATAGTCCCGACGTACGTGTTTTACGTCACCGCGTTCAGAATGATCGGATATTCCGACAACTTTGTGTGACCGTATGTAAGCAAGACAAGTTTGAGCCAATATCCGTCGGAAAAAATCCTAGGATTTTGTTGTCGGAATGTTCGAACAAAGTCCGACCGTGTGTACGGGGCATAAGTGTCACATGATCTATCATTACATATACACACCTTTTTGAAAGGCCCCAGAGGTTGCAACACCTAAGCAAGAGGCACCACTTACCAAACACTGCCATGAAGACTAAGGAACCCTCCAAACAAGTAAGGGACAATGTTGTTGAGAAGGGTTAGGTAATAAGAAAACATCCAAATCTTTGATGATCCCCAGGAGCACCATCAAATCTATCATAACCAAATGGAAAGAAAATGACACAACAGCAAACCTGCCAAGAGACGGCCACACACCAAAACTCACGGACCGGGCAAGGAGGGCATTAATCAGAGAGATAGCACAGAGACCTAAGGTAACCCTGGAGAAGCTGCAGAGTTCCACAGCAGAGACTGGAGTATCTGTACATAGGACGACAATAAGCCGTACGCTCCATAGAGTTGGGCTTTATGGCAAAGCGGCCAGAAGAAAGACATTACTTTCAGCAAAAAACAAAATGGCACGTTTTGAGTTCGCGAAAAGGCATGTGGGAGACTCCCAAAATGTATGGAGGAGGAAGGTGCTCTGGTCTGATGAGTCTAAAATTGAACTTTTTGGCCATCAAAGAAAACTCTATGTCTGGCACAAACCCAACACATCACCCAAAGAACACCATCCCCACAGTGAAACATGGTGGTGGCAGCATCATGCTGTGGGGATGTTTCTCAGCAGTCAGGACTTGGAAACTGGTCAGAGTTGAGGGAAAGATGGATGATGCTAAATACAGGGATATTCTTGAGCAAAACCTGTACCACTCTGTGTGTGGTTTGAGGCTAGGACGGAGGTTCACCTTCCAGCAGGACAATGACCAAAACACACTGCTAAAAGCAACACTTGAGTGGTTTAAGGGGAAAACATGTAAATGTGTTGGAATGGCCTAGTCAAAGCCCAGACCTCAATCCAAAAGAAAATCTGTGGTCAGACTTAAAGATTGCTGTTCACAAGCACAAACCATCCAACTTGAAGGAGCTGGAGCAGTTTTGCAAGGAGAAATGGGCAAAAATCCCAGTGGTAAGATGTGGCAAGCTCATGGAGACTTATCCAAAGCGACTTGGAGCTGTGATAAAAGGTGGCATTAGTATTGACCTTAACCACTTGAGCCCCGGACCATTATGCTGCCTAAGGACCAGAGGTCTTTTTCCAATTTGGCACTGCGTCGCTTTAACTGCTAATTGCGCGGTCATGCAATGCTGTACCCAAACGAAATTTGCGTCCTTTTCTTCCCACAAATAGAGCTTTCTTTTGATGGTATTTGATCACCTCTGCGGTTTTTATTTTTTGCGCTATAAACGGAAAAAGACCGAAAATTTTGAAAAAAAATGATATTTTCTACTTTTTGTTATAAAAAAAATCCAATAAACTAAATTTTAGTCATACATTTAGGCCAAAATGTATTCGGCCACATGTCTTTGGTAAAAAAAATGTCAATAAGCGTATATTTATTGGTTTGCGCAAAAGTTATAGCGTCTACAAACTAGGGTACATTTTCTGGAATTTACACAGCTTTTAGTTTATGACTGCCTATGTCATTTCTTGAGGTGCTAAAATGGCAGGGCAGTACAAAACCCCCCCAAATGACCCCATTTTGGAAAGTAGACACCCCAAGGAAATTGCTGAGAGGCATGTTGAACCCATTGAATATTTATTTTTTTTGTCCCAAGTGATTGAAAAATGACAAAAAAAAAAAAAAAAAAAAATATTTACAAAAAGTCGTCACTAAATGATATATTGCTCACACAGGCCATGGGCCTATGTGGAATTGCACCCCAAAATACATTCTGCTGCTTCTCCTGAGTATGGGGATACCACATGTGTGGGACTTTTTGGGAGCCTAGCCGCGTACGGGGCCCCGAAAACCAATCACCGCCTTCAGGATTTCTAAGGGTGTAAATTTTTGCTTTCACTCTTCACTGCCTATCACAGTTTCGGAGGCCATGGAATGCCAAGATGGCACAAAACCCCCCAAAATGACCCCATTTTGGAAAGTAGACACCCCAAGCTATTTGCTGAGAGGCATATTGAGTCCATGGAATATTTTATATTTTGACACAAGTTGCGGGAAAGTGACACTTTTTTTTTTTTTTTTTTCATAAAGTTGTCACTAAATGATATATTGCTCACACAGGCCATGGGCATATGTGGAATTGCACCCCAAAATACATTTAGCTGCTTCTCCTGAGTATGGGGATACCACATGTGTGGGACTTTTTGGGAGCCTAGCCGCGTACTGGACCCCGAAAACCAATCACTGCCTTCAGGATTTCTAAGGGTAAAAATTTTTGATTTCACTCTTTACTGCCTATCACAGTTTCGGAGGCCATGGAATGCCCAGGTGGCACAAAACCCCCCCAAATGACCCCATTTTGGAAAGTAGACACCCCAAGCTATTTGCTGAGAGGCATGGTGAGTATTTTGCAGCTCTCATTTGTTTTTGAAAATGAAGAAAGACAAGAAAAAACATTTTTTTTTTTCTTTTTTCAATTTTCAAAACTTTGTGACAAAAAGTGAGGTCTGCAAAATACTCACTATACCTCTCAGCAAATAGCTTGGGGTGTCTACTTTCCAAAATGGGGTCATTTGGGGGGGTTTTGTGCCACCTGGGCATTCCATGGCCTCCGAAACTGTGATAGGCAGTGAAGAGTGAAATCAAAAATTCACGCCCTTAGAAAGCCTGAAGGCGGTGCTTGGTTTTCGGGGTCCCGTACGCGGCTAGGCTCCCAAAAAGTCTCACACATGTGGTATCCCCGTACTCAGGAGAAGCAGCAGAATGTATTTTGGGGTGTAATTTCACATATTTCCATGGCATGTTTGAGCAATATATCATTTAGTGACAAC
This sequence comes from Lithobates clamitans, assembly GCA_037952925.1. NCBI lineage: Eukaryota > Metazoa > Chordata > Amphibia > Anura > Ranidae > Lithobates > Lithobates clamitans. The sequence goes on from JBBGZY010000374.1 coordinate 6,841,388, forward strand.
TTTGTGCAAAAAAAAAAAAAAAAAAAAAAAATTTGTCTCTTTCCCGCAACTTGTGTCGCAATATAAAATATTCCATGGACTCGACATGCCTCTCAGCAAATAGCTTGGGGTGTCTACTTTCCAAAATGGGGTCATTTGGGGGGGTTTTGAACTGTCCTGGCATTTTATGCACAACATTTAGAAGCTTATGTCACACATCACCCACTCTTCTAACCACTTGAAGACAAAGCCCTTTCTGACACTTATTGTTTACATGAAAAAGTTTTTTTTTTTTGCAAAAAAATTACTTTGAACCCCCAAACATTATATATTTTTTTAAAGCAAATGCCCTACAGATTAAAATGGTGGGTGTTTCATTTTTTTTTTTCACACAGTAATTGCGCAGCGATTTTTCAAACGCATTTTTTGGGGAAAAAACACACTTTTTTTAATTTTAATGCACTAAAACACACTATATTGCCCAAATGTTTGATGAAATAAAAAAGATGATCTTAGGCCGAGTACATGGATACCAAACATGACATGCTTTAAAATTGCGCACAAACGTGCAGTGGCAACAAAATAAATACATGTTTAAAAGCCTTCAAAAGCCTTTACAGGTTACCACTTTAGATTTACAGAGGAGGTCTACTGGAAAAATTACTGCACTCGATCTGGCCTTCGCGGTGATACCTCACATGCATGGTGCAATTGCTGTTTACGTTTGACGACAGACCGCCGCTTGCGTTTGCCTTAGCGCGAGAGCAGGGGGCGACAGGGGTGTTTTTTTTTTTTTTTTTTTTTTTCTTTATTATTTTTTTGCTTTTTTAATCTTACTTTTAAACTGTTCCTTTCATATTTTTTTTTTTAATCATTTTTATTGTTATCTCGGGGAATGTAAATATCCCCTATGATAGCAATAGGTAGTGACAGGTACTCTTTTTTGAAAAAATTGTGGTCTATTAGACCCTAGATCTCTCCTCTGCCCTCAAAGCATCTGACCACACCAAGATCGGTGTGATAAAATGCTTCCCCAATTTCCCAATGGCGCTATTTACATCCGGCGAAATCTAAGTCATGAAATACTCGTAGCTTCCGGTTTCTTAGGCCATAGAGATGTTTGGAGCCACTCTGGTCTCTGATCAGCTCTATGGTCAGCTGGCTGAATCACCGGCTGCATTCTCAGGTTCCCTGTTGAGACAGGAGAGCCAGAGAAAAACACGGAAGACGGTGGGGGGGGGGGGGGCATTCCCTCCCACGGCTTGTAAAAGCAGTCTAGAGGCTAATTAGCCGCTAGGATTGCTTTTACATGAAAGCCGACCGCTGGCTGAAAAGAATGATACCAAGATGATACCTAAACCTGCAGGCATCATTCTGGTATAACCACTCAAAGTCGTGAATGGCGTACCTGAAGACAAAAAAATGGTTAACAATGGTTAACAATAAAGCACAGTAAAGTGTAAATAATTACACACCTGAAAAACAAACATGATAAAACATAATAACAATAACAATAACAATAACAATCAATAACAATAACAATAACAATAACAATAAAACATTGCAGAATAGAATACAGTAAAAAAGAGCAGAACAATAGAGAGAGAGAAAAGAGAGAGAGAGAACAATAAAACAACAACTATTTTTTTTTATTTCATATTTTTTTTTTTTGTTTACACTTTTTTTGTAACTAACTTTTATAACGGTAACCGGTTCCAGGTTCGGGTCTCTCAAAATGCGATGGCATCTTGGGAGACCCTGTGAAAGTGCGCCTAGCCTGTGCAATGCTGTACCCTACGCTAATACTCAACTAGTGCATGGTAGCGTTCAAAACATTCACCAATGCAAAGACCAGGATTGTCAGGACAGGAGGGACAATAATAACACGACATCTTTTTTGGGGGGTTCGTTGGGTAGGGGTACTTGGGAGGACATAAAAATGCCTCTCATGCAGCCGACTGCATTTGGTTGGGGATGTGAATGGGGGAAGTACGGGCGCTGCAGAAGTGGTGGGTTCCCAATTAGGATTGGCGAATGCAGCAGGAAGGGCATTATGGGCACGACGGGCCTGTGTTTGTCTTTTTGGTGGCAGCGGGACACTACTTGTGCTTGCCACCTCACCAGCTTCAACTGCACTTATGGGACTCGCCACGTCACCAAGTGTTACTGCAGTGCTGGTTTGACTACGACCGGGGTGTACTAGGCCGCTGGCGCTTGCCAGTTCACCAAAACGCTACCAAAAAACTGTTAGCGATCGCAGGGATCAGGCCTGACTCTGCGAACGCTGCAGTTATGCGTTTAGTGTTTTGTAAGTGACAGTGATCGATCGATACCGCACTTGGGTGGGCTGGGCCGGGCCGGGCGGAGGGGCAAAACGCAGGTGCTAGCAGGTATCTGGGCTGATCCCGCTAACACTGCGTTTTTGGGAACCCTAAACTGCTGGTGACGCTAGTATAGATATGATCGGATCAGATATTGATGCGATCAGATACTATACCACTAAGGGAGGTGTACGGTGTGTGCGTGGGTGTTAGCGGTACTGGCGCTAATCTGACGCTGCCTGGGGCTGGTGCTTGCCAGTTCACCAAAATACTACCAAAAAAACTGTTAGCGATCGCAGGGATCAGGCCTGACTCTGCGAACGCTGCAGTTATGCGTTTAGTGTTTTGTAAGTGTCAGTAATCGATCGATACTGCACTTGGGTGGGCTGGGCTGGGCCGGGCGGAGGGGCAAAACGCAGGTGCTAGCAGGTATCTGGGCTGATTCCGCTAACACTGCGTTTTTGGGAACCCTAAACTGCTGGGGACGCTAGTATAGATCTGATCGGATCAGATATTGATCTGTTCAGATACTATACCACTAAGAGAGGCGTATGCTGCGTGCGTGGGTGTTAGCGGTACTGGCGCTAACCTGACGCCTGGGGCTGGTGCTTGCCAGTTCACCAAAATGCTACCAAAAAAACTGTTAGCGATCGCAGGGATCAGGCCTGACTCTGCGAACGCTGCAGTTATGCGTTTAGTGTTTTGTAAGTGACAGTGATCGATCGATACTGCACTTGGGTGGGCTGGGCCGGGCCGGGCGGAGGGGCAAAACGCAGGTGCTAGCGGGTATCTGGGCTGATCCCGCTAACACTGCGTTTTTGGGAACCCTAAACTGCTGGGGACGCTAGTATAGATCTGATCGGATCAGATATTGATCCGATCAGATACTATACCACTAAGGGAGGTGTACGGTGCGTGCGTGGGTGTTCGCGGTACTGGCGCTAATCTGACGCTGCCTGGGGCGACGCATATCACCGCCGGGCGATCGGGGGGCTAAACCTTTATTCGGTAATAAACGGCGGGTGCCCTGACACTATAAAAAAATAAACAAACTAACCAGCGTCACCCGTAACGGTTATACGGTGATCAGTGGTGAAAGGGTTAACTAGGGGGCAATCAAGGGGTTAAAACATTTATTAGGTAGTATATGGGGGTCCCTGACGCTATAAAACGCTGACGGCGAACCTAAATATTTACCTCACTAACTAGCGTCACCAGCGACACTAATACAGCGATCAGAAAAATGATCGCTTAGTGACACTGGTGACAGGGGGTGATCAAGGGGTTAAAACTTTATTAGGGGGGGTTAGGGGGGTACCCTAGACCTAAAGGGGGGTAATACTAACTGTCCCAACACTAACTGTCACAAACTGACACTATGCAGTAATCAGAAAAAAAAAAAAAAAAAAAACTGCTGGTGTCAGTTTGTGACAGGGGGGGGGGGGGTGATTGGGGGGGGATCGGGGGGCGATCGGGGGGGGGATCGGGGTGATTTGTGTGCCTGGCATGTTCTACTGTGTGTGTAGTGTTTGGTGCACTCACATACTTGTCGTCTCTCCTCGGGCCGGAACGGAAAATACCGACCCGAGGGGAGATGACATCACTTCCTTTGCTGCTGTTTAGCATACAGCAGCAAAGGAATGATTCGATTGGCCGGCGGCGATCGCGAGGGGGGGGCCACGAACGGATGGTCTCCCCCTCATCACCGATCGCCGCTGGACAAACGACGACCGCCTCGGGCACCGGGGGGGGGTCCGATCGGACCCCCCACCCGCGGAAGGCAAATCACGTACCCTGTACGTGATTTTGCCTGTCCGTGCCACTTTGCCGACGTACATCGGCGTGAGGCGGTCGTCAAGTGGTTAAGGGGGTGAATAGTTATGCACATTGACTTTTTCTGTTATTTTGTCCTATTTGTTGTTTGCATCACAATAAAAAAAAATCTTCATCTTCAAAGTTGTGGGCATGTTCTGTAAATTAAATTATGCAAATCCTCAAACAATCCATGTTAATTCCAGGTTGTGAGGCAACAAAACACAAAAAATGCCAAGGGGAAGACATTCAGATAGAAGAATGGGTACTCTTACCGGATCAGTTGGACGCACATACCGTACGGCAGTGCGTCTATAAGGCTTTGGGATACTAGATCCCCAGTGGTGATGCCAAACTGGATGGTCTCCTGCAGGCCGCAAACTCCAATCTGCATGAGGTTGGGTAGGGATCTAGTATCCCAAAGCCTTAAAGACGCACTGCCATATGGTACATGCGTCCAACTGATCCGGTAAGAGTACCCATTCTTCTATCTGAATGTCTTCCCCTGTTCATTGGTGCATTTTCTACTTTGGTTGAAGATTGAGGAGAAAGTTCCCTCACCATTGGACACTATACATTTTACATGTGGACTTTTCTTTTTCCCCTTTTTTATGTTCATTGCCATTATTTCACAACACTTTGGGGTTCATTTTGATGTTATATAATATTGTTCATTTTCATTTTTTGCACCCATCCCGCCTTCGTGATTGAGGCGTTTTGGATGCATACAGGTTTTGCACTTGTTTATTTTTTCATTCATTTATCAATTTTTAGCGCTACATTTATTGTTTGCACTGTCTTTTATGTCCGTTGCTACCGCTCTGAGATCACACAGGCTGGGATGCTGCTGGAGGTGCGCTGTGTGATCTCTCTGCTCCGAGGTGAGGAGGATAGATGGCACTCCGAGCAGTGACGGACCCTGGCGGGAAGCCGCCATGTTGCTTCTCTGGGTCCGGAATAATTCAGGGATATTTTGGCTCAAGCCGCTCTGTTGTCTGCGCGCGAGTGAGCGGCAGAGGAGTTCCACGATTCTGTTCCCATGTTTGTGTGGCTGGCAGTGCGGTGAGAGGCTAACCTGAAGCAGAGAGGCAGTATAGCGGCGGGAGCTCGTCTCTCAGGCGTCCATCTTCCCGCGAGTAAAAACAAACAAAAACAAACAAAAACAAGATATTTGGGGGGCACACCGTCTCTTTAAAGCTGGTGCAGCCATAAGACCATACAATAGAAGAAAAATATTACAGCGCACACATGCGAAAAAAAACATTCACCTCCAGCAAGGCTAGTTTAAAAACACCTAAACATTCTCAAAAAGACATAAAAAATATAGGAATTTGGTCACACCATATTGCTATATGGTGCTAAGCCCACTTACTGCGACAAAGTACCCCATGATTAGTGGGTCCTACACTATCCATAGATTTGTGAGATCCTGCTTCTCTGAACCATGAGAGCTACACTCTTCTAAATGGGAGAATCTTGAGGTCTCCACCTATGACACAAGTGGACACTAATGAGAGGTACTTAATGAGGGAGTAGGGTGCTCCTATCCCAAAAGGATTTGGTCAGAATCCATACAATACACAAACAAGATATTTGGGGGGCACACCTTCTCATTAAGGTGTCCGTTTATGAAGCAGTGATCAGCGGTGATCCCGAGGATCGCCGCTGATCACAGTCCATAAACAGTTTATGAAACAGTGATAATCGGGGGAGAACATGTTTGAACTTGTTCTCCCGCCGATTATCTCTACACACGGAGAATCCCCATGAATGACACAGTAACGGCCAGTTTATGAAGCGGTGATCTCAGCGCTTCACTGGCGATCTGAGTCAGAATTCACACTCCCAGGTTCACCAGCTCAGAGGTGGTGAATCGGGGAGTGAAGAGGAAATCTCGGGGGATCTGAGGGGGAAGGAGGAAGTTTTTTAACTTCCTTATGCCTCGTTCAGACCCCCCAACACTGTAAGCATGTCCCCTGTCATATTTATGTGTATACATATATATACATATATACATATAATGTGTATATGTATATATATATAATGTGTGTGTATATACATGTATATATAATGTGTGTGTGTGTATACATATGTATTTAATGTAGGGGGACTCGTTATTTTATTAACATTATTCCACGTGGTTTGTCAGTGTATTGAGCGGTGATAATTTATCACTGCTTAATAAACTGACATCTTTGTATTTCGGTGAATTTCTGGTACTGTAATCTCGTAAAGTCTCACGAGATTCCAGTATCAGGGGCCGTTCTCCACTGTTTGAAGCATTTGTAGATCACTTCACTCCTCCGAAGGTGAAGCGATCTACAAAGCTTCATAAACTGGCACCCAGAGGAGAAAGATCTTCACTGTGAATGCCGGAGAACGAAGCAGTGAATAGATTTCACTGCTTCATAAACGGACACCTAAAGCTGGTGCAGCCATAAGACCATACAATAGAATAAAAAAATTACAGTGCACTCTTCTAAATGGGAGAATCTTGAGGTCTCCAACCATGACACAAGTGGACACTAATGAGAGGTACTTAATGAGGGAAGAGGGTGCTCCTATCCCAAAAGGATTTGGTCAGAATCCATACAATACACTTCATGCTTCTCTGAACCATGAGAGCTACACTCTTCTAAATGGGAGAATCTTGAGGTCTCCAACTATGACACAAGTGGACACTAATGAGAGGTACTTAATGAGCGAGTAGGGTGCTCCTTCCCGCGAGGTCAAGCCACGCCCCTTAGATATGAAATTTATGCCCCTAGAAAGCCAGAAGGTGCTCCTTGCATTTTGGGCCCCTCTGTGTGACCAGGCTGTAAAAAAGTCTCATGCATGTGGTATCGCCACACTTGGGAGGACTAGCAGAATGGATGTTTTGGGGTGTAATCCTAAGTATGCCTATAATGTGTGTTAGCAATATCTTATTAATTGATAACTTTGTGTAAAAAAAAAAATAATAATTTTCTTTCCTGCATTTTTCAAAAACTTGAGGCAAAAAAAAATGACATTTTCAAAAGACTTGCTTTGTCTTTCAGAAAATACCTTGGAGTGTTTGCTTTTCAAAATGTTGTTATTTTTTGGGTCTTTTCACTGTCTTGGTGCTTCAGGGCCTCTGAAAGTGTAATAGGCAGTCAGGAAATTAGATGCATAATTTATGCTGCTGGAACGCCTGAAAGTGCTCCTTGGAATGTAGGCCCCTCTATTCATCTAGTCTGTGGTATCCTCATACTTAGGAGCAGAACCGGTACAGGGGGGGCGGAAGGGGCGGATGCTCTGGGCGGTACAATTTATTGGGGGTGGGGGGGTGCAGTGAAGTGTCCTTCTAAAACAGCCGTCACTTAAATGGCGGCCTGCGGTCCGAGTCCGGACCGAGTGACACTTCTGCTCGGACCGCCAGGCCGCCAGTATAATTGTAAATGTCAGCAAGCATTGGTTTGCTGGGACCGCGGGTTTCCCCAGCAACCAGTAACGATGCGTGCGTGCGCCCGCCCCCTTCTACTCACCGCAGGTCTCAGAGTTGACAGAAGACCTGCTTGCACTCACGGGCCGCGAGTAGGGGTGTGACGTCACGTGCGTCCCCCACCCCCCTGCTATTCGCGGTTCCCGAGTCCTGGCTCTTCATATCTTGCAGCTTCCGCCCCTTCGGTATTTCAGTTGTGCCCTCCTGCATTCAAGGTATGTGGGCCACATGTTAACTAGTGATTACTAATGGGTATATATTTATTGTGCACACTGCTGGGCATATTTTGTTAAAGGTCACGCTTATGGGCACCTTTTTTTATGTTAAGGGGCACTCTGATGGACAAATTTGATTTTAAGGGGCACGCTGATGGGTATATTTTTAATGTGCACACTGATGGGCATATTTTCTTAAGGGGCACACTGATGGACACATTTTGTTGTGCCCATCAGAGTGCCCCTTTACATAAAATGTGCCCATCAGCATGCACATTAAAAATATACCCATCAGCGTGCCCCTTAAAATAAAATGTGCCCATCAGAGTGCCCCTTAACATAAAAGGTGCCCATCAGCGTGACCCTTATTTTATGTTAAGGGGCACGTTGATGGGCACATTTTATGTTAAGGTGCACTCTGATGGGCATATTTTATTTTAAGAGCAACACTGATGGGCACATTTTGTATTAAGGGGCACTCTGATGGGCAGATTTTACGTTAAGGGGCATGTTTTGTTGTGCCCATCAGAGTGCCCCTTAATATAAAATGTGCCCATCAAGGGTGCCCCTTAACATACAATTTGCCCATCAGAGTGTCCCTTAATATAATAATAATAAGTATATATTTTTTTTAAAAACGGGGGGGCGCAGTTTGCCATCTTCGCCCTGGGCACCAAATGGCCTTGTCCCGGCACTGCTTAGGAGAATGTGTTTCAGGGTGTAATTGTAAGTAGGCCCATGCTGTGTGTGAAAAATTTGTTAAAATGCCAACTTTGGTAAAACAAAAAAAAACAAAAAACGTTTTTTCAAATTTCTTAATTTTCCAAAAAATTGTGATAAAAAATTACAACTTCCAAAAACTCACCATGCCTCTTACTAAATACCTTGGACTGTCGATTGGGGGATATTTGTACTGTCCTGGAACTTTAGGGCAACAAGAAATGAGAAAGGCTGTCAGTACATCAGGATTGAACAATTTTCACATATACTGCACATACAGTACCAGTGTTTCTCAACCTTCTTTCAGTCAAGGCACCCTTTAAGATTATGAACAATCTCAAGACACCCTTTAAAATTATGGACAGTCTCAAGGCACCCCATTCTAAAATGTAAAAAACTATTCTAATACCCCGTACACACGGTCAGACATTGATCGGACATTCCGACAACAAAATCCTAGGATTTTTTCAGACGGATGTTGGCTCAAACTTGTCTTGCATACACACGGTCACACAAAGTTGTCGGAAAATCCAATCATTCTGAACGCGGTGACGTAAAACATGTACGTCGAGACTATAAACCGGGCAGTAGCCAATAGCTTTCATCTCTTCATCAACAAAGGAAAGAAAGCCTCAGTTAGGACACTCGCTACTTGGATTGTTCAAACTATTCAACAAGCATACAGGGCGAAGGGCTTGGCTCCTCCACAGAGGAGATGGCAGCTTCATGGGCGGCAGCTCGACATGTGACCCCAGACACCATTTGCAAAGCAGCCTCGTGGGCCTCTATTAACACTTTCATGTCTCATTACTGTATTGAGCCTGCTTCGTTATCCTCTGTAGACTTTGGTTTGAGAATCCTATCGGTTGATAGGACAAATTAAAATTTTTGTTTGATTCAGCATACCCACCCGTGTGGTTGTCTAGTTATTTCCCACACGTAGGCTGCCATGGAGTCTGTCAGGAAAAAGGAAAATTTATTATCAAATACTTACCGTAATTTTCCTTTCCTGATGGACTCCATGGCAGACGGAGTTCCCACCCATTGGTCAAAGAGTAGGCTAGTTACGGAACGCAGTAGCTAGTGGTGAGTACTCATTTATGGGAATGGGGTCCTATAGCATTGGAGAGGAGGCGGGGTAAACCCACACGTAGGCTGCCATGGAGCCCATCAGGAAAGGAAAATTACGGTAAGTATTTGATAATAAATTTTCCTTTTTCTCGGCTCGCCGTACGTGTTGTACGTCACCGCATGCTTGACGTTCGGAATTTCCGACAAGATTTATGTGACCGTGTGTATACAAGACAAGTTTAAGCCAACATCCGTCGGAAAAAAAACATGGATTTTGTTGTCGGAAAATCCTATCGTGTGTACAGGGCATAAAGGTTTACAACCACTTTAATGGTGCACTGCAAATACACCTGGAGAGCTGTGGGTAGTCTTCCTCTGAAAATGACCAGGAGCTTCTGTTGGAGCTGGTAAGTGGTGCAATGCCAAAATGCGTACTTGGCACACACTTGTAACTCCTGGGTTTTTAAGTTGAAGTCTAGGACTTTATGATCTTTAATTCATACTTACATTGGTCCAGCTTGGATGAGGCTAAGAGGTGGGGCAGTGGCGTCATCAGAGAACACCTTGTATTCATTAAAAAAATACAAGTCATTTTTTGAATGCCAGCAGTGTAAATCAGGCTACCCCCTATGGTACACAAACCAGAAAACTGTGATGATCACTGTACTCGTGTCGACCACTACAGTGATTAGCAACTTCCACAGCTAGCTATATGGCTAGTTTAAGCTCATTCTCACCCAAAGGGATGCAGACTCTGCAGATTTCGTCACCACAACACTAATGCCCTGTACACACGGTCGGACATTGATCGGACATTCTGACAACAAAATCCATGGATTTTTTCTGACAGATGTTGGCTCAAACTTGTCTTGCATACACACGGTCAGACAAAGTTGTCGGAAAATTCGATCGTTCTGAACATGGTGACGTAAAACACGTACGTCGGGACTATAAACGGGTCAGTAGCCAATAGCTTTTGTCTCTTAATTTATTCTGAGCATGCGTGGCACTTTGCGCATCGGATTTGTGTACACACGATCGGAAATTCCGACAACGGATTTTGTTGTCGGAAAATGTTATAGCCTGCTCTCAAACTTTGTGTGTCGGAAAATCCGATGGAAAATGTGTGATGGAGCCTACACACGGTCGGAATTTCCGACAACAAGGTCCTATCACACATTTTCCGTCGGAAAATCCGACCATGTGTACGGGGCATAAAAGTTTCACTTATTGCAGCAACATCCACACAGAGGTGATTTATTATTCCAAAGTAAACACCTTTGCACACTACTCGTACTGACAAGTGTTCTGACCAAAAGTGACCAAAATTACAGCACGATGATGTGTTAACCATTTCCCTACCCGCCCATTGTCATATGACATCTGCAGATGGGATCTCCCATCCTGGGCGGGCGTCATATGACGTCCTCGGCAGTATTGGGGGAGTGTGCGCGTGCACTTGCCGCGTCACCGAGGAGCCGATGCGCGTGCCCAGCAGGCCGCGATGTTTGTCAGGCACTCGCGATCGCTCGTTACAGAGCAGGAACGTGGATCCGTTTGTGTAAACACACAGATCCATGTCCTGTCAGGGGAGAGGAGACAGATCGTCTATTCCTAGTATATAGGAGCACCGATCGGTCTCCTCCCCTAGTCAGTCCCACAGTTAGAATCACTCCCTAGGTAACACATTTAACCCCTTGATCGCCCCCTAGTGTTAACTCCTTCAGTGCCAGTGACATTTATACAGTAATCAGTGCATATTTATAGCACTGATCGCTGTATAATTGTCAATGGTCCCAAAATAGTGTCAAAAGTGTCCGATATGTCCGCTACAATGTCACAGTCACGATAAAAATCGCAGATTGCCGCCTACTAGTAAAAAAAAAAATAATAATAATAAAAATGCCATAACTCTATCCCCTATTTTGTAGGTACTATAACTTTTGCCCAAACCAATCAATATACGCTTATTGCGATTTTAGTTTACCCAAAATATGTAGAAGAATACATATCGGCCTAAACTGAGGAAGAAATGTATTTGTTTTTTTAAACTTGGGATATTTATTATAGCAAAAAGTAAAAAATATTGTGTTTTTTTCAAACTTGACGCTCTTCTTTTGTTTATAGCGCAAAAAATAAAAACCACAGAGGTGATCAAATAACACCAAAAGAAAGCTCTATTTGTGGGGGAAAAAAATTGGGTACAGTGTTGCATGACCACGCAATTGTCATTCAAAATGTTACAGTGCTGAAAATTGGCCTGGGCAAGAAGGGGGTGAAAATGCCCTTTATTGAAGTGGTTAAAAGCTGAAAAATAGCTCAAACTGTAAGGGGATGAAAGTGTCCAGACTTGACATTGTTAATACAGTACCTAATTTCATTTTTTTTAATTCGTTGTTGCATCTCATTGCGGCTGATCTCCTGAAACCTGTGTAACCTGTGCCGAAACAACCACTTGTTATGTTTATTAGAAGGCTTAAACAGGCAGATTGTTCTTATCCCCGTATCTGGAATTGTCTAAACAAGGACCCTCATGATAGAATCATCAGGTATTGTTTTAACGAAAGTTACAGATTTACAAATATTGAAATTATAATAAAATGTTTAGGTTAAATACGATTGGAAGAACAGTAAAACTTATATATGCTGGGAGGGTACCTCCTGCCATAATGTGCAAGTATGCACAGCATATTTTCATATTATGGCCCCCTTACCTTACAGGAGTGCCCTCCTCCAGTGCTGAAAAATCCAGGCTCTCAGTTGCCACTCCTTCCCCAACCACCGCTGTTTTCTGAGCCTCCTGTGGGAAGGCCCACCATTTTTTCCAAGTCTTCTGCTGTCTTCTTTGACCATTAGGCAGCCACTGATAGTGTAGCCATCCCCGTCTTACAGATGCTGGAAATTATTCAGGAGTGTACACTGCACAGTGCATGTGCCTTAAAGCGTTTGTTACCCTAAAAAAAAAAAAAAAAGAATCCTGTTCCTCTAAAGCATGGTTTACAGCACAGTGCTTGTGCTGTGTAATTTGGCCTCCTGTATCACCTGAAATACCTGGCTGATCCTGCCTGGTTCTGCCCTCCCCTCTGTAAACTGACTACGGTTTATCATGGCTGCTGAGCCCTGACAGCTCTCCTCTCTGCTCTCTGTCTCTCCCTCTCCCCCTCCCTCCCTGCCTGTAAGCCCTGTGTGTGTGTGAGCTGCCCCTCCCATCCTATTTAAACATTAAAAAAATGTACTGCCAGCCCCTCTCTTGTATCCAGCTATAACACGCAGTGTAAGTGTTTTTGGAAAATGAAGCTTCTATATACCTTTTTTTTGAAGATATCTTCAAGCTGGTCACATGACTCCCGGCTGCTCTCTGCCCCCATCTAAGGGCTACAGCGGGAGGGGCCGAGCAGCCAGTACAGCGGTCACGAGGCCTCCCGGCTGATGTCAGCGGGAGATCTCAGCCCCTACCGTTGTAGTCCTGGATCGGAGTAAAAGAGCGGCCGGGATTGACCTGACCGGCCTGAAGATATCTGCAAAAAAGGTATATAGAAGCTTCTTCCACAAACACATACACTGCGTGTTATAGCTGCATACAAGAGAGGGGCTGGCAGCGTAATGCAGCCCCTAGGTTACAAACACTTTATTGTGTACACAGAAGTTTAAAGAAACTGCTAAGGATAGGAGAGGATTTTTTTTTTTTTTGCACAAGAGACTTTGCATTACATTAGGGATTTAGTTCCCCTTTGATTGGGTTTACTTATACTTTATATTACATATACTTCACTTCATACACACGATTGGATTTTCGGCAGATAAAGCGTCAGACTCTTGTCTTGCATACTAACGGCACACAATTGTAGGCCAACAAACACGAACGTAGTGACGTACTACGTGGAATTTCAGCTCTTGAATGCCACCCTTTGGGCACCTTCTGCTAATGTCATGTTTGGTGAGCATTGATTCCGAGTATGCGTGTGTCAGGGAAGACGTCTGCAGAATACAACTGTTGGTTCCAGGCGCACACCTGTGCGCAGGCGCCAACCAAGTATGTCCAGAATGACTGCAGGCGCTTCTGCTGTCGCGCATGCGCGTGCACGAATGCACGCTGGCGCGCGCACGCACCTGTTGCCAGAACTGGCGCCAGTCAGTCTATTTAAATGAAGCTTCAAACACTGGCTGGTTACTGCTTGGTCTACAGTGTTACCTGAATCCTGACTCCTGTTTGTTTGACTTCTGCTATCGATCCGGCTTGTTCCCTACTACTGCTGCCTGCTTCCTGCCCTGACCTCTTGGCTTCCCACGGACTATTCTCTGTCTCCAGTTCCTGTTACCTAGCACCTGTTGCCGAACCTGCTTGTGACCCGACTACGCCTCTGCCTGCTGTTTATGCCTGATTTGCCCGTCTACTGCCAAGACCTCCCTGTGACCCGACTATGCTTCTGCCTGATCTGCCTGTCTGCTGTCTACCCGGTTGTCTGACCCTGCTTCTGGCTGTCCAGCCTGTTTCAAGCTCCTGCGTCCAGTGGTGCATCTCTGCTCATCTCCTGCCAAGTCCGCCAGCCATCTGCCACCTCGCCTGCCTGCTACCTGCTGTGTCCGGTTTCCTGCTGCGAGTTCCTGACTTCTGCTGACACAGACTTCTGGACTGATCATAGGCACTCTTACCCCACCGCGCTCCTGAGCCTGCTGTCCCACTATCAGGGGCTCTCGAGCCGGAGCTGTACGAGAGGCCTTCCTCTACACGTCAGGCTCACCCACCAGGTACGTGACAGCGTGTTTGTACTTTGGACTTTTGTTTGACGGACTTGTGTACACACAATGCGAAAATCTGACAACAGACCATTGTCCGCCAAAAGTTTACTAGCCTGTGAACCAACATCTGTTGGCCGAAAGCTGGACAACAATTGTCTGATGGAGCTTACTAACGGTCGGATTTTAGGCAGTTTGTCATCACACAATTCCCTGCTGAAAATCCAATCGTGTGTACTAGGCTTTACTCTCTTCAAAACTGCAACACGTCAGTTAATTTCCAGCATCCATTCATTCGCTTGTTTTACACACATTTTTCTTTATCTACATTTATGATTGGCATATTTTTTCTTCCTAGCTAGTATGACATAATAATACTATGGGTCCCAACGTGGTGCTCTTTCTACATTTTCTTGTTCCATATCGCCATATTCATTTCTGGTTACGAAATTGTTTCTACACATTCCTACATGCTGTTGTACCTTTACACTGGTAATTACAGTAATTTCCTTCTCCACATGCACATCTGTTCTTTGCCTGACCTTACATCGCTGCTTAGAGTTTTGTTTGAAATATATATATATATATATATATATATATATATATATATATATATATATATTGTAACGATCCGGGGTGATTATGCTCTAGTGGTGCATGCGAGTTGCAGAAATTGTGTCAGTCCCGACTGCATTTTAAAGGGCATGGCAGCCCATTTTTTATTCCGAATGAAACAGAAAGTTCAAAAACAAACAGCAGGGGTATTCAGCATTACAGTCCTGCTTCAGAACAAACAGCATTCAGTCTTTCTGGCTCAAAACACATCACTCCTGCTCAGGCCTTACACCTTAGGCCTTGGTCTGTCTTCCCCAGACCTGACGCTCAGCACCTCTGTGCTTGCAGCTTCATGCTGCACTGGCTCCCTCCTGACTCCTAGGCCAGAACTCCTATCTGCCGGGCGGAGCTGTCTCTAAGGCCGGGTTCACACTGGTGCAACACGACAGCCGTCCTACTTTGGATCCAACTTTGCCCTGCGACTTGAAGCCGACATGCGCCCAACTTTCAATGAACGGGGATCCGACTTGGATCCCTGCCAATACCAGGCACTGTGTTTGGTATGAATCTTGAGGGGGAACTCCACGCCAAATTTTAAATAAAAAAAGGCATGGGTTCCCCTTCCAGGAGCATACCAGGCCCTTGGGTCTGGTATGGATTTTAAGGGGAACCCCCTACGCTGAAAAAACGGCGTGGGGGTCCCCCCAAATCCATACCAGACCTTTATCCGAGCACGCAGCCCGGCTGGTCAGGAAAAGGGGTGGGGACGAGCGAACGTCCCCCCCCTCCCGAACCATACCAGGCCTCCTGCCCTCAACATGGGGGAGGGTGGGTGCTTTGGGGCAGGGGGTGCCCCGCAGCCCCCCCATCCCAAAGCACCTTGTCCCCATGTTGATGAGGACAAGGGCCTTTTCCCGACAACCCTGGAATTTGGTTGTCGGGGTCTGCGGGCGGGGGCTTATCGGAATCCGGGAGCTCCCTTTAATAAGGGGGCCCCCAGATCCCGGCCCCCCACCCTATATGAATGAGTATGGGGTACATCGTACCCCTACCCATTCACCTAGGAAAAATAGTGTCAATAAAAAAACACACTAGACAGGTTTTTAAAATAATTTATTAGGCAGCTCCGGGGGTCCTCTTTCTCTGTGGTCTCTTCCTTCTTCTCCGCGCTCTCCGGCCTCTTCTTCGCGCTCATCGGTTCTTCTCCCGCTCTCTGGTATCTTCTGTCGGGCTCCTCCGCTATCTTCTGCTCTTTTGCCCGCTCTTTTGCTAGCGGTGGCCCGGTCTTCTCCACCGCCTTCTTCCCTCTTCTCTTCTTCCAATGTTGACACGACGCTCTCTCCCACTGTAATGCCGTGTGCGCGGTCCGCAACAACTTATATAGGGATGGGGCGGGGTCACTGGATGATGTCACCCAGTGACCCCACCCCTTATTACGTCACAGTCCCATCATGCCCCGATGTACCCCATACTCATTCACATAGGGTGGGGGGCGGGATCTGGGGGCCCCCTTATTTAATTATTCCGATAAGCCCCCCCGCCTGCAGACCCCGACAACCAAAGGCCAGGGTTGTCGGGAAGAGGCCCTTGTCCTCATCAACATGGGGACAAGGTGCTTTGGGGTGGGGGGGCTGCAGGTGCCCCCCTGCCCAAAGCACCCACCCCCTATTTTGAGGGCATGCGGTCTGGTACGGTTCAGGGGGGGGGGCGCTCGCTCGTCCTCACCCCCATTCCTGACCGGCCAGGCTGCATGCTCAGATAAGGGTCTGGTATGGATTTGGGGGAGACCCCCACGCCGTTTTTTCGGCGTAGGGGGTTCCCCTTAAAATCCATACCAGACCCAAGGGCCTGGTATGCTCTTGGAGGGGGAACCCATGCCGGTTTTTTATTTAAAATTTGGCGCGGAGTTCCCCCTCAAGATCATCTGAGCACAAGTCGCATGCCAAAGTTGGATCATGCGGGACGGCGATCCGACTTTGATCCGACTTTAATGATAGTCAATTGGCTAAAGTAGGATCAAAGTTGGACCAAAGTAGTACAGGGAGCATTTTCAAAGTCGGACCGACTTGTGTCGGACCAGTTAGGACGGCTCCCATAGGGAAACATTGATTTTCACACGTCATGCCACATGAGCTCCCAATGTCGGAGCGTTTGTCGCACTAGTGTGAACCCGGCCTAAGGATGAGCACTGACCTCTATTCCTGGGATGATTTTGAAGCCAGCACACAGGTGTGCAATTAGCAAACCTACCAAAATCAGGCATACACTGCTCATATGCACCTGTGACACGGGGTCGCATCTCCACTATATATACATATATATGTATAAAAATATACGAAACTCCAGGAGCAATAGCACCCTTTGTATTGATCTCAGTAAAGTACCAGTATTTCTTTGAGATCATCAAAGATCAAACACAATACCTGTAAAAACTCCCTGTACCTGAAAGCATTGTTTTGGGATTTAATTGCCACCACCAACAGAGTAAAGCCTAATAACCACAATGAGATTATCGGACGAATGATCGCCCGTTTTTTGTTTTTGCATGCTAGTCTCCATATAAAAAAACGAATAGGTTACTAAAGTACAAAAATTCTCGTACGACAGAATAAAAATTCAGAAGTGATATAATGTATTTGTATTGTATTTTCAGATGAAAACTGTACTGAATTAAACGAAAATCATAACAAAAATTTTATTGTTTGTCCCTTCAGATGAAAGCTGTGTACTAGCGATCAGATTATCGTATGATTGTTTAGAAAGCAGTATTTTTCGTACGATCTTCTCATTGTGTGTACTAGGCTTAAAGTGGTTGTTATGTCAGCTATGAAAAATTATGTAATTCCCTTCCTGACATGTAGATCCAATGTACAATAGGTAGCTATGTTTTTTAAAATTGACTCAGTGAAATACCTTATTTACAGCACCGCGGGGCACTCACATGACCTGCCAGCTCTCTCCTTCCTACAGTAGGAGGGGCCAGGTTCCCCTCTGACGTCAGCCGGGAGAGCGTAGGAGAGAGCCAGCAGGTCACGTGAGCATTGTAAATAAGGTATTTCACTGAGTCTTTTTAAAAAAACACAGCTACTGCACATTAGATCTACATGTAAGGAAGGGAATTACATAATTTTTCACCTAGCAATTTTAAACAGCTAGCGGCCGGAGGGGCGGGGAGGAGATGGCTAACACAGACACACGGAGGTGACAGGCAGAGAGAGAGGGGAGGGGGAGAGACAAGAGCTGTGGATGAAGGAGGCAACTAAATGGACCACGGTAATCAGGGCTCAGCAGCCATGATTATCGTGGTCACAGGAACTGGCAGGATCAGCCAGGTTTTTTACAGCTTACAAAAGGACAAATGACACATCACAAGCACTGTGCTGTATAACATGCTGTAAAGGATCAGAATCATTTTTGGTTTTTTTTGTAAGGGTTACAACCACTTTAATTTGCAAACATGCTGCTACAGCATGTTTGCATCTTTTTTTTGGCAAAAAAAGCCTCATGTACACTACAGTTTAGGAGCAGTTTTTTCCAGCAGCCCCTGTACTCTCTTCAATGTTATCTTATGTGTACATGTACACTCAGTTTATAGTAGGTTGGAGGCAGTTGAGGTTACAGGCATTTTTTTTGAAAGCAGAAAAATTGTGTTCAGAACAATAGTTTACTGGCATTTCGCCAAATGCTTGTAACCACGCGTAACCTCGGTAAATTGTGGTTACGTTTTTATGCATGTTTATAAGCGTTTTTATAGGGAGGGAAATTTCTGGTAGATTTTGCACATATAAAAATTTTGAAAAAACACAGATTTCACCCCATGCTGTTGCCAGCATCAATGGATGAGTCCAGTAGCAACAAACTCTGGTCCTCTCATGCAATTTTCTATGTCTTTGGAGCCTTAGCAATAGCAACATAAGGAGCATTTCCTTACACATGCTCATGATGGGATCCATAGTGAAAACACAAAAAATAAGACAGCTATCTACAAGCACACTGCTCTCTCTTCTCTCACGAGATGGCTGAAATAGTTAATAACTTACTTGTGTTTCATGCATCATGGGCATTTGGGAGGGTCTCCTGATGTTATCTTTAAAAAAGCTTCTAACCTCAAATGCTCATAACCGCTAAACTCGCATAAACTCAGTATACAAAAGCTGTAAAACTGACGTTTTTTAGGTTCCATTCACACCTGAGTGTATTAATTTACTTGCGCTTTTTTAAGCCTTTTTTGCAGCTTTTTTAAAAACGTATTAGAAGTGTAATACAAATGTTTTACGGCTTCAGGCGTAGGTAGATGAAATTAGGGGTGGAGAGCTGCTATTTGAGTGTTTTACAAGCATTTTTCTGCTCAAGTCAGGCATTTCTATTGAATTCTATCGGGCAAAAAACACTTGTAATCTGTCAAAAAGAAGCTTGTGTATTTTTTGAGCTTCAGGCATTTTGCTTCAGGTGACAAATATGCTTATATGTGAACAGGGGCCATTGAAATTAATGGGAATTTGCTTGTTGGGCATTTTTGGAGCTTCAGAGCTGAGCATGTTACAAGCTGAAAAATGCTCAGGTGTGAACAGGGCCTCACTGTCTTTTGCCAGCATTCAGAAAAGGTTTTCAACTGCCCTGTGTACATGAGCCCTAACCTGTGACTTTCTGCCAGTCACAGGTTGTGTCTCACACCCCTCCTGCCTGTGTCCTAGAATAAGAGGGAGGTGAAGCCTCCATTTATCTACATGTAATATTCCACCCCCATTGTGTTTAGCTAGTTAGTGGGCATGGAGGAGGAGGGAGTGAGTGGGCTGTCATTTATCACTGTGTACATGTCCACATGTGTGACTTTATAGTCACATGGGCTGCTCAGATGTAATAGGGAGGAAATGCTCAGCATAGAAACTCACTGAAAACTGAGCATGTGCAGAGTTACAGCCACATCTGCAAAATCCCTAGATGAATTGGGGACAGGAACAGAAGGTGGAGATAGAGAGCAGCAGGATCAACCACTTTTTTTGCAGAATACAGAAAAGGAATCTCAAAGTGACTGAGTATGAACCAGTGTTAATTTTGACGTCAAATTTCAATTTAGTTATAGTCTTTTAACTAAAATGCCATTTAAGTTGTATTTTAGTCATATGAATAGTTTTAGTCGTATTTTAGTTGACTAAAATCTCCAGTACATTTTAGTTGACTAAAATCGAATGGGTTTAGTTAAATTGTAATGTATTATTTAAGCATTTCTTTAGAATTGTCAAACTCATGTACACCTGGCAGAAAGATCTAATAACATGTTATTATCTATGGTATTAAGGTTTGAACATGCACTACAGACACAGATTTAGCTGTTGCGATATATAACGTCTTTATAAATAAAACCTAGATTTATAAACATACAAAAATATTGCTGTTTGACAAGCAGAAGTACAACTTGAAAATATAAAAAAAAAAATCTGTAAACACTATTGGCTGTAATGCCATAGCACATATTACCTGAATATATTACCAACATTAAATATCAAGAAATAAAATGTAGCAGCTGCTAAGTGATGTGTCCCACCTGTCACCCTGCCCAGCCCAGCATTCACTTCCCAGACACTCCAAGACAATGAAAAGTCCGTCAGCTTTGTTTTTGTATTTTATTGAGGGAATTGAACTTGGATGGGGTAGAGGAAATATGGGATGCCCAGTAGAAATAATAGCAATTTGCTTGGGACAACTATGTACAGTTCAGTAGGTTCACTCCATTTCTCCTTCTGCACATTGCTTCCTCTCTAATTTCCAGGCACAGCTAGCACAATGTGATTAGGCCTGACTCAGCCAGGCCTCAGCAACAGCCTTTTGCAGACAGGGACCGCGGGCCCCTATAGTGTACCATATAGGCTAAGAGCTTGCCAGCTCGTTCGCCAAGCTCATATATGTGCTGTTTGTTAAAGAAGATGCCCTGTTTGGCTTTCTGGAGATGTAGTTGGTCTGTAAGCCTGATCTGCATGCGTAGGAGAGAAGCGTTGGTGGCTGTTGGGTCATTTTGGAAGGCCTGTTCCAGGGTGTCTAGGCGTTCCTCTGCCTGTCCAAGCAGGAGTTTAGAGGTGGCTTTATGTCTATTGATGCGCATGGATAGGATCATACGGGCATGCATTTTAAATGCCTCCCAGACGGATCTGAATGGAGCATTTATGCGAAAGAAGTGGTCGAGTTGGACGGGGTCCAGATCCGTTAGGATATTAAGCCAAAATGGGTTTAGCCTCCAGATACGAACTGCAGGGGGGTCTGGCAAGCGCAGTTTGATCCAATATGGGGAGTGGTCCGATAATACTCTAGCGTCAAAACCCTCGTCTATGAGATGGGGAAGGAGGGAGTGAGAAAAATATAGTCTATCCGGGACATGGCTGTACGTGAGGGGGTGAAGCAGGAGAAGCGTATTTGTTGTGGGTGTTTGTCTCCATGTATCTATAAGGGAGAATTCCGTTAGAAATCTCCCAAATCTGGTGGTACTGGGTGCAGGGGCCGATGGTATAGCCGAGCTCAACCGGTCTAGGCTTGGGGCAATAACCATGTTGAAATCACCAGCCCAAATGGGTGTTGGGCCATGAAAGTTACCCCAGTCTACAGCATAGCGAAAGTGAATGGTGGGGGGATATAAAACGCAAGGAGGAGAACCTCCAGACCCCTAATGGAAGCATGCAAGAACAATGACCGACCCCGGGGGTCCGACTGCAATGTGTGGAGTTGGAAGCGTACCGATTTAGCGATGAGGATCGCGACCCCTTAGTGTAAGGGGCTTAGTATAGCCATCCCACCCAGGGCTTCTTGAGACTCATCTGCTTCTGACCTGCCAGGTGGGTCTCAACAAGAATTGAAATGTCCGCCCGCTGAGATTTGAGGTGGGAGAGGACCGCCGAACGCTTGGTCCTCTCACCCAAGCCCCGGACATTCCAAGTAACAATTTTTAATGAGGCCATGTTGCATGAGAGAGACTCAATGTGTGCAGTCGGACACCCAGGGGGTGGCAGGTAATATTAGACAGTGCATTCAGCCCATGATACATTTTGCTAAGGTAAACCTGTCTGATGGGCATCCGAGGGACAAAATGACCATTTATGTGATGCTGGACCAGCAGTGTGAGTGTCTGATATATGCGGGACCAGCATGCATTGAGGGATAGCCCAGCAGACTCAAACAGACATACTGTTATATACATAGGTAGCATCAATAATGTAAATACATCAGAGTACATATGGTGTGTCAGCTTGGATTCGAGAACGAAAAAAAGGTGAAAAAAGGTGAGTAAAACAATATAAAACAAATGTACTGCAAAGGCGATGGACCGACTTAGCAGATTTAACACTCTGCCAACCACTAACGATGGAAGGGCAGAGGGCGGCCAGGGAAACAGTGGCGTGTAGATAAGAGTCACGGGTGACATAAATGACACTGCTTTAGGGTGACCGTCAGGGTCTGGGGGACGAACAAGCTGGACGATGCACAGCAATGCAGGGGAGGTATCCAGTCTTAAGGGATGTGGATGCAGGTGAGCCGCCCGAGGCGTATGGGTTAGGCTTGGGAGTGAGGGGGAAGGAAAGTACCTTGCAGCTCGGATATAAAAAATGCAAAGTCAGCATGGAGCCTCAACAAAGAAAAAATTAAAGAGGGAGGCAAACAAGGAGGTGAATGCAGCATGTAACAAACTCACATTTCCGGGACGTGTGGGGGAGATGTGAGCCGTGTGAGAGTAATAGTCATCCAACCTCGGCTGCAGGGGTCCACAAGAACAATGCATGGAGAGTGTGGGTTAGGAGCGCGCCAGGCCGGCGACATCGAGCCGCTCCAGCCAGGAGAGAACAGCCTGCGGGTCCTCAAAGAAGTGCGCCTTGCCTTCGCTTACCACACGGAGACGGGCTGGGAAAAGCATTGTGTATGGCAGGTGGTGTACCCGAAGTAGCCGCTTCGCTTCTGTAAACCTCGCTCTCTTCTTCTGCACTTCAGCCGAAAAGTCCGGGAAAACCGCCACCGTCACATTCCCAACTGGGATGTTTCCTCTTTCTCGGGTAAAGTCGCAGGATGATATCTGGGTCACGATAGTTCAGAAACTTGGCGATGAATGTCTGCGGGGGGGGCTCCAGCAGGTGGGGGCTTCGCTACAAGGCAGTGAGCGCGCTCCACCACAAATGTGGAGGAGAAGGCCTCTCTGCCAAAGCACTTGATTAGCAGGTTTTCCAGGTACGTGGCGGGGTCTGCACCCTCGGACCTCTCGGGGAGCCCCACGAAGCGGAGATTGCACCTGTGGAGGCGATTCTCCATATCATCCTGCTTGGAGAGGACAGTGTTCAGCTGATGTTGTAGTTGCTCAGTGGTAATCTGGAGCGGGTGCAGGTCATCCTCCACGTGGCCGATGTGACGCTCCATCTCTGACACCCGGTCCCGCAATTTGTGGATGTCTTGCCGGATTAAGGAGATGTCTACCTTCACCTCCTCGATCCTGGAGGTGAGGGTGGATTCGCATAAGGCGATGGCCTCCAGTACTTTGGCAGTGTCCCTAGACGATTGATCTTCCTCTTCAGGGAGCGGTTCGGCGCCATCTTCCTCACCCGGGTCCCGCTCCTCGTGGCGGTACTTGTCTAATTTGGCGATGGCACCGGATCTTTTAGGGGGAGACATGCCAGCACAGGGTCAGGACGGCAATCCGGTGCTTTGTGGTATTGATTTGTGATAAATGTAGCCCTCAGGATTAAATAGCAGGATAGGCCTCGAGCGGAGCTCTCACACTGCACGTCCTATTCCATGCAGCTCCAGACCATGCCCCCGCCCCTATAGTGTAACAGATAGAATGTTTCTGGTGCTAGCTGTCCTATCTCTCATTACTAAAGGCCAGTAACCCATCTTCAGGCCTTGCCAGTCCCTCTGGCTGCAGCTGCCATTCTCCACTGCCCTTGACAACACAGTCCACTCCACTGGCTCTGCACCCATTCCAGACTGCATTCTCCCAGTCCTCTCAGGTGTACCTCCCCAGTCCTCCTGACTGTGCTTGTCACTCACCAGCCCTCCTGGCTGCGACCAGTTGTTTCTCTCCTTGAAGACTTGCCCGGCAATGCCCTCTCCTGCTCTCCTCTTTGCTCCTCCCGTGCCTCCTGTCCAAGATGCCTTCATGGTTTCTTGAAGGGACTCGTCTGCACTTGAGCCCTGGGCCCAAGGTCACCCCCCCCCCAGACTGTGGAGCTCCCTCAAAGACCCCGACATCCTAGCATTCCATCTTCAAGCTCTGAACAACTCCAACTCCTCCCCAGCTGGGCTGACCCTGGGTACTTAGACCCCTTTCACAATGGGGCGGTGCGGGTATTAGCGGTTTAGCTGCGTTTTACCGATGTTATAGCGGCACTTTTCGGCCTCTAGCGGGGCGCTTTCATCCCCCGCTAGCGGCCAAAAAGCGTTTCCTGGGCTTTGCCAACTATTATTGGAAGTTTATTTGTAACTTCTCATCTCTGGTCAAGCCCCTGACTGATATGACCAGAAAAAATGGTAACCCACAGAGTTGGTCTCCGGAGTCTGTTAAGGCCTTTGAGAGTCTCAAGGCTGCCTTTGTTTCTGCTCCTGTGTTGGCACATTCTGATCCTACGTTACCTTTTATCCTTGAGGTTGATGCTTCTGAGACTGGAGTCGGCGCCCTTCTGTCCCAACGTCCTACCTCTGAGAGCACTTTGTATCCTTGTGGCTACTTTTCCAAGAAATTGTCACCTGTGGAGTGCAATTACGTGATTGGTGACAAAGAACTGTTGGCGATCATTTTAGCCCTGAAAGAATGGAGACATCTCCTCAAAGGTACCACTGTGCCGGTTCATTCTTACTGACCATAAGAATCTCACATTCTTGTCTGAGGCTAAACGCCTCTCTCCCAGAAAGGCGCGATGGGCGCTTTTCTTGTCAAGTTTCAATTACATTGTCTCATTCTTACCCGGTACTAAGAATGTAAGGGCTGACGCCTTGTCACAACAATTTTCCTCCACTTCCAAGTTGGAGTCGGTTTCGGTGATTCCTCCTGATCGTATTCTGGCTACGGTTCGCACCAGTCTCACTTCTCCTTAGGGTGACAAAATTCTTGCTGCTCAGGTTCACGCTCCTCCTGAGAAACCTTGTGACCGCTGCTTTGTCCCAGAGAGTCTCAGTGCTGCCGTGCTCCAGACTTACCATTCTCCCAAGGCTGCTGGCCACCCTGGGAAGAATCAACTCTTTTGGGTCATTTCCCAACAATTCTGGTGGCCTAGTCTATGTGCTGATGTAACCGCCTTTGTAGCTGCCTGTTCCGTGTGTGATCAGAGTAAGACTCCACGGCATTTTCCAGTGGGCCTCCTACAACCCATACCCAATGGAGAGAGGCCCTGGACCCACCTGTGTATGGATTTCATTGTGGAGTTACCAAACTCCCAGGGCAACACAGTTATCCTTATGGTGGATGACCGGTTCTCAAAAATGTCTCATTGTATTCCACTTAAGAAGTTGCCCACTTCTAAGGAACTGGCTTCCATTTTTGCTTGGGAGATCTTTAGCTTACATGGGCTACCCAAGGTGATTGTCTCGGACAGGGGTAGTCAGTTTGTGCCCCGGTTCTGGCAATCCTTTTGTGCACAGTTGGGAATTCAGCTTGCTTTTTCCTCTGCGTATCACCTGCAGTCTAATGGGGCCACAGAACCAGCCAATCAGTCCTACTTTGCTATATTTCTGACCATCAATACAACTGATCAGACCTATTACCGTGGGCAGAGTTTGCCACAATAGTGCCTTGAATTCTGCTTCCCGATTGTCCGTTTATGGCGAACTATGGTTTCCAACCTTCCATGTTGCCTGACTCATTTGTTCCGCAGAGTATTCCTTCATTATAGGAGCATCTCCGAGGTCTTCGTTCCACTTGGGCACAAGTCCAGGAGGCTTTGCAACATGCTAATGATAGGTACAGACTCCATGCTGAGACAGACTCCATGCTGACCGCAGACGTCTACCCGCGCCTTCCTACCAGGTTGGGGACAGGGTCTGGCTGTCATCTCGCAACCTCCGTCTTCGTGTTCCCTCACTGAACTTTGCACCTCGGTTTGTTGGGCCTTTTCTGTATTCTTCGCAGGATTAACCCAGTGGCTTACGCATTAGACCTTCCTTCTAACATGCGTATTTCAAATGTATTTCATGTCTCCTTTTAAAAACCTTTGATCTGCAACTGCATTACCACCTTGCTGCCACGTCCTTACCCTGTACCAGTTGAGAACCATGAGGAGTATGAAGTACAGTCCATTGTTGACTCCCATAGGTTCTGTGGGCGCATACAGTACCTGGTGCATTGGAAGGGGTACGGTCCGGAGGAATGCTCTTGGGTCTCATCCTCAGACATACATGCCCCTGTCCTCCTTCGTGATTTCCATAGACATTTTCCCCTCAAGCCTGGTGGTCCTCCTGAGGGGGAGGGGTCATTGGGGAGGGGGTATTGTCAGGGCTGGGCTCAGCCCTTCCTTCTCTGAGCTGGCCGCTCAGCTGTCGGCTAATTGCCAGCTCCTATCTCTCCACAGGTACTCAGCTGTTGATGATATCCTGCTCATCAGTCCTGCCTACTTAAGCCGTCCAGCCCAGAGGATCTCTGCCTTCGCCTTAGTCAACATCACAGAGACACTCTCCTGCATTCCTGTTAAAAGGCTTGCTTGGCTGACATCCCTTCTGGCTCCAGATACTGCTTGCTGTTTTACTATGCTCATTTCCGGCTCCCTGACGTTTGGCTTATCTAAATATCCTTTCCGGTTCCTGAACTCTGGCTATGTTTTAACTACGTTTGTTCTATTTACTTTTATCATTAAACAAGTGTGATCTAACTATACTTCTGTCTCTGTCTGATTTCATGGTTTCTGACAAATATGTATTTAAGTGTATGGTGCACGATACAATCCTTTCAATAGGACTGTACACCTACGGACAATGGCATGGTAAATGGTTGGGTGTTGGGCCACCATTGGTGTCAGTGAGGGAACCTGAGCCACCATTAGTGTCAGTGAGGGAACCTGAGCTACCATTAGTGTCAGTGAGGGAACGTGAGCCACCATTAATGTCAGTGAGGGAACCTGAGTCACCATTAGTGTCAGTGAGGGAACCTGAGCCACCATAGTGTCAGTGAGGCTACCTGAGCCACCATTAGTGTCAGTGAGGAAACCTGAGCCACCATAGTATCACTGAGGGAACCTGAGCCACCATTATTGTCAGTGAGGGAACCTGAGCCATCATTAGAGTCAGTGAGGGAACCTGAGCCACCATTAGTGTCAGTGAGGAAACCTGAGCCACCATAGTGTCAGTGAGGAACCCTGAGCAACCATTAGTGTCAGTGAGCGAACCTGATCCACCATTAGTGTCAGTAAGGAAACCTGAGCCACCATTAGTGTCAGTTAGGGATGAGCCGAACACCCCCCGGTTCGGTTCGCACCAGAACCCGCGAACGGACCGCAAGTTCGCACGAACGTTAGAACCCCATTGACGTCTATGGGACTCGAACGTTCGAAATCAAAAGTGCTCATTTTAAAGGCTAATTTGCATGGTATTGTCCTAAAAAGGGTTTGGGGACCCGGGTCCTACCCCAGGGGACATGTATCAATGCAAAAAAAACTTTTAAAAACGGCCGTTTTTTCGGGAGCAGTGATTTTAATGATGCTTAAAGTAAAAAAAAAAAGTGAAATATTCCTTTAAATATCGTACCTGGGGGGTGTCTATAGTATGCCTGTAAAGTGACGCGTGTTTCCCATGTTTAGAACAGTCCCTGCACCAAATGTCATTTTTAAAGGAAAAAATCTCATTTAAAACTGCTTGCGGGTTTAATGTCATGTCGGGTCATGGCAATATGGATGAAAATCAGTGAGACAAACGGCATGGGTACCCCCCAGTCCATTACCAGGCCCTTTGGGTCTTGTATGGATATTAAGGGGAACCCCGCACCCAAATTAAAATAAGGAAAGGTCCCTATATACTCTGAACAGCAGTATTCAGGCGGTGCAAACAAGACAGGGACTGTAGGTTTGTTGTTAAGTAGAATCTGTTTGTAATTTTGAACATTTTTAATGTGTTTAGCTCAGGCCAAAAAATCTTTTCTAAGCTTTTTGGAAAACATAGGGAAGGGTTATCACCCCTGTGACATTTGTTTTGCGTCTTTCCTCCTCTTCAGAAGATTTCACCTCACTTTTTTGTCCCAATGAAAAATGTTTTTGGAAAATTTGGGTTTTTTTGTGGAACAAGGATTGGAAAGCATCAGTGGAAAGGAGAAATTGTTTTCCCATATTAACTCTTACAGGAGAGAATTTCCCTTCCTTAGGGGTAGATTTCATCTCACTTCCTGTTGTCTCCTTCCGTTTGCAAGTAGGAGTCGTTTGTAAGTTAGATGTTTGAAAGTAGGGTCCTGCCCTATATACTCAGCAGAAATTTGGGCCTTAGGTGTTGCTGTGGCCAAAACACTGTAAGCCCTCACAGGGCCCTGCTGTGAAATATTAGATCAAGAATTGTAATTACATGCCCCTGTTGAACAGGAGCTGAAAAATTAGGCCTTAGGCACTGGTGCTGGTGCCACAACACTGCAACCCCTCACAGACACTCTAGTTGAAACGCAGGAACAAGCCCTGCTGCAAAGTATTGCATCAAAAATTGTAATTACACGCCCCTGTTAGACAGGGGCTGAAAAATTGGGTCTTAGGCACTGGTGCTGGTGCCACAACACTGCAACCCCTCACAGACACTCTAGTTGGAATGCAGGAACGAGCCCTGCTGCAAAGTATTACATCAAAAATTGTAATTACACGCCCCTGTTAAACAGGGGCTGAAAAATTGTGCCTTAGGCACTGGTGGTGGCGCCCAGAACCAAAAATGTTCTTACAAGCTATCAGCGTGATGATTGAGGAGGAAGAGGATAATTACTCAGGGATAGTCACTCAGCATCAGCATAGGCAGTCTTTGAAGGGATCTGAGATTTCAAAAAAAATTATTCGGTTACATCTGCATCAGGTGCTTGGTAGCTGGTGGTGATCCAAGACTGATTCATTTTTATGAAGGTCAGCCGATCGACCGAGTCGGTGGACAGACGCACCCTGTGATCGGTTACCACGCCTCCAGCAGCACTGAATGTGCGTTCCGAAAGAACGCTGGATGCAGGACAGGCCAGTAGCTCAATTGCATACTGTGCAAGCTCTGGCCAGTGATCCATCCTCAAGACCCAGTAACCCAGAGGATTTTCGGTGGGAAAGGTGTCCAAGTCTGATCTTGCCCCTAGGTATTCCTGCACCATGTAAAACAGACGCTGGCGATGGTTGCTGGAACCGATCATACCTTGGGGCTGCGGACCAAAAAATTGTCTGAACGCATCGGTCAGACGGCCACCTTCTCCACCGCTCCTTCTTTGACTGACCGAAGCCTCAGCAACACGTTGTCCAGAAACAGGAGTTTGTAACCTCCCAGTCTCTGGGAACGCGTTGCACAGACCTTTCTGCAAGGCCTCCCGAAGATGTTTCATCCTCTGCTCCCTCTGCGATGGCAAGATAAGGTCCGCAACCTTACCCTTGTAACGTGGATCAAGGAGGGTTGCCAGCCAGTATTGGTCCTTCTCCTTGATACCACGAATACGAGGATCCTTACGCAGGCTTTGCAGGATCAGGGAGGCCATGCAGCGTAGGTTTGCTGAGGCATTCGGTCCGGAGTCCTCTGGGTCACTAAGGACAACAACGTCCGCAGCCACCTCCTCCCAGCCACGTACAAGTCCATGTGTTCCTTGGGACTGATCCCTTAAAGACTGCTGATGCTGAGTGCCAGGCTCCACCTCCATACTGACACAATCTTCCTCCTCCTCCTCCTCCTCCTCCTCCTCATCCTCTTCCTGTGTGATCGGCGGGCACGCAGGAACACTGTCTGGATAAAGGGGGCCTTGAGAGCTAAGGAAGTCCTCCTCTTCCTGCCTCTGTTCTGCCTCAAGTGCCCTGTCCATTATTCCACGCAGCGTGTGCTCCAACAGGTGGACAAGGGGGACAGTGTCACTGATGCATGCACTGTCAGTGCTCACCATCCTCGTGGCCTCCTCGAATGGTGACAGGACAGTGCATGCATCCCTGATCATGGCCCACTGGCGTGGGGAAAAAAAACCAAGGTCCCCTGACCCTGTCCTGGTGCCATAGTCGCACAGGTACTCATTGATGGCCCTCTGCTGCGTGTGCAGCCGCTGCAGCATGGCCAACGTCGAGTTCCACCTGGTGGGCATGTCACAGATTAGGCGGTTCTTGGGCAGGTTAAACTCCTTTTGGAGGTCCGTCAGCCGAGCACTGGCATTATATGACCGGCGGAAATGCACAGAGACTTTCCTGGCCTGCCTCAGGACATCCTGTAAGCCCGGGTACCTGCCCAAGAACCGCTGCACCACCAAGTTAAGGACGTGAGCCAAACAGGGCACATGGGTCAGTTGTCCCTGTCGGAGGGCAGAGAGGAGGTTGGTGCCATTGTCGCAAACCACCATTACTGCCTTAAGTTGGCGTGGCGTCAACCACCTCTGAACCTGCCCCTGCAGAGCTGACAGAACCTCTGCCCCAGTGTGGCTCCTGTCCCCCAAGCACACCAGCTCAAGCACCGCATGGCATCTTTTGGCCTGCGTACTTGCGTAGCCCCTTGAACGCCTACGGAGCACCCCTGGTTCCGAGGAAGAGGCCATGGAGGAAGAAGAAGAGGAGGGGGTGGAGGAGAGAGGTGTGTCACAATCAGCATTTTGGAGGCGTGGTGGCGGAACAACCTCCAACACTACTGCACCTTGTCCTGCATCCTTCCCAGCTGCCAGCAGAGTCACCCAATGCGCCGTGAAACTTAAGTAACGTCCCTGTCCATGCCTGCTGGACCATGAGTCAGCGGTAATATGCACCTTACCGCTGACCGCCCTGTCCAGCGAGGCATGGACATTGCCTTCCACATGCCGGTAGAGAGCCGGAATCGCCTTCCGTGAGAAAAAGTGGCGTTTGGGTACCTGCCACTGAGGAACCGCACATTCCACAAACTCACGGAAGGGGGCAGAGTCTACCAACTGAAAAGGCAGCAGTTGAAGTGCTAGCAATTTTGCCAAGCTAGCATTCAACCGCTGGGCATGTGGATGGCTGGGAGCAAACTTCTTTCGGCGGTGCAGCAGCTGGGGCAGGGAAATTTGCCTGGTACAATCTGACGTCGGTGTACCAAAAGCAGATTGCCCACAAGTACTTGGCTGTGACACACCTAATTCTACACCTTCATTCCTCTCACTGCAGGTCGCAGAGAGGACTGAAGGTCTAGTGGGGTTGGAAATCTCAGCTGATGAGGAGCAAGGAGAGATCGTCTTTGTTCTTTGGTGTGGGTCTTTTAGATACGCTTGCCAACGAACTGCATGGCAGGTCAACATATGTCTGGTCAAGCATGTGGTACCCAAGCGGGAGATGTTTTGGCCACGCGAGATACGCTTGAGACATATGTTGCAAATAGCAGCGGTGCGATCTGATGCACTCGTCTCAAAAAAGGCCCACACCAAAGAACTTTTTGAATAACGCGCAGAGACTGCAGCGCCCTGCACATGTGGAGCTTTGGGGTGTGATGCAGTCAATGTGCTGCCCTTAGGCTGGCCCCTGGAGGGCATCCTGCCTAGTTGGTGATGTGCCACCTCCTCCTCCTCCTCCTCCTCCTCTCTCCTATCAGGCACCCACGTTGAGTCAGTGACCTCATCATCCCCTCCCTCCTCATCACTGGAGCAAACCTGGCAGTATGCTGCAGCAGGGGGAGCATGACTGCCAGATTGCTGTCCTTCTTGGGCACCCCCTCTGTCCGTGCTCATGTTACTGCCTTCATTGAGCTCAGTATCATCATCAGAGCCTTCCAAACGCTGGGCATCCTCCTGGAGCATGTACCCAACACTGTGGTCAAACAGTTCGAGGGAATCCTCATGAGGACATGGTGGAGCTAGGGAAGGAGTCACTGATGACATTGAGCTGAGGGAAGAGGCCGCTGCTTTGCCAGACAAAGCACCCTGGGCATGGGTGAGAGAGGATGAGGAGGATGAGGACGGCTTGGTCATCCACTCGACCAAGTCTTCCGCATGTTGCGGCTCAACACGGCCAGCTGCCGAAAAAAAGGCCAAGCGTGTCCCATGGCCACGTGCTGATGAGGATGCACCGTCTCCACGACCAGCACTAGACACAGAGCCTGCTTGCCCTCTCTTATTGGCTTGTGACTGTCTGCCTCTCCTTCTTGGCCTTCCAGACATACTAATGGCCTGTAGCTGCACTAAGCTGGGATAGAACACCTGTAATTTTCTTCAGGTAGCTTTATATACTGTAACCAGACAAGCCTGCCTGTCAGTAGGAAGATAACAGGAACGGATCTAGCTGAACACTGTGAGCAGGACGTACTGCACTAAATGTATATAGCAGGAACGGATCTAGCTGAACACTGTGAGCAGGACGCACTGCACTGAATGTAAATACCAGGAACGGATCTAGCTGAACACTGTGAGCAGGACGCACTGCACTGAATGTAAATACCAGGAACGGATCTAGCTGAACACTGTGAGCAGGACGCACTGCACTGAATGTAAATAGTCTAGCTGCCTGACCGTGTTACTAATAGGATCAAAAAGAACACCTGTAATTTTCTTAAGGTAGCTTTATATACTGTAACCAGACAAGCCTGCCTGTCAGTAGGAAGATAACAGGAACGGATCTAGCTGAACACTGTGAGCAGGACACACTGTACTAAATGTAAATAGTCTAGCTGCCTGACCGTGTTACTAATAGGATCAAAAAGAACACCTGTAATTTTCTTAAGGTAGCTTTATATACTGTAACCAGACAAGCCTGCCTGTCAGTAGGAAGATAACAGGAACGGATCTAGCTGAACACTGTGAGCAGGACACACTGTACTAAATGTAAATAGTCTAGCTGCCTGACCGTGGTACTAATAGGATCAAAAAGAACACCTGTAATTTTCTTAAGGTAGCTTTATATACTGTAACCAGACAAGCCTGCCTGTCAGTAGGAAGATAACAGGAACGGATCTAGCTGAACACTGTGAGCAGGACACACTGTACTAAATGTAAATAGTCTAGCTGCCTGACCGTTGTACTAATAGGATCAAAAAGAACACCTGTAATTTTCTTAAGGTAGCTTTATATACTGTAACCAGACAAGCCTGCCTGTCAGTAGGAAGATAACAGGAACGGATCTAGCTGAACACTGTGAGCAGGACACACTGTACTAAATGTAAATAGTCTAGCTGCCTGACCGTGTTACTAATAGGATCAAAAAGAACACCTGTAATTTTCTTAAGGTAGCTTTATATACTGTAACCAGACAAGCCTGCCTGTCAGTAGGAAGATAACAGGAACGGATCTAGCTGAACACTGTGAGCAGGACACACTGTACTAAATGTAAATAGTCTAGCTGCCTGACCGTGGTACTAATAGGATCAAAAAGAACACCTGTAATTTTCTTAAGGTAGCTTTATATACTGTAACCAGACAAGCCTGCCTGTCAGTAGGAAGATAACAGGAACGGATCTAGCTGAACACTGTGAGCAGGACGTACTGCACTAAATGTATATAGCAGGAACGGATCTAGCTGAACACTGTGAGCAGGACGCACTGCACTGAATGTAAATAGCAGGAACGGATCTAGCTGAACACTGTGAGCAGGACGCACTGCACTGAATGTAAATAGCAGGAACGGATCTAGCTGAACACTGTGAGCAGGACGCACTGCACTGAATGTAAATAGCAGGAACGGATCTAGCTGAACACTGTGAGCAGGACGCACTGCACTGAATGTAAATAGCAGGAATGGATCTAGCTGAACACTGTGAGCAGGACGCACTGCACTGAATGTAAACAGCAGGAACGGATGTAGCTGAACACTGTGAGCAGGACGCACTGCACTGAATGTAAATAGCAGGAACGGATCTAGCTGAACACTGTGAGCAGGACGCACTGCACTGAATGTAAATAGCAGGAACGGATGTAGCTGAACA
The DNA here is from genome assembly GCA_037952925.1 of Lithobates clamitans. Classification (NCBI taxonomy): domain Eukaryota; kingdom Metazoa; phylum Chordata; class Amphibia; order Anura; family Ranidae; genus Lithobates; species Lithobates clamitans. The sequence goes on from JBBGZY010000374.1 coordinate 6,875,266, forward strand.
CTGTGAGCAGGACGCACTGCACTAAATGTAAATACCAGGAACGGATCTAGCTGAACACTGTGAGCAGGACGCACTGCACTGAATGTAAATAGCAGGAACGGATCTAGCTGAACACTGTGAGCAGGACGCACTGCACTAAATGTAAATACCAGGAACGGATCTAGCTGAACACTGTGAGCAGGACGCACTGCACTGAATGTAAATAGCAGGAACGGATCTAGCTGAACACTGTGAGCAGGACGCACTGCACTGAATGTAAATAGCAGGAACGGATCTAGCTGAACACTGTGAGCAGGACGCACTGCACTGAATGTAAATAGCAGGAATGGATCTAGCTGAACACTGTGAGCAGGACGCACTGCACTGAATGTAAATAGCAGGAACGGATCTAGCTGAACACTGTGAGCAGGACGCACTGCACTGAATGTAAATAGCAGGAACGGATCTAGCTGAACACTGTGAGCAGGACGCACTGCACTGAATGTAAATAGCAGGAACGGATCTAGCTGAACACTGTGAGCAGGACGCACTGCACTGAATGTAAATAGCAGGAACGGATCTAGCTGAACACTGTGAGCAGGACGCACTGCACTGAATGTAAATAGCAGGAACGGATCTAGCTGAACACTGTGAGCAGGACGCACTGCACTGAATGTAAATAGCAGGAACGGATCTAGCTGAACACTGTGAGCAGGACGCACTGCACTGAATGTAAATAGCAGGAACGGATCTAGCTGAACACTGTGAGCAGGACACACTGCACTGAATGTAAATAGCAGGAACGGATCTAGCTGAACACTGTGAGCAGGACGCACTGCACTGAATGTAAATAGCAGGAACGGATCTAGCTGAACACTGTGAGCAGGACGCACTGCACTGAATGTAAATAGCAGGAACGGATCTAGCTGAACACTGTGAGCAGGACACACTGCACTGAATGTAAATAGCAGGAACGGATCTAGCTGAACACTGTGAGCAGGACGCACTGCACTGAATGTAAATAGCAGGAACGGATCTAGCTGAACACTGTGAGCAGGACACACTGCACTGAATGTAAATAGCAGGAACGGATCTAGCTGAACACTGTGAGCAGGACACACTGCACTAAATGTAAATAGTCTAGATAGAAGATAACAGGAACGGATCTAGCTAAACTGAATACAGTGTATATATATATATGCAACACCTGGGATGCATATATATACACAATACACTGTAAGTGCAGCTAACTGACTGACTGTTCTGCCTAATCTATCTAACTCAAATCAAATGACACTGTCTCTCTCTCTATCTCTCAGCACACCGGAACACACACTACACAGGGCCGCCGTGCAGGCGGCCTTATATAGTGTGGGGTGTGTACTAAATCCCCTGAGCCATAATTGGCCAAAGCCACCCTGGCTTTGGCCAATTACAGCTCTCTCTACTGACGGCGCTGTGATTGGCCAAGCATGCGGGTCATAGTGCATGCTTGGCCAATCATCAGCCAGCAATGCACTGCGATGCCGCAGTGAATTATGGGCCGTGACGCGCCACACGAATTTGGCGCGAACGGCCCATATCGTTCGCAATTCGGCGAACGACCGAACAGCCGATGTTCGAGTCGAACGTGGGTTCGACTCGAACACGAAGCTCATCCCTAGTGTCAGTGAGGAAACCTGAGCCACCATTAGTGTCAGTGAGGGAACATGAGCCACCATTAGTGTCATTGAGATAACCTGAGCCACCATAGTGTCAGTGAGAGATCCTGAGCCACCATAGTGTCAGTGAGAGAACCTGAGCCACCATTAGTATCAGTGAGAGAACCTGAGCCACCATAGTGTCATTGAGATAACCTGAGCCACCATAGTGTCAGTGAGGGAACCTGAGCCACCATTTGTGTAAGTGAGAGAACCTGAGCCACCATAGTGTCAGTAAGAGAACCTGAGCCACCATAGTGCCAGTGAGGGAACCTGAGCCATCATAGTGTCAGTGAGGGAACCTGAGCCATCATAGTGTCAGTGAGGGAACCTGAGCCTCCATACTGTCAGTGAGGGAACCTGAGCTACCATAGTGTCAGTGAGGGAACCTGAGCCACCATAGTGTCAGTGAGAGAACCTGAGCCACCATTAGTGTCAGTGAGAGAACCTGAGCCACCATAGTGTCATTGAGATAACCTGAGCCACCATAGTGTCAGTGAGGGAACCTGAGCCACCATTTGTGTAAGTGAGAGAACCTGAGCCACCATAGTGTCAGTAAGAGAACCTGAGCCACCATAGTGTCAGTGAGGGAACCTGAGCCACCATTAGTGTCAGTGAGAGAACCTGAGCCACCATTAGTGTCAGTGAGAGAACCTGAGCCACCATTAATGTCAGTGAGGGAACCTGAGCCATCATAGTGTCAGTGAGGGAACCAGAGCCTCCATAGTGTCAGTGAGGGAACCTGAGCCATCATAGTGTCAGTGAGGGAACCTGAGCCACCATAGTGCCAGTGAGGGAACCTGAGCCATCATAGTGTCAGTGAGGGAACCTGAGCCATCATAGTGTCAGTGAGGGAACCTGAGCCTTTATAGTGTCAGTGAGGGAACCTGAGCCACCATAGTGTCAGTGAGGGAACCTGAGCCATCATAGTGTCAGTGAGGGAACCTGAGCCATCATAGTGTCAGTGAGGGAACCTGAGCCATCATAGTGTCAGTGAGGGAACCTGATCCACCATAGTGTCAGTGAGGAACCTGAGCCATCATAGTGTCAGTGAGGGAACCTGAGCCACCATAGTGTCAGTGAGGGAACCTGAGCCATCATAGTGTCAGTGAGGGAACCTGAGCCATCATAGCGTTAGTGAGGGAACCTGAGCCATCATAGTGTCAGTGAGGGAACCTGAGCCATCATAGTGTCAGTGAGGGAACCTGAGCCTCCATAGTGTCAGTGAGGGAACCTGAGCTACCATAGTGTCAGTGAGGGAACCTGAGCCACCATAGTGTCAGTGAGGGAACCTGAGCCATCATAGTGTCAGTGAGGGAACCTGAGCCATCATAGTGTCAGTGAGGGAACCTGAGCCATCATAGTGTCAGTGAGGGAACCTGAGCCATCATAGTGTCAGTGAGGGAACCTGAGCCATCATAGTGTCAGTGAGGGAACCTGATCCACCATAGTGTCAGTGAGGAACCTGAGCCATCATAGTGTCAGTGAGGGAACCTGAGCCATCATAGCACCAGTGAGAGAACCTGAGCCACCATAGTGTCAGTGAGAGAACCTGAGCCACCATAGTGTCAGTGAGAGAACCTGAGCCACCATTAGTGTCAGTGAGAGAACCTGAGCCACCATTAGTGTCAGTGAGAGAACCTGAGCCACCATTAGTGTCAGTGAGGAAACCTGAGCCACCATAGTGTCAGTGAGAGAACCTGAGCCACCATAGTGTCATTGAGATAACCCGAGCCACCATAGTGTCAGTGAGAGAACCTGAGCCACCATAGTGTCAGTGAGAGAACCTGAGCCACCATTTGTGTAAGTGAGAGAACCTGAGCCACCATTAGTGTCAGTGAGAGAACCTGAGCCACCATTAGTGTCAGTGAGGAAACCTGAGCCACCATAGTGTCAGTGAGAGAACCTGAGCCACCATAGTGTCATTGAGATAACCCAAGCCACCATAGTGTCAGTGAGAGAACCTGAGCCACCATTAGTGTCAGTGAGAGAACCTGAGCCACCATTAGTGTCAGTGAGAGAACCTGAGCCACCATTAGTGTCAGTGAGGAAACCTGAGCCACCATAGTGTCAGTGAGGGAACCTGAGCCACCATAGTGTCGGTGAGAGAACCTGAGCCACCATTAGTGTCAGTGAGAGAACCTGAGCCACCATTAGTGTCAGTGAGGAAACCTGAGCCACCATTAGTGTCAGTGAGGAAACCTGAGCCACCATAGTGTCAGTGAGAGAACCTGAGCCACCATAGTGTTATTGAGATAACCCGAGCCACCATAGTGTCAGTGAGAGAACCTGAGCCACCATTAGTGTCAGTGAGAGAACCTGAGCCACCATTAGTGTCAGTGAGAGAACCTGAGCCACCATTAGTGTCAGTGAGGAAACCTGAGCCACCATAGTGTCAGTGAGGGAACCTGAGCCACCATAGTGTCGGTGAGAGAACCTGAGCCACCATAGTGTCAGTGAGAGAACCTGAGCCACCATTAGTGTCAGTGAGGGAACCTGAGCCACCATTAGTGTCAGTGAGAGAACCTGAGCCACCATTAGTGTCAGTGAGGAAACCTGAGCCACCATTAGTGTCAGTGAGGAAACCTGAGCCACCATAGTGTCAGTGAGGGAACCTGAGCCACCATAGTGTCGGTGAGAGAACCTGAGCCACCATAGTGTCAGTGAGAGAACCTGAGCCACCATTAGTGTCAGTGAGGGCACCTGAGCCACCATTAGTGTCAGTAAGGGCACCTGAGCCAACATTAGTGTCAGTGAGGGAACCTGAGCCACCATAGTGTCAGTGAGGGAACCTGAGCCATCATAGTGTCAGTGAGGGAACCAGAGCCTCCATAGTGTCAGTGAAGGAACCTGAGCCATCATAGTGTCAGTGAGGGAACCAGAGCCACCATAGTGCCAGTGAGGGAACCTGAGCCATCATAGTGTCAGTGAGGGAACCTGAGCCTCCATAGTGTAAGTGAGGGAACCTGAGCTACCATAGTGTCATTGAGGGAACCTGAGCCACCATAGTGTCAGTGAGGGAACCTGAGCCATCATTAGTGTCAGTGAGGAAACCTGAGCCACCATAGTGTCAGTGAGGAACCCTGAGCAACCATTAGTGTCAGTGAGCGAACCTGATCCACCATTAGTGTCAGTAAGGAAACCTGAGCCACCATTAGTGTCAGTGGGGAAACCTGAGCCACCATTAGTGTCAGTGAGGGAACATGAGCCACCATTAGTGTCATTGAGATAACCTGAGCCACCATAGTGTCAGTGAGAGATCCTGAGCCACCATAGTGTCAGTGAGAGAACCTGAGCCACCATAGTGTCATTGAGATAACCTGAGCCACCATAGTGTCAGTGAGGGAACCTGAGCCACCATTTGTGTAAGTGAGAGAACCTGAGCCACCATAGTGTCAGTAAGAGAACCTGAGCCACCATAGTGTCAGTGAGGGAACCTGAGCCACCATTAGTGTCAGTGAGAGAACCTGAGCCACCATTAGTGTCAGTGAGAGAACCTGAGCCACCATTAATGTCAGTGAGGGAACCTGAGCCATCATAGTGTCAGTGAGGGAACCAGAGCCTCCATAGTGTCAGTGAGGGAACCTGAGCCATCATAGTGTCAGTGAGGGAACCTGAGCCACCATAGTGCCAGTGAGGGAACCTGAGCCATCATAGTGTCAGTGAGGGAACCTGAGCCATCATAGTGTCAGTGAGGGAACCTGAGCCTCCATACTGTCAGTGAGGGAACCTGAGCTACCATAGTGTCAGTGAGGGAACCTGAGCCACCATAGTGTCAGTGAGAGAACCTGAGCCACCATTAGTGTCAGTGAGAGAACCTGAGCCACCATATTGTCATTGAGATAACCTGAGCCACCATAGTGTCAGTGAGGGAACCTGAGCCACCATTTGTGTAAGTGAGAGAACCTGAGCCACCATAGTGTCAGTAAGAGAACCTGAGCCACCATAGTGTCAGTGAGGGAACCTGAGCCACCATTAGTGTCAGTGAGAGAACCTGAGCCACCATTAGTGTCAGTGAGAGAACCTGAGCCACCATTAATGTCAGTGAGGGAACCTGAGCCATCATAGTGTCAGTGAGGGAACCAGAGCCTCCATAGTGTCAGTGAGGGAACCTGAGCCATCATAGTGTCAGTGAGGGAACCTGAGCCACCATAGTGCCAGTGAGGGAACCTGAGCCATCATAGTGTCAGTGAGGGAACCTGAGCCATCATAGTGTCAGTAAGGGAACCTGAGCCTCCATAGTGTCAGTGAGGGAACCTGAGCCACCATAGTGTCAGTGAGGGAACCTGAGCCATCATAGTGTCAGTGAGGGAACCTGAGCCATCATAGTGTCAGTGAGGGAACCTGAGCCATCATAGTGTCAGTGAGGGAACCTGAGCCATCATAGTGTCAGTGAGGGAACCTGATCCACCATAGTGTCAGTGAGGAACCTGAGCCATCATAGTGTCAGTGAGGGAACCTGAGCCACCATTAGTGTCAGTGAGAGAACCTGAGCCACCATTAGTGTCAGTGAGGAAACCTGAGCCACCATAGTGTCAGTGAGGGAACCTGAGCCACCATAGTGTCGGTGAGAGAACCTGAGCCATGATAGTGTCAGTGAGGGAACCTGAGCCACCATTAGTGTCAGTGAGGGAACCTGAGCCACCATTAGTGTCAGTGAGGGAACCTGAGCCACTATAGTGTCAGTGAGAGAACCTGAGCCACCATAGTGTCAGTGAGGGAACCTGAGCCTCCATAGTGTCAGTGAGGGAACCTGAGCCATCATAGTGTCAGTGAGGGAACCTGAGCCACCATTAGTGTCAGTGAGGGAACCTGAGCCACCATTAGTGTCAGTGAGGGAACCTGAGCCACCATAGTGTCAGTGAGGGAACCTGAGCCATGATAGTGTCAGTGAGGGAACCTGAGCCACCATTAGTGTCAGTGAGGGAACCTGAGCCACCATTAGTGTCAGTGAGGGAACCTGAGCCACCATAGTGTCAGTGAGGGAACCTGAGCCATCATACTGTCAGTGAGGGAACCTGAGCTACCATTAGTGTCAGTGAGGGAACCTGAGCCTCCATAGTGTCAGTGAGGGAACCTGAGCCATCATAGTGTCAGTGAGGGAACCTGAGCCTTCATAGTGTCAGAGAGGGAACCTGAGCCACCATAGTGTCAGTGAGGGAACCTGAGCCATCATACTGTCAGTGAGGGAACCTGAGCTACCATTAGTGTCAGTGAGGGAACCTGAGCCTCCATAGTGTCAGTGAGGGAACCTGAGCCATCATAGTGTCAGTGAGGGAACCTGAGCCTTCATAGTGTCAGTGAGGGAACCTGAGCCACCATTAGTGTCAGTGAGGGAACCTGAGCCACCATTAGTGTCAGTGAGGGAACCTGAGCCACCATAGTGTCAGTGAGGGAACCTGAGCCATCATAGTGTCAGTGAGAGAACCTGAGCCACCATAGTGTCAGTGAGGGAACCTGAGCCTCCATAGTGTCAGTGAGGGAACCTGAGCCATCATAGTGTCAGTGAGGGAACCTGAGCCACCATTATTGTCAGTGAGGGAACCTGAGCCACCATTAGTGTCAGTGAGGGAACCTGAGCCACCATAGTGTCAGTGAGGGAACCTGAGCCACCATAGTGTCAGTGAGGGAACCTGAGCCACCATTAGTGTCAGTGAGGGAACCTGAGCCACCATTAGTGTCAGTGAGGGAACCTGAGCCACCATTAGTGTCAGTGAGGGAACCTGAGCCACCATTAGTGTCAGTGAGGGAACCTGAGCCACCATTAGTGTCAGTGAGGGAACCTGAGCCACCATAGTGTCAGTGAGGGAACCTGAGCCATCATACTGTCAGTGAGGGAACCTGAGCTACCATTAGTGTCAGTGAGGGAACCTGAGCCTCCATAGTGTCAGTGAGGGAACCTGAGCCATCATAGTGTCAGTGAGGGAACCTGAGCCTTGATAGTGTCAGTGAGGAAACCTGAGCCACCATAGTGTCAGTGAGGGAACCTGAGCCATCATACTGTCAGTGAGGGAACCTGAGCTACCATAGTGTCATTGAGGGAACCTGAGCCACCATAGTGTCAGTGAGGGAACCTGAGCCATCATAGTGTCAGTGAGGGAACCTGAGCCATCATAGTGTCAGTGAGGGAACCTGAGCTATCATAGTGTCAGTGAGGGAACCTGAGCCACCATAGTGTCAGTGAGGGAACCTGAGCCATCATACTGTCAGTGAGGGAACCTGAGCTACCATTAGTGTCAGTGAGGGAACCTGAGCCTCCATAGTGTCAGTGAAGGAACCTGAGCCATCATAGTGTCAGTGAGGGAACCTGAGCCACGATAGTGCCAGTGAGGGAACCTGAGCCATCATAGTGTCAGTGAGGGAACCTGAGCCACCATAGTGTCAGTGAGGGAACCTGAGCCACCATAGTGTCAGTGAGGGAACCTGAGCCATGATAGTGTCAGTGAGGGAACCTGAGCCACCATTAGTGTCAGTGAGGGAACCTGAGCCACCATTAGTGTCAGTGAGGGAACCTGAGCCACCATAGTGTCAGTGAGGGAACCTGAGCCATCATACTGTCAGTGAGGGAACCTGAGCTACCATTAGTGTCAGTGAGGGAACCTGAGCCTCCATAGTGTCAGTGAGGGAACCTGAGCCATCATAGTGTCAGTGAGGGAACCTGAGCCTTCATAGTGTCAGTGAGGAAACCTGAGCCACCATAGTGTCAGTGAGGGAACCTGAGCCATCATACTGTCAGTGAGGGAACCTGAGCTACCATAGTGTCATTGAGGGAACCTGAGCCACCATAGTGTCAGTGAGGGAACCTGAGCCATCATAGTGTCAGTGAGGGAACCTGAGCTATCATAGTGTCAGTGAGGGAACCTGAGCCACCATAGTGTCAGTGAGGGAACCTGAGCCATCATACTGTCAGTGAGGGAACCTGAGCTACCATTAGTGTCAGTGAGGGAACCTGAGCCTCCATAGTGTCAGTGAGGGAACCTGAGCCATCATAGTGTCAGTGAGGGAACCTGAGCCTTCATAGTGTCAGTGAGGGAACCTGAGCCACCATTAGTGTCAGTGAGGGAACCTGAGCCACCATTAGTGTCAGTGAGGGAATCTGAGCCACCATAGTGTCAGTGAGGGAACCTGAGCCATCATAGTGTCAGTGAGGGAACCTGAGCCACCATTAGTGTCAGTGAGGGAACCTGAGCCACCATTAGTGTCAGTGAAGGAACCTGAGCTACCATTAGTGTCAGTGAGGGAACCTGAGCCACCATAGTGTCAGTGAGGGAACCTGAGCCACCATAGTTTCAGTGAGGGAACCTGAGCCTCCATAGTGTCAGTGAGGGAACCTGAGCCATCATAGTGTCAGTGAGGGAACCTGAGCCATCATAGTGTCAGTGAGGGAACCTGAGCCACCATTAGTGTCAGTGAGGGAACCTGAGCCACCATTAGTGTCAGTGAGGGAACCTGAGCCACCATAGTGTCAGTGAGGGAACCTGAGCCACCATTAGTGTCAGTGAGGGAACCTGAGCCATCATTAGTGTCAGTGAGGGAACCTGAGCCACCATAGTGTCAGTGAGGGAACCTGAGCCATGATAGTGTCAGTGAGGGAACCTGAGCCACCATAGTGTCAGTGAGGGAACCTGAGCCACCATAGTGTCAGTGAGGGAACCTGAGCCATGATAGTGTCAGTGAGGGAACCTGAGCCACCATTAGTGTCAGTGAGGGAACCTGAGCCACCATTAGTGTCAGTGAGGGAACCTGAGCCACCATAGTGTCAGTGAGGGAACCTGAGCCATCGTACTGTCAGTGAGGGAACCTGAGCTACCATTAGTGTCAGTGAGGGAACCTGAGCCTCCATAGTGTCAGTGAGGGAACCTGCGCCATCATAGTGTCAGTGAGGGAACCTGAGCCTTCATAGTGTCAGTGAGGTAACCTGAGCCACCATAGTGTCAGTGAGGGAACCTGAGCCATCATACTGTCAGTGAGGGAACCTGAGCTACCATTAGTGTCAGTGAGGGAACCTGAGCCTCCATAGTGTCAGTGAGGGAACCTGAGCCATCATAGTGTCAGTGAGGGAACCTGAGCCATCATAGTGTCAGTGAGGGAACCTGAGCCTTCATAGTGTCAGTGAGGGAACCTGAGCCACCATTAGTGTCAGTGAGGGAACCTGAGCCACCATTAGTGTCAGTGAGGGAACCTGAGCCACCATAGTGTCAGTGAGGGAACCTGAGCCATCATAGTGTCAGTGAGGGAACCTGAGCTACCATTAGTGTCAGTGAGGGAACCTGAGCCACCATTAGTGTCAGTGAAGGAACCTGAGCTACCATTAGTGTTAGTGAGGGAACCTGAGCCACCATAGTGTCAGTGAGGGAATCTGAGCCACCATAGTTTCAGTGAGGGAACCTGAGCCATCATACTGTCAGTGAGGGAACCTGAGCTACCATTAGTGTCAGTGAGGGAACCTGAGCCTCCATAGTGTCAGTGAGGGAACCTGAGCCATCATAGTGTCAGTGAGGGAACCTGAGCCTTCATAGTGTCAGTGAGGGAACCTGAGCCACCATTAGTGTCAGTGAGGGAACCTGAGCCACCATTAGTGTCAGTGAGGGAACCTGAGCCACCATAGTGTCAGTGAGGGAACCTGAGCCATCATAGTGTCAGTGAGGGAACCTGAGCCACCATTAGTGTCAGTGAGGGAACCTGAGCCACCATTAGTGTCAGTGAAGGAACCTGAGCTACCATTAGTGTCAGTGAGGGAACCTGAGCCACCATAGTGTCAGTGAGGGAACCTGAGCCACCATAGTTTCAGTGAGGGAACCTGAGCCTCCATAGTGTCAGTGAGGGAACCTGAGCCATCATAGTGTCAGTGAGGGAACCTGAGCCATCATAGTGTCAGTGAGGGAACCTGAGCCACCATTAGTGTCAGTGAGGGAACCTGAGCCACCATTAGTGTCAGTGAGGGAACCTGAGCCACCATAGTGTCAGTGAGGGAACCTGAGCCACCATTAGTGTCAGTGAGGGAACCTGAGCCATCATTAGTGTCAGTGAGGGAACCTGAGCCACCATAGTGTCAGTGAGGGAACCTGAGCCATGATAGTGTCAGTGAGGGAACCTGAGCCACCATAGTGTCAGTGAGGGAACCTGAGCCACCATAGTGTCAGTGAGGGAACCTGAGCCATGATAGTGTCAGTGAGGGAACCTGAGCCACCATTAGTGTCAGTGAGGGAACCTGAGCCTCCATAGTGTCAGTGAGGGAACCTGAGCCATCATAGTGTCAGTGAGGGAACCTGAGCCATCATAGTGTCAGTGAGGGAACCTGAGCCTTCATAGTGTCAGTGAGGGAACCTGAGCCACCATTAGTGTCAGTGAGGGAACCTGAGCCACCATTAGTGTCAGTGAGGGAACCTGAGCCACCATAGTGTCAGTGAGGGAACCTGAGCCATCATAGTGTCAGTGAGGGAACCTGAGCTACCATTAGTGTCAGTGAGGGAACCTGAGCCACCATTAGTGTCAGTGAAGGAACCTGAGCTACCATTAGTGTTAGTGAGGGAACCTGAGCCACCATAGTGTCAGTGAGGGAATCTGAGCCACCATAGTTTCAGTGAGGGAACCTGAGCCTCCATAGTGTCAGTGAGGGAACCTGAGCCATCATAGTGTCAGTGAGGGAACCTGAGCCATCATAGTGTCAGTGAGGGAACCTGAGCCACCATTAGTGTCAGTGAGGGAACCTGAGCCACCATTAATGTCAGTGAGGGAACCTGAGCCACCATTAGTGTCAGTGAGGGAACCTGAGCCACCATAGTGTCAGTGAGGGAACCTGAGCCATCATACTGTCAGTGAGGGAACCTGAGCTACCATTAGTGTCAGTGAGGGAACCTGAGCCTCCATAGTGTCAGTGAGGGAACCTGAGCCATCATAGTGTCAGTGAGGGAACCTGAGCCTTCATAGTGTCAGTGAGGGAACCTGAGCCACCATAGTGTCAGTGAGGGAACCTGAGCCATCATACCGTCAGTGAGGGAACCTGAGCTACCATTAGTGTCAGTGAGGGAACCTGAGCCTCCATAGTGTCAGTGAGGGAACCTGAGCCATCATATTGTCAGTGAGGGAACCTGAGCCTTCATAGTGTCAGTGAGGGAACCTGAGCCACCATTAGTGTCAGTGAGGGAACCTGAGCCACCATTAGTGTCAGTGAGGGAACCTGAGCCACCATAGTGTCAGTGAGGGAACCTGAGCCATCATAGTGTCAGTGAGGGAACCTGAGCTACCATTAGTGTCAGTGAGGGAACCTGAGCCACCATTAGTGTCAGTGAAGGAACCTGAGCTACCATTAGTGTCAGTGAGGGAACCTGAGCCACCATAGTGTCAGTGAGGGAACCTGAGCCACCATAGTTTCAGTGAGGGAACCTGAGCCTCCATAGTGTCAGTGAGGGAACCTGAGCCATCATAGTGTCAGTGAGGGAACCTGAGCCATCATAGTGTCAGTGAGGGAACCTGAGCCACCATTAGTGTCAGTGAGGGAACCTGAGCCACCATTAGTGTCAGTGAGGGAACCTGAGCCACCATAGTGTCAGTGAGGGAACCTGAGCCACCATTAGTGTCAGTGAGGGAACCTGAGCCATCATTAGTGTCAGTGAGGGAACCTGAGCCACCATAGTGTCAGTGAGGGAACCTGAGCCATGATAGTGTCAGTGAGGGAACCTGAGCCACCATAGTGTCAGTGAGGGAACCTGAGCCACCATAGTGTCAGTGAGGGAACCTGAGCCATGATAGTGTCAGTGAGGGAACCTGAGCCACCATTAGTGTCAGTGAGGGAACCTGAGCCACCATTAGTGTCAGTGAGGGAACCTGAGCCACCATAGTGTCAGTGAGGGAACCTGAGCCATCATACTGTCAGTGAGGGAACCTGAGCTACCATTAGTGTCAGTGAGGGAACCTGAGCCTCCATAGTGTCAATGAGGGAACCTGAGCCATCATAGTGTCAGTGAGGGAACCTGAGCCACCATAGTGTCAGTGCAGGAACCTGAGCCACCATAGTGTCAGTGAGGGAACCTGAGCCATCATACTGTCAGTGAGGGAACCTGAGCTACCATTAGTGTCAGTGAGGGAACCTGAGCCTCCATAGTGTCAGTGAGGGAACCTGAGCCATCATAGTGTCAGTGAGGGAACCTGAGCCTTCATAGTGTCAGTGAGGGAACCTGAGCCACCATTAGTGTCAGTGAGGGAACCTGAGCCACCATTAGTGTCAGTGAGGGAACCTGAGCCACCATAGTGTCAGTGAGGGAACCTGAGCCATCATAGTGTCAGTGAGGGAACCTGAGCTACCATTAGTGTCAGTGAGGGAACCTGAGCCACCATTAGTGTCAGTGAAGGAACCTGAGCTACCATTAGTGTCAGTGAGGGAACCTGAGCCACCATAGTGTCAGTGAGGGAACCTGAGCCACCATAGTTTCAGTGAGGGAACCTGAGCCTCCATAGTGTCAGTGAGGGAATCTGAGCCATCATAGTGTCAGTGAGGGAACCTGAGCCATCATAGTGTCAGTGAGGGAACCTGAGCCACCATTAGTGTCAGTGAGGGAACCTGAGCCACCATAGTGTCAGTGAGGGAACCTGAGAAACCATTAGTGTCAGTGAGGGAACCTGAGCCATCATTAGTGTCAGTGAGGGAACCTGAGCCACCATAGTGTCAGTGAGGGAACCTGAGCCATGATAGTGTCAGTGAGGGAACCTGAGCCACCATTAGTGTCAGTGAGGGAACCTGAGCCACCATTAGTGTCAGTGAGGGAACCTGAGCCACCATTAGTGTTAGTGAGGGAACCTGAGCCACTATTGTGTCAGTGAGGGAACCTGAGCTACCATTAGTGTCAGTGAGGGAACCTGAGCCATCATGGTGTCAGTGAGGGAACCTGAGCTACCATTAGTGTCAGTGAGGGAACCTGAGCCTCCATAGTGTCAGTGAGGGAACCTGAGCCATCATAGTGTCAGTGAGGGAACCTGAGCCTTCATAGTGTCAGTGAGGGAACCTGAGCCACCATTAGTGTCAGTGAGGGAACCTGAGCCACCATTATTGTCAGTGAGGGAACCTGAGCCACCATAGTGTCAGTGAGGGAACCTGAGCCATCATAGTGTCAGTGAGGGAACCTGAGCCACCATAGTGTCAGTGAGGGAACCTGAGCCTCCATAGTGTCAGTGAGGGAACCTGAGCCATCATAGTGTCAGTGAGGGAACCTGAGCCACCATTAGTGTCAGTGAGGGAACCTGAGCCACCATTAGTGTCAGTGAGGGAACCTGAGCCACCATAGTGTCAGTGAGGGAACCTGAGCCACCATTAGTGTCAGTGAGGGAACCTGAGCCACCATTAGTGTCAGTGAGGGAACCTGAGCCACCATTAGTGTCAGTGAGGGAACATGAGCCACCATAGTGTCAGTGAGGGAACCTGAGCCATCATACTGTCAGTGAGGGAACCTGAGCTACCATTAGTGTCAGTGAGGGAACCTGAGCCTCCATAGTGTCAGTGAGGGAACCTGAGCCATCATAGTGTCAGTGAGGGAACCTGAGCCTTCATAGTGTCAGTGAGGGAACCTGAGCCACCATAGTGTCAGTGAGGGAACCTGAGTCATCATACTGTCAGTGAGGGAACCTGAGCTACCATTAGTGTCAGTGAGGGAACCTGAGCCTCCATAGTGTCAGTGAGGGAACCTGAGCCATCATAGTGTCAGTGAGGGAACCTGAGCCATCATAGTGTCAGTGAGGGAACCTGAGCCACCATTAGTGTCAGTGAGGGAACCTGAGCCACCATTAGTGTCAGTGAGGGAACCTGAGCCACCATAGTGTCAGTGAGGGAATCTGAGCCATCATAGTGTCAGTGAGGGAACCTGAGCTACCATTAGTGTCAGTGAGGGAACCTGAGCCACCATTAGTGTCAGTGAAGGAACCTGAGCTACCATTAGTGTCAGTGAGGGAACCTGAGCCATCATAGTGTCAGTGAGGGAACCTGAGCCACCATAGTTTCAGTGAGGGAACCTGAGCCTCCATAGTGTCAGTGAGGGAACCTGAGCCATCATAGTGTCAGTGAGGGAACCTGAGCCATCATAGTGTCAGTGAGGGAACCTGAGCCACCATTAGTGTCAGTGAGGGAACCTGAGCCACCATTAGTGTCAGTGAGGGAACCTGAGCCACCATTAGTGTCAGTGAGGGAACCTGAGCCACCATTAGTGTCAGTGAGGGAACCTGAGCCACCATAGTGTCAGTGAGGGAACCTGAGCCACCATTAGTGTCAGTGAGGGAACCTGAGCCACCATTAGTGTCAGTGAGGGAACCTGAGCCACCATAGTGTCAGTGAGGGAACCTGAGCCATGATAGTGTCCGTGAGGGAACCTGAGCCACCATTAGTGTCAGTGAGGGAACCTGAGCCACCATTAGTGTCAGTGAGGGAACCTGAGCCACCATAGTGTCAGTGAGGGAACCTGAGCTACCATTAGTGTCAGTGAGGGAACCTGAGCCATCATAGTGTCAGTGAGGGAACCTGAGCCACCATAGTGTCAGTGAGGGAACCTGAGCCACCATAGTGTCAGTGAGGGAACCTGAGCTACCATTAGTGTCAGTGAGGGAATCTGAGCCATCATAGTGTCAGTGAGGGAACCTGAGCCACCATTAGTGTCAGTGAGGGAACCTGAGCCACCATAGTGTCAGTGAGGGAACCTGAGCTACCATTAGTGTCAGTGAGGGAACCTGAGCCATCATAGTGTCAGTGAGGGAACCTGAGCCACCATAGTGTCAGTGAGGGAACCTGAGCCACCATAGTGTCAGTGAGGGAACCTGAGCTACCATTAGTGTCAGTGAGGGAATCTGAGCCATCATAGTGTCAGTGAGGGAACCTGAGCCACCATTAGTGTCAGTGAGGGAATCTGAGCCATCATAGTGTCAGTGAGGGAACCTGAGCCACCATTAGTGTCAGTGAGGGAACCTGAGCCACCATTAGTGTCAGTGAGGGAACCTGAGCCACCATAGTGTCAGTGAGGGAACCTGAGCTACCATTAGTGTCAGTGAGGGAACCTGAGCCATCATAGTGTCAGTGAGGGAACCTGAGCCACCATAGTGTCAGTGAGGGAACCTGAGCCACCATAGTGTCAGTGAGGGAACCTGAGCTACCATTAGTGTCAGTGAGGGAATCTGAGCCATCATAGTGTCAGTGAGGGAACCTGAGCCACCATTAGTGTCAGTGAGGGAACCTGAGCCACCATAGTGTCAGTGAGGGAACCTGAGCTACCATTAGTGTCAGTGAGGGAACCTGAGCCATCATAGTGTCAGTGAGGGAACCTGAGCCACCATAGTGTCAGTGAGGGAACCTGAGCCACCATAGTGTCAGTGAGGGAACCTGAGCTACCATTAGTGTCAGTGAGGGAATCTGAGCCATCATAGTGTCAGTGAGGGAACCTGAGCCACCATTAGTGTCAGTGAGGGAATCTGAGCCATCATAGTGTCAGTGAGGGAACCTGAGCCACCATTAGTGTCAGTGAGGGAACCTGAGCCACCATAGTGTCAGTGAGGGAACCTGAGCTACCATTAGTGTCAGTGAGGGAACCTGAGCCATCATAGTGTCAGTGAGGGAACCTGAGCCATGTCCCTGATTCCCTGTGCCGTGAGGTGCAGTTTTCTCTCTCATTCTCTCCCACTCACATCTCTCCCTGTATCCCCTTCTCCTTATTTGCCACAGCCTATAAATAATCACACACAGCTATGAGTCACTGTCCCCCGTGTCAGCCCCCTCCCCGCTCCCTATACCTCACCGAGCTCAGGCAGAGCTATACAGTGCCTATGGAAGTGTACGTAGCATCTTCGCCACTAAGCATAGTGCCCAATAGACACAACACATACAACCCACACAGCCGTCCACCTGTACCCTCTTCTAGAACGTTCCTCCCTGAGGGGAAACCGGTACATGCCTTCAGGTAGCACAGCTCCCCTTCTCCCGCTATCTCCCACCACCTCCCCTGCCCGCAGACTGGCGAGAGTCACGTGTGTGGGGTGGGCGGGGCCTCCCCTCAGAGCTTCATTCATAAATCCTGAGGCCGGTGACTGAGCCGCAGCTCGGAGCGGGAGGTGACGAATCGAGCCACGCCAGGCAGGAGGGCATCGGCGGCCGTCGCAGGGTGTGTACGGGACCCGGTAGGTTGAACGGTGCCCCGCTCGCCCCTTTTATTTGGCAACCTCCCCTCCCCCGAGCATCCTAGTGGGCACTCCCTGGGTATGTGTTGGGGCTAAAAAAAATCCGCATTTCCTCTGTGCCAGCGGTGCTTGTTTGGGCATAGCATCCGCGGGGCTGGGATCCGGTATGATTAGCATACGGGTGTTTATTGGCTGATTGGGGGGGATCACCCAGGTGAGAGCGGGCCTGGGAGGGTTCATGTCATACGGGCTGGATGGTGAGCCGAGCAGGTAGGTGGGGCATCGCTTTTCTACAGGCGATTGGTACTGCCCTATACCGTAGCATGTCATAGATCACCCCCCTCTAATGATCCATGGATTGCTGGATACTGATAGCTAGTCGGCACTATGCTCCTCACTATCTGATGACATCTGTCATGTGTCCAGTGTGGGATCTCATACACATTGATACAGAAAGGACCTGGGGGCACTCTAGTCATCCCCCCTCTTATTATAGATGGATTGCTGGATCATTCTGACAGTATGCTCCTCACTTTACTATATTCATCTGTCATGTATCCAGAGGATGATCTCTTAAATCCATATTTACCAAAAAAAAGTATTCTATCAACACTTTATTGATCTGGAATTCTGGATCTGGCAGTATCCACTTATCAATAAACATCTGTCATGTATCCAGTGTCTGATCTCTGAAATATATATTTACAAAGTAACCTGGGAGCACATCATTGATTGATTGATCTCCCCTCTATTGATGGATGTACTGCTGTGCACTGATATGTATCCAGCAATATGCTCCTCATCTGTCATGTATCCAATACATATTTCCAAAAAAACTATACTGTGAGCACCCTATTGATTCGATCTTCCCTCTTATCATGGGTGTATGCTGGATCTGGCTCCTCACTTTCCAATATCCATATGTCATGTATCCAGTGTGAGATCTCTTAAATACATATTTCCAAAAAAAAAAAAGTAAACTGTCTGCACTTCATTGATTGATCTCCACTCTAATGATGGATGTATTGCTGTCTGTTATGTATCCAGCTATACGATCCTCACTTTCCAGTTGACAGTATATCCAGTATGTGATCTTTTAAATACATATTACAAACAAAAAAAAAGAATCAGTGAGGACCTCATTGATTTGATCGTCTCTGTAATTATGGATGTATTGCTTTATCTGACCTCACTTTCCAGTTGACATTTAGTCATGTATCGGTATGTGATCTCCCTTTAAATAGTTATAAAAAAGAGTAATACGTGAGCACTTAATTGATTTGATCTTCCCTCTAGTTATGGATGTATTGCTGTATACTGTTATGTATGTGGCAACATGCTTCTCGCTTTCCAACTGACATCTGTCATGTAGCATATCCAGTATATGATCTGTTAAATACATATTTACACACAAAAAGTAACCTGTGAGGATCTCATTGATTGATCTTCTCTCTAATTATGGATGGATTGCTGTTTACTGTTCTGTATCTGGTAGCATCATCTTTACATTCCAATTGACATCTGTTATGTGTCCACTGTGTGATCTTTTAAATACATATTTACAAAAACAGGAACCTGTAAGCAATTCATTGATCGATCTTCCATCTAATATTGGATGTATTGCTATATGTATCTGGTGATATGGTCCTCCCTTTCCAAATGACATCAGTCATATATCCAGCATCTCTGGTATGAGATTTTTGTTAAAATAATAAATGTTAACAAAAAAAAGTATCCTGTGAGCACTTCACTAGTTTGATCTTCCCTATAATGGAGATCTGTTGTATATTGTTATGTATTTGGAATATTATCCTTACTTTCCAAATTGACACCTGTCATGTATTCAGAGTGTGATCTCCTTAATACACATATTTACACACAGTAACCTGTGAGCCCTCTATTGATTTCTCTTCCCTCTAAGGAAGATCTTGCTGTATACTGTTATGTATGTGGCAACATCACCCTGACTTTCCAGTTGACATCTGTTATGTATGCAGTATATTAACAACAACAACAAAAAAGTAGCCTATGAGCACTTCATTGATTGATCTTCCCTCTAATTATGGATGCATTGTTGGATTCTGATATGTATCAGGCAATGTGGTCCTCACTTTCCATTTGACATCTGTCACGTATCCAATATGTGATCTTCCTTTGCATAAAGATTTACAAAAAGAAAAGTAACCTATGCAATGTGTTTACACAGCATGTTCAGCATTAATGCATATTAGTGATTGTCTGCTTCTGTTTTAGAATGATGTATATGGTAAATCTGCAGAATATGTCTATTTCTGCGTCATATAGTATCTCCTTAAAATGCAGGACCTAATCTGACAGTCTGATGCTCTGTATGGTGATCCCTTACACACTGGAGACAATGAGAGGAATTTATCAAAAGAGAAACAGGCAGAATCTGGAGCAGCTGTGTATAGCAACCTATCAGAGTCTAGTTTCAGCTTGTTCAGAAAATCAAAGATAGAAGCTGATTGGTTGCTATGCACATCTGCCCCAGATTCTGGCTGCTCCAGTTTTGAGAAGTTTCTCTCATTCGATTCCTCCAAATTTGTAGTGGTTAAATGATCCTATTTAGTGTAACAAATGTTGTTAGGTTATGGTGGTGGTTATACACTCTTCAATTTTGTTATATGACCAATGTGCAATTCGATCAAAGCAATTGAACCCACAAACAATTGAACAGCCATAACTTCCCTTCCAATCGATTTAGACCAGATTCGATAAAACTGGGTCAGTCACCTGGGATGGAAAATTATCAGCCATTTTGCATTGATTGGCAGTACTGAGATACTTTTCATGAGTTTGATTGTATTTTGATTGATCACATTATGAGAATGCATGGTGGAAACAGAGATGTGATTGATAATTTACATCTATCTTCCAACTATCAACCAAAATCCTCTTCCCCATGTGTGGCCCATTGGTCGAATGGGTTGGAAGAGATCAATTTAAAAAGAAATTGACCATTGTGCAACACAGTTGTGGCCATTATTAGAATGATTAAATTGATTGTTATTTTTATAGAAAAAAAAAAAAAATCGAGACTTTACAAACATGTCATACTTATCTGCTCTGTTGCAGTGGATTTGCACAATAAAGGCCGGATCCTCCTCTTCTGTGCTCCTGGCCCCTCCCTTTTGTTCAGTGCCCCCATAGCAAGCAGCTTGCTATGGAGGCACCTGAGCCGACTCACAGCTCCCTGTGTCCATTCAGACATGGAGCCCCTAACCAAGCCAAGCCTCTCTCCACTGATTTGGCTAGCTGACTTTGATTGACAGCAGGGGCAGCCAATGGCGCTGCTGCTGTATCTCAGCCAATGAGGAGGGAGAATCGTGGACGGGTGAGACACTGGTGGACATCGCTGGACAGAGAGGGACCTCAGGTTAGTGTTAGGGGGCCTGGTTCACACAGGTTTTTTTATCTTAATGCATTACGATAAAAAAACATTTGCCTTTAGAACCACTTTAAACCGTTTCTTCATTAAAGCGATTGTAAATGATCAGTTTGTAAAATAGCCTATTCAGTTTGGACTCAGCTGCATAAGATCTGGGGGAGAAGCAGCAGCACACTGAGATTCCCAGTGAATAAGCTGTCCAGCGGGGGCGTGTCAGGACAAGTCTGATCATTGGAGGAGAGTCCACTGAATTCCCAACATAGCTAGAGAGCTGACCACGGGGTGCTCTCCTGCTTTAGAGTGGTCAGTTTTTAGGAAAGCAAGGGGACTAGCAGAAATACCAGGGATTTACATAAAGAAAGCAATACAAAGAGAACGGGATACTTTCTCATACAAGTACACGGTACAACAGACACATATCAGGAATATGAAGTGTTGGGGTAACAAACGCTTTAAGATAAAACATGTCACAGTAAGTGTATCACGCCCTCACCTTGCTATAAACTTCCCTGATTCCTATATGGATCCATGGATGTGCTCGTCTGCAGCCATTTCCGCTCTCCCTCTTCACACAGGCACAGAGGCAGCAGGAGCCATCCTGTGACGAGGGAATGGGGGCGGGGTTTAGACGCATTGTGTAAGTCAATAGATGCACACAGTCCAGCTCAGAAGTTAGCCTGCAGGTGGACCCCCAAAGGAAGCTTTCTATGGTTGCACACCAAGAAAAGGAGGGGCCTAGAGCGCCAGCAGGGGAGGAACAGAAGAAGAAGATCAGAGCCACGCTGTGCAATACAATTTCTCAGAGCAGATAAGTATTACATGTTTATTATTTAAGAAAAATACATAGGAGCCTTTACTATCACTTTAATGTGAGACCACTGCTTGCTTCACGTTTGTCAGTGGAGTTTAGCAAAGCCTATTTTATTTCTTGTTCAAATTATGCAGTTCCATAATTAAGCCTTTCCTAATAATTCAAGATTCCCCTGGAGGCTGCTAGGGGTTCCATGAGTTGTGGCGGATTGACCTCCCTTTTATTGGTGCCATCATAGTTCCAGAGCAAACATCACCTGGCAGAGCCAGCATATGTGACTCCAGGGACCTTTTTAGTGGTCTATAAGGGTGGTGATTGGACAACCACTATAATGGTGGCCATACACAGAGCTATTTTATATATTGTATTTTGTATAGATTTACTGTCTGATCAGAAATACAGTGGGCGATCTTATCACCTTATTATCTCCTGTTCTACGACTGGATTTTCTGTCAAAACTGATCAGAATAGTTTTGATTAAATGGTTTGGTTTTGTCCCAAAGCAGTTAATGGCACTGGTATGTGTCTTTTTAGAATTCATTGATTCAGTCATAGATTCAGTCATATTATACAATTTTGTGAAGAATCCTATGATCAGCTTGTTACATGTATGGCCACCATAAGTGGGGGAATTCTTTCAACTGATCACTAGTGTCATTTTTCTCAACACTACCCTGTGAATTGGTTTTAGCAGGGGTTCCCAGAGACTGGGAAATAACTTTAAGAGATTCTATATGGTAAAAAGGTTGAGAACGGCTGCCATAACTGATCACATAAGCTTGATGTTGCCTTTGTCTTATCATTGACTATTTCATCTGCTATAACACACCCCACCTTTCTGTTTCTGCAGGTGTCAGATCATGAGCAATGAGTCACCTCCATGGGAGAATATAACAGATAGCTCCACGGTGAGAAAAATTGCAATATTATAGGAATCTAGAAATATAGGCAATAATCGTATACTAACATTGAGGATAACATTTATCCACCAGCAGGCATCTAGCTCTAGATACTAAGTGAAACTGCCAGCAAATAATGTACATTTTGTCGTGTGTGTGTATATATATACACATATATATATGCACACACATACACACACACTTGTGTTCATAAGTTTACATACCCTGGCAGAATTTATGATTTTATGGCCATTTTTCAGAGAATATGAATAACACAAAAACTTTTCTTTCACTCATGGTTAGTGTTTGGCTGAAGCCATTTATTATCAGTCAACTGGGTTTACTCTTTTTAAATCATAATGACAACAGAAACTACATGAACTGCAGGTTTGAGATCTCCCCAAAGTGGCTTAATGATTTTGAGGTCAGGAGACTAAGATGGCCACTCCAGAACCTTCACTTTATTCTGCTGTAGCCAATGACAGGTCGACTTGGCCTTGTGTTTTGGATCATTGTCATGTTGGAATGTCCAAGTACGTCCCATGCGCAGCTTCCTGGCTGATGAATGCAAATGTTCCTCCAGTATTTTTTGATAACATACTGCATTCCTCTTGCTATCAATTTTGACCAAATTTCCTGTGCCTTTGTAGCTCACACATCCCCAAAACATCAGCGATCCACCTCTGTGTTTCACAGTAGGAATGGTGTACCTTTCATCTAGAGCAGGGGTCTCAAACTGGCGGCCCTCCAGCTGTTGCGAAACTACAAGTCCCATGAAGCATTGCAGGGCTGACTGTTAGAAGCATGACTCCCACAGGCAGAGGCATGATGGGACTTGTAGTTTTGCAACAGCTGGAGGGCCGCCAGTTTGAGACCCCTGATCTAGAGCTTGTTGACTCCTCTCCAAATGTAGTGTTTATGGTTGTGGCCAAAAAGCTCAATTTTGGTCTCATCACTCCAAATTACTTTGTGCCAGAAGGTTTTTTTTTTTTTATAAGATGTGTTAACTTTTTACCCCATTCCGTGGTACTAAATGCAAAAAATGTGGTCAGAATTACTAATGTGCTTACTGATCTCTAGTCAGTCTAAAGCCATTGGACCAGCCATTCTCAACCAGGGATCCCTAAAATCATTAGCGTCACCATAGCTGTTACAATCTCTTTACAGTCAACTTTATATTTATCAAAAATATGTAATAGGAAGACCCACTTAATCTATTAATTCATGTTTGTATCTAGTCAGACGAGCCATTGCACTGTGCAGTTGTTGGTAGATCTAAAGAAGATTGTACAATCAGATTGTAAGGTGTGTGGTGAGCCTTAAGCTGGCCATACATGGGCCTATTTTTTCTATTGTTCAGCCAGCAGGTTGAATGAAAAAACTGACCCCATCCACATATTTGATCACTGTGGCCGAATGGTTGCAAGTGCTGATTAATTCAACGTTTTCCAGCAGGACAAGTTATGGAAAAGCGATTGATAGATCACCTTCTCATGAACAGCAACGGCCATAGATGGATTGAAATTTGGCTTGTTCCTACTGATTCTGACCCATGTATGGCCAGATTAAGGTTCTTCCAGAGGTTTCTAGGACTTCCTTGAGCTGTGACAGATTCACCTCCCATTTGATAGTGCCTCCATAGCTCCGGGGTAGGTAAATACCACTTCAAGAGTCAGTTGCAATTAAAGTGATTGTAAACGAACACCTTGTAAAACAACCCATTCAGTTTAAAATATAAATGAAAGGCAAAACATTAGTGTATGAATAAAAAAAAAAAATTATAAAATACCTTTTTTTAAAAATAAGTGATCACATTCCCTCTGTCCTCAGCTGCATAAGAGCTGGTGGGAGGAGAAACAGTACACAAGCTTCCCAATAAAAAGGCTGTGCAGAAGGGGTGTGTCAGGACAAGTCTGATCATTGGAGGAGAGCAGGCTGAGCTCCCAGCACTGCTAGAGAACGGACCACAGTGTGATCTCATACCTAGTATGGTCAGTTTTTAATAGGAAAGCAAAGAGACTAACGGGAACACCAGGGATTTCACACAAAGGACGCAATACAAAAAATAAAAGGATACTTTTTCATACATATAAGGAATATGAAATGTTGGGGTAACAAACACTGTAACTCGGTTATCATTTTCACAGTCTATAAAGGTGCCATTAATGGAGGATCATTTTTTTCACTGACAACCAATAAATTGACTTTGGCAGGGGTCCCTAAGACTGGATATATATTTTAAGGGTTCCTCTAGGACGGGGGTCTTCAAACATTCGACAAAAAGGGCCAGTTTACTGTCCTTCAGACTTTAGAAAGGTCGAACTGTGCCTGGTGGGAGTAGAAAATGCCTCAGTCTTTGTGGTCATTGGGAGTACAAAATAATGATTTAGTGCCTTTGATCAGTAAGAGGAGCAACAGTATCCCATCTTTGGTGACAATGGAATGAATAGTGCCCCATTGTTGCTTTGGTGTCAGTGGGAGGGATAAGTGTCCTATCACTGGTTTCAGTGGGAGAAATACTGCACCATTGTTGATGTCTGTGGAAAGAATCTTGCCTCATTACTGGCGTCAGTGGGGGAAATAGTGCCTTAGGGGCCAGTTAAAGGCAAGCAAGGGGCCGCAGTTTGGAGACCACTGCTTAAGGGTAAAAGAGAGGAACTAGCAATGACAGTCTCCATGTTTTTGCCATCCCAAGTTTCCTGTAATACACATGCTTGCAATAATTGGTGTACTTAAAAAATGTACTTTAGTTCATGTGTATGTGTTAGTGTGTGCATTCTGTAATTTTAATGCTCTGCTGTATATGGCTTTAGGCTTGTACAGGGGAGTGCACTGTACTAAACAAGTGGTGCCTAGATTGCTGTAGATCTAGGGTTACCTACAGGGATAGTAGTAGAGACCTTCGCCATTACCAATTTCTGCTGTCATATGTAGGTTTTACAAAATTCAGCAAAAATCCAAACAAAGTGCGCAGGTTACATGTCCAAATTTCACTTCCTCTACTGCTAATATATCAGTTCCGTTGTATTTATGTTCTCTTTTACTGGAAAAACTCTTTAAAACTAGACTCTAGCTATTTTTTTGTTTGTTTATCTTTAGAGTAGGTACAAGTTAGCCTCCATTCACACTTCTTTGACTTGTCATGCAACTTTGGACAGCAAAGTCACATGACAAGTCGTTCCCCAAGTTTTCTTTAATGATAAACAGTCATATATGTGCGACTTAAAGTTGCACCAACTTCAAAGTAGTTCATGCACTGCCTTAGTCTGACCTTCATGCAACTTGAATGGCCACAGACTTCAATGTTAAAAAAAAAAAATTGCATGAAAATCGTACCAGAATATTTTACAATGCAACAGTTGTCCTTCATTGGTCATAGTCATAGTCATATCCACGTTGCACCCATCCAAAGTTGCACTCCAAAGTCGGCACAACTTTGGAGTTATACAAGTGTGAATGTAGCCTTAAAATATATGTTAGGTGTTTATTTATGATCGTGACCTACTCAAGGTGATTTTTTTTTTTCCTTCCTGTTCATGTGAAATAAGAGGTAGTGGCTGTCAATAGGGTAGCAAAGCACTGATAACCTTAAACATTGTCAAAAGTTCTAACCCTAATGCCGCAAACACACGGTCGGACTTTTCATCTACAAAAGTCCGACGGACTAAAGCTGGCTGACAATCCGACCGTGTGTGGGCTTCCCCGGACTTTCAGCGGACTTTTCCAGCCGCAAATCTGACGGACTTTAGATTTGAAACATGCTTTAAATCTTTACGTCGTAACTATGCCGGACCCAGAAATCCGCTCGTCTGTGTGCTAGTCCGACGGACAAAAACCCACGCTAGGGCAGCTACTGGCTATCAACTTCCTTATTTTAGTCCGGTGTATGTCATCACGTACGAATCCGTCGGACTTTTGTGTGATCGTATGTAGGCAAGTCCGTTCCTAAGAAAGTCTGACAAAAGTCCGTCGAAAGTCTGTCGGACAGGCTATCGGACTTTTGTAGCCGAAAAGTCCGACCGTGTGTACGCAGCATTAGGTCTGTTTTTCGGACATGATTGGACAGGCTATTCATCCCTATGGACTGGTGGGTGTCAGTTTACACCTGTCTACCTCTGATCTGCTAAAAACAAATGGAAGGGGATCCATTTTTCTCTGTGTAGGCAGAACAGATCGGAGGGTAGTCGGGTATAAAAGGACAGCGGAGTTCATTTTCATCCAGCCGCCCATAGAACAGAGCTTGCTCTGTCTGTGTCCACTCTGCATAAACTGAGCTGACACTGACCTGCCATCCTCCTCGCTCTGCTCAGCAGGGGCTCAGTGGACAGAACAGAAGGCACCCCTGTGAAAGGGGCCTTACTGTACTATCAGTGTGTTTTAGTAGGGACACAAACAACAATAAAAGCACCTCTGCACTGTACTCAGATAGCTCTCTCTAAAGGCTGGCGGTAATGATCAAGCAGGGAAAATCCGACAGGCCGGTTGTACAGGTAGATCGACTTCTGCACAACCAGTCTGCCCATACATGGATCGAGATTCAGCCGGTCCCCACTGAATCGGCTAAATTTCTATCCATGTATGGCCGGCTTTAGATTGCTATAGGAACAATAAATTGCAGTCCCTGGTGTGGGCTCTGAAGTAAATAGTGCCAGTGCACTAATTGCAATGCATCATATTTGTACCCCCTTTTTTAAATAACTTTATTGAAATGTTAAAATGACAGAGTATTGGGATGCAGTGTAGTGTGTCTCAACATACTGCAGTGAGTTATAATGAAAAGAGTAGTGTACACCCTACTTTTTTTCAGCACCCACTACCACGTTGTGGTGGTGAACTGAAGACATAGGCCACAAGGCAGTTTGTCTTGTTTGTGCGGCGGGTTGTGGTGGGTAAGGTTTACCAGCACAGTGCAACACATTATAGTGTGAACAGGCCCCTAAGAGGAGAAAGAATCTCCGACTGTAAATAAACTGTTTATGATGCCAGACAAAGAGGGTTACATGGGATAGACTCTAGCAAGGTAGGTGATACTACAGATAACAGTAATAAATATGTATTTATTATGTTAGTTGTTAGTATACTGTATATCTTTATACTTTATTTAGCAAGCTATGCATTATTAAGTGCGAGACTTTTAAATCTGTTTTTGCTTGAAAACCGGGCCTTAGCTCATTTAGCTAGAAATATTGATCTCTTTCATTGTTATTAAATGTACATAAATTATTTATAGAATATTGACAGAGCATAGATATAAATAGCCTGTCCATTTTACTATTTCTTACCTAGTATAATCGCACTAACCTCTACATTTTATATTCATTTGGTGCCTGTAAGCAATTTTAAAATAAATAGGATGTACGGTGGGG
This sequence comes from Lithobates clamitans, assembly GCA_037952925.1. NCBI lineage: Eukaryota > Metazoa > Chordata > Amphibia > Anura > Ranidae > Lithobates > Lithobates clamitans. Next base: position 6,902,577 of record JBBGZY010000374.1, read on the forward strand.
TCAGTTTACTAAAGGCAAATAGGTTGTTCGCTGTGTAAGGGGATTTTCCAGAGTTTAGTAAATGTGGTGAAAGTGAGCTTTTTTGGTCTTAAGGCCTGTACACACACACTTTGATTTTCAGACGTCAATTGTGTTACAACGACCGATTGTCCGCAAATCTTACCGTTAGTACGGTCCTTTCGACAGCCGATTTCACTTTTTTGGCAGACAAAAGCTGGATGTGCAGACTATAAAATTTTTTTGTCGGATGTGAACTCAACATCCAATTTTCGTTCCATCAGTATGGTTTTCGTTTGAAAAAAAAAAATTGTAAGAGCAAGACTACGCGTGCTCAGAAACAAAAGAATACATACGAAACTATTCAACACGTTATGTCACTTCTGACATATTCTGTCAAACGAAAATGTTTGTATTGTTAGTAACCTCTTCGCTTTTGACATGAGACTAGCATGCCACAAAAATCAGACGTTTTGTCGTCCGAAAATCAAGGCGTGTGTACAAGGCTTTAGTCTAACCCAGCCTAAGGCCCCTTTCACACTGAGGCGCTTCTAAACTGCCAGTAAAACACAGAACTTTTCAGGTGCTTTTGAAGAGCTTTCCATTAATTTGAATGGAGAGGGGAATTTTTACCGCCCTGCCAGCGCACTGCTCCAGTGTAAAAGCATTAAAGTGGTGTTCCGGCCGATATTATACTTTTTAAATAAAAATACCTCTATAATACACAAGCTTAATGTATTCTAGTGAAGTTAGTCTGTAAACTAAGGTCTGTTTTGTTAGTTTATAGCAGTAGTTTGTTATTTTATAAACTTACAGCAGGCCGTGGCCATCTTAAGTGTGGGCATCTGAAGCCAGACTTTATTTCTACCTGGATCTCATCCTTCCAGATCTCGCACATGCTCGGTGCAGCACAAGCAGTGTAATAGGTTTTAGGTCAGGTTTCCATAGCAACGGCAGTTTCAGAGGAAGTTGCCGCCCCTTCTCAGAAGGCATTGCAAATAGGAAATGATGCGATGGGCCACGGCCAGGGAGGAGGAAGTGAAAAATGAATACAGCAGATATACAGTAGGTGCTGAGAAAAAAATAAAAAAATATCCAATTTGTTTACAGTGCACAGTTTAGTGAGGGATGCTGAAGAGTTGTAAAAGTGGGTGGAACTCCACTTTAATTGATTTTAATGGAAATAGGTTTTCATGAGCTTTTCAGGTGCTTTTTTTTAGCTTGAAATCGCCTCAGTGTGAAAGGGGTCCAATAGTGGTCCTGTGGACAGATTCTGACACCTGAGTTGTGGATCTCGGCAGCTCCTCCAGGGTTTCCATGGTCCTCTTGGCTGTTTCTCTGATTAATGCTCTCCTTGCCCAGCCTGTAAGTTTAGGTGGATGGCCATGTCTTGGTAGGTTTGCAGTTGTGCCATACTCTTTCCATTGTTGGATTGAACAGTGCTCTGTGAGGTGTTCAAAGCTTGGGGATATTTTTTTATAACCTAACCCTGTTTTAAACTTTTCCACAACTTTATTCCTGACCTCTCTGGTGTGTTCCTTGGCCTTCATGATGCTGTTTGTTCTCTAAAGGTTCCCTAACAAACCTCCAAGGGCTTCACAGAACAGCTGTACAGGCAGCCCTTGGTTACAAACAAGATAGGGTGTGCAGATTTGTTAAGTTGAACCTGTTTGTAAGTCAGAACAGGTAAATTTTTTAAGTTTTTTGGATAGCATAGGGAAGGGTTATCACCCCTGTAATGTTTGTTTTGCTGTCTGTGTCCCTGTTCAGATTTCACCTCACTTTCTGTCCCAAAGACAATTGGATTTTGAAATTTTTGGGTTGTTGTGAAAACAAGGATTGGTGATAAAGCATCAGTGGAGGTACCTTTTTGCCCATAACTCTTACAGGAGTGAATTTCCCTTCCTGGGGTAGATTTCCTCTCACTTCCTGTTGTAGGAGTTGTTTGTAAGTAGGATGTTTAATTAGGGGACCGCCTGTATTTATACTGAGATTAAATTACACACAGGTGGACTCTATTTACTAATTAGGAGACTTCTGAAGGCAGTTGGTTCCACAAGATTTTAGTTAGGGGTATCAGAGTAAAAGGGGGTGAGTACAAATGCACGTCACACTTTTCACATATTTATTCTTAGAACATTTTTAAAAACCATTTATCATTTTCCTTCCACGTCACAATTATGTGCCACTTTGTGTGGGTCTATCACATAAAATCCCAAAAAATACATTTACAAAAGGCCCATCCATTTGCTGACCTCTTCACAAAAAGTACAAGACTGAGATTCAGGATAATGATATCCAGAATAAAAGAAGCATATCAAAGTAAACCTTTTGAATAGAGGCTGCCATTGTTGACCGCCTTCTGAAATTGTGAGCTGACTGACTTTATGAAACCCCAACCAGGAACAAGTATGCAGCACATGAAGGCAAAACTCCACATCTGCCTACTAGCACACTTGACATTTAGGTGTGAGCGGAAGTCCCACGAGCATTGTTAAGCCCTACTGCTGGCAGCCGTTTTGTGTTCCAGGCATTGGTCCCCCGGTCCATACTGCCCTAAACATTTGTACCGCTAGGTGTACCATCCAGCTACAGCAGCTGTCAGCAATGGGGCTGGACAGTGCACCTGTGCCCTCTGTCCACACCTAAACGCCCAGTGTGCAGAAGGCCTTAATCTCACCATAGACTTTTTTTTTTTTTTGTTCAGGCAGTGGGCTTAGCAGAAAAAAAACTAACAGGTTCCTCCATCCACAGAAGTGAGGTGGATGGAGGAATACCTCAGCTGGGACATTTTTCTGATAGTAGGACCCGCCTCTGTCCGAAAACACTGATAAACAGCTGCAGCCACTGATCAACGAATGGTTTTCCAACATGTCCCTTTGGAAAACAACTTCTGGCAAGTTGGGAGGCTTTGCTCTGGATCATTGAAACAGATGTTTCGAGCTCACTTGAACAGGCAAGTAATGATGGAGATTGGTAATTACTGACTCATTAGTTTTCTTCCAAAGACCCACAGCTCCCAGGGTGGTTTAGTTAGTTTTGGGGGGCTAATGTATGCATGAAGGTATGCTCCAGAGACTATTGTTAATACTCAATCTGGTTTTGCCCTTGACACTCCAAAGAAACTACTTTCCTGAAACTCACAAACTATTTACGAACAGCTAAAAACAATGGACACGATTCTATACTCCTACATCTGGACCATACGGTTGACCACCCCCTCCTCAAAAAAAATGTACTCTTTGGTCTCCTTGACTGTATTCTTCATTGGTTCTGATCCTACCTATTCCACCACACCGTCAGTGTCATTTAAAATTCCATTTCTGCCTCTCCTTTATCCGTTGGGGTCCCCCAAGGTTATCTTCTTGGCCCTCTCTGCTTCTCAATTTTCACCTCCTCCCTGGGTTAGCCGATTGCCTCCCATGGCTTTCAAGATCATTTCTACGTGGGCGACACTCAAATTGATCTCTCTTCCCCTCAGCTCACAACATCAGTCTACTCACCCATCACTAATTTACTGACCAATATATCAGTGCATGTCGCACTACTTCCTCAAACTCAATCTATTAAAAAAAGTGAGCTCATAATATTTCCTCCCTCACCTGCCCCTTCTTCATCAAGAGCAATGGCACAGCCATCTATCCACCCCCCCGCATGCCAGGGTTCTAGGTGTAATCCTGGACTCTGAACTCTGCTTTCAGCCCCACATCCAATCACTATCCAAAGTTTACCACTTCAACATTTCCAAAATACGCCCTTCCTAACCAAGGACACTACAAAGCTCCTAGTTAACTCCCTGATCATATCTTGCCTTGACTACTGCAACTCCCTCCTCATTGGCTTACCTTTACATGCTATGCCCCATTCAGTCCATTGTGAATGCTGCTGCCAGACTCATCCATCTTACCAATCGTTCGTGTCTGCTACCCCTCTCTGCCAATCTCTCCACTTGCTTCCACTCACCCAACAAGTACTCATTTCAAAATACTAACAACTTACAAAGCCATCCACAATTTGGCCCCCAGCTCCATCACTAACCTAGTCTTAAAATACCAACCAATTTGTGCTCTTTTGTTCCTCCCAAGACCTCCTGCTCTCTAGCTCCCTGGTCACCTCCTCCCATGCTCGGCTCAAGAATTTCTCTCAGGCCTCTCCTAGAATTTCCTACCCCAATCTGTCTGACTATCTCCTACTCTGTTTGCTTTTAGAGGATCCCTAAAAACCCTTCTTTTCAGCCTATCCCACCTAACAACTGTATTTCCACTTTCTCCATCAGCTCTTCCCCCGCAGTTATTGCCTTTTGTATCACTTGACCGCGCCCTTTTAGATTGTATGCTCGAGCAGGGCCCTGATTCCTCCTGCATTGAATTGTAACTTTACGGTCTGCCCTCATATTGTAATGCACTGCGCAAACTGTTGGTGCTATATAAATCCTGTATTATAATAATAATAATAATAACACTCACTAGCAGACCCTCCACCCTGCTAAAAATACAAAATAAAGCATTAGCAATGAAAAAAAAGTGTAACTGACTATGGACTTTTGCGTCTGGTAAAGGGAGCAGTTATCGTTGTGCTAAATGCTTTTACACAATATACTCCAGAGCAATAAGCTCGGAAACACTTGGACCATAATAGCTGAGGCAACCTCCTCTTGGGTTTCCCAGCTATAGCAGTGAATTTCTTCACTCATTAGAACTAGGTAACATGGGTTTTTAAAAAGCATGAAACAAGGCCTTGTTATAAATATGAAGATCACACATGACAGAACTCAAGATCTTTTGTTTATGGTAATGATAAAATGTCTAAAAGTAGGGCGATAGCTTAGTAAAAAAAAATAAAGTGAATTACCACAGGTGCTTACGGTCCTATGTGAAAAAAGTCAGCTGTAGTCATTCCATTATAGAAATTTCTGGAATTTACAAATAGTCACAGAAGTGCACAATAACTCCAACTGTATCTGCAATTCATTTTAAAGTACTGGTATCTAAACTCGAGAACAAAAGTGGAATATGTTGCAGCTTACTAGTGCTTTAGGTGTATTTCTCCATTATTTATTCCTGTCCTAGGGTGACAATGCTTACTCACCATACTGTATCAATGGTGGAGCAGCATTGTCATACTAGGACAGACCTTGGGTTAGGACTACAGGGAACCTTGCATCCCCTTCAACTCCATAACAGTAGGGGGCAGGTGTTCTGTAGTTCAAAGACAACCTGGGCAGACCCTTTAAGACTGCTTGAGATAGCACTGCAGAGTGAAGAAGTCAGTATTGACTTTCTGGCAAGATCAACAGACGGCTACCTTTAGGGGATTTGACACTGGTAATATAACTACATTTTCATTTTATTTAACTGACCAAAAGAGAGCAAGAGATTATGGGTTTACACAAGGTTATAAAATGGTCACTACAAAGTACTATGTCAACTGTTCACTTCTCTATGGTTCAGTTGTATGAAGTACATAAGGGCTACAACTAACATACAGTGCCTTGAAAAATGATTTCATACCCCTTGAAATTTTTCACAGTTTGTCTTGGTACAACCACAAATGTCAATTTATTTCATTGGGATTTTATGTGATAGACCGAAACAAAGTGGCACATAATTGTGAGGTGGAAGGACAATGAAAAATGGTTTTCAAACTTATTTTTACAAATAAATATCAGAAAAGTGTGGTGTGCATTTGTATTCAGCCCCTTTTACTCTGATACACCTAACTAAAATCTAGTGGAACCAATTTCCTTCAGAAGTCACCTAATTAGTAAATAGAGTCCACCTGTGTGTAATTTAATCTCAGTATAAATACAGCTGTTCTGTGAAGCCCTGAGAGTTTTTTTTTTTAGGAGAACATTCGTGAACAAACAGCATCATGAAGTCCAAGGAACACATCAGACAGGTCAGGGATAAAGTTGTGGAGACATTTAAAGCAGGGTTAGGTTATCAAAAAAAAAAAAAATATCCCAAGCTTTGAACGTGTCACGGAGCACTGTTCGATCCACCATCCGAAAATGGAAAGAGTATGGCACAACTGCAAACCTACAAAGACGTGGCTGTCCTTCTATACCAGGGGTCTCAAACTGGCGGCCCTCCATCTGTTGCGAAACTACAAGTCCCATCATGCCTCTGCAAGTCATGCTTGTAACTGACAGCCTTGCAATGCCTCATGGGACTTGTAGTTTCGCAACAGCTGGAGGGCCGCCAGTTTGAAACCCCTGGTCTATACTGACAGACTGGGCAAGGAGAGCATTAATCAAAGAAGCAGCTAAGAGGTGGTAATTCTGGAGGACTTGCAGAGATCGACAGTTCAGGTGAGAAAATCTATCCACAGGACAACTATTAGTTTTGCACTACACAAACCTGGTCTTTATGGAAGAGTGGCAAGAAGAAAGCCATAAGAAGTCTCATTTGCAGTTTGCGAGAAGCCATGTGGGGGACACAGCAAACATGTGGAAGAAGGTAGCCTGGTCAGCGTGTCGGAAAACTAACACTGCACATCACCCTGAACACACCATCCCCACCGTGAAACATGGTGGTGGCAGCATGATGTGGGGATGCATTTCTTCCGCTGGGGACAGGGAAGTTGGTCAGAGTTGATGGGAAAGATGGATGGAGCCAAATACAGGGCAATCTTAGAAAAAACCTGTTAGAGTCTGCAAAAGACATTACACTGGGGTGGGGGTTCACCTTCCAGCAGGACAACAACCCTAAACATACAGCCAGAGAGACAATGGAATGGTTTTGATCAAAACATATTCATGTGTTAGAATGGCCCAAAGTCCAGACCTAAATCCAATTGAGAATCTGAGACAAGACTTGAAAATTACTGTTTACAATCACTCTCCATCCAATCTGACAGAGCTGGACCTATTCTTCAAAGAATGGGCAAAATTGTCACGCTCTAGATGTGCAAAGCTGGTAGAGACATCCCCAAAAATACTTGCAGCTGTAATTGCTGTGAAAGGTGGTTCTACAAAGTATTGACTCAGGGGGGCTGAATACAAATGCACGCCACACTTTTCACATATTTATTTGTAGAACATTTTGAAAAACATTTATCATTTTCCTTCCACTTCACAATTATGTGCCACTTTGTGTTGGTCTATCACATAAAATCCCAATAAAATACATTTACGTTTTTAGTTGTAAAATGGCAAAATGTGGACATTTTCTACTGAACAGTTGTAGATCTATAAACTTTTAGTAACCTTTTTTAGACAGGTCAAAGTTTTGTTTTTTTTCCCCTCATAAAGTCAGCATACAGATTACTATGTAGACAGCTGTAAATGCCAAAACAAACTTTAAAAATGCATAGAGAACGCAGGTATTATGGCACTACCCACTCTGTTGTGTTGGTAACCTGATGATTTTTAAACTTATGTTACAATACAAGAGTCATTTCCAAGTACACCGACTAAAGTCTTCAGGATGTGTCTATATGGAAAGCCTAATGGAAAAAAAAAATCTCTTGATCACAGTTGCAGTGTTTGCTGCTAATTAGCAGCTGATTGGTTTCAGTTCAGTTTACTGCTAAGCCCAGGAAACAGTTTCACATTAGTTTATCACTGTTTGCATTCATTAAATATATTTAATGCTTCCTTTGAAGGTATAGTTAAGGGCAATAGCACAAGCTTTTTTGCGATCTGCACACAAAAATTAACTAATCACTTGGGGTTTTGACTGACAAGCACATGCTATCATAGTTTTTCCATACTCAAAAGCTAAGTTGTAATGTAACAAAATATGTGTAGAGGTCTTTTATGTAGTAGCAGAATGCACTCAAAAGCAAGAGACATGAAACCCTATCCCCCCCCCCATAAAAAATGTATTTCAAATAGCAAATAGACAGTAGACTTTAACGCAAAATTAATGTTATTTTATTCTTAAAGCTGAACTCCAGGTATGGATTGTATTGCATAGTCACATTGGTCCAGTCTGGAACAAAGTAAGTATGCATTCTCCATATCTGTGAAAGTGAAGTACCACGATTTTCTGGGTCCTGGGTCCTGTGGCTAGTGCAGATATTAAGAGGAGGGGGGGGGGTCGATCACTTGACACAACCGCCATTTAGAGAACACCTTGTAAGTCTTTTCAATAAATGCAAAACACTCTGATTGAATGAGGTGGAAAGGTGGTCTTATGACATCACAATCTCTATCTCACCAAATCAAAGAACGCAAGAAAAATGCATGGCTTTCTCTGAATGGCATCCATGCCATGCAGGCAGGCAACCCAAGGTGCACTAGTGTAACTGTGCAATATAAACCATACATGAAGTTCAGCTTTAAACATAGCAATCCTAAACAAAATAAAAACAAATTTATATATATATATATATATATATATATATATATATATATATATATATATATATATATATATATATATATATATATATATATATATATATATATATATATATATACACACACACACTACCGTTCAAAAGTTTGGGGTCACCCAAACAATTTTGTGTTTTCCATGAAAAGTCACACTTATTCACCACCATACGTTGTGAAATGAATAGAAAATAGAGTCAAGACATTGACAAGGTTAGAAATAATGATTTGTATTTGAAATAACATTGTTTTTACATCAAACTTTGCTTTCATCAAAGAATCCTCCTTTTGCAGCAATTACAGCATTGCACACCTTTGGCATTCTAGCTGTTAATTTATTGAGGTAAGCTGGAGAAATTGCACCCCACGCTTCTAGAAGCAGCTCCCACAAGTTGGATTGGTTGGATGGGCACTTCTGGCGTACCATACGGTCAAGCTGCTCCCACAACAGCTCAATGGGGTTCAGATCTGGTGACTGTGCTGGCCACTCCATTACCGATAGAATACCAGCTGCCTGCTTCTGCTGTAAATAGTTCTTGCACAATTTGGAGGTGTGTTTAGGGTCATTGTCCTGTTGTAGGATGAAATTGGCTCCAATCAAGCGCTGTCCACTGGGTATGGCATGGCGTTGCAAAATGGAGTGATAGCCTTCCTTATTCAGAATCCCTTTTACCCTGTACAAAGCTCCCACCTTACCAGCACCAAAGCAACCCCAGACCATCACATTACCTCCACCATGCTTAACAGATGGCGTCAGGCATTCTTCCAGCATCTTTTCATTTGTTCTGCGTCTCACAAACGTTTTTCTTTGTGATCCAAACACCTCAAACTTGGATTCATCCGTCCACAACACTTTTTTCCAGTCTTCCTCTGTCCAATGTCTGTGTTCTTTTGCCCATCTTAATCTTTTTCTTTTATTGGCCAGTCTCAGATATGGCTTTTTCTTTGCCACTCTGCCCTGAAGCCCAAAATCCCGCAGCCGCCTCTTCACTGTAGATGTTGACACTGGTGTTTTGCGGGTACTATTTAATGAAGATGCCAGTTGGGGACCTGTGAGGCGTCTGTTTCTCAAACTAGAGACTCTAATGTGCTTATCTTCTTGCTTAGTTGTGCAATGCGGCCTCCCACTTCTTTTTCTACTCTGGTTAGAGCCTGTTTGTGCTGTCCTCTGAAGGGAGTAGTACACACCGTTGTAGGAAATCTTCAATTTCTTTGCAATTTCTTGCATGGAATAGCCTTCATTTCTAAGAACAAGAATAGACTGTCGAGTTTCAGATGAAAGTTCTCTTTTTCTGGCCATTTTGAGTATTTAATTGACCCCACAAATGTGATGCTCCAGAAACTCAATCTGCTCCCAGGAAGGTCAGTTTTGTAGCTTCTGGAAGGAGCTAGACTGTTTTTAGATGTGTGAACATGATTGCACAAGGGTTTGCTAATCATCAATTAGCCTTCTGAGCCAATGAGCAAACACATTTTACCATTAGAACACTGGAGTGATAGTTGCTGGAAATGGGCCTCTATACACCTATGTAGATATTGCACCAAAAACTAGACATTTGCAGTTAGAATAGTCATTTACCACATTAGCAATGTATAGAGTATATTTGTTTAAAGTTAGCTTCATTTAAAAGTACAGTGCTTTTCCTTCAAAAATAAGGACATTTCAATGTGACCCCAAACTTTTGAACGGTAGTGTGTATGTATAAACAGTATTAATAATTATAATACTACTAATTAGGTGAGCTATAAAAATGATCGCAAGGAGTTTTGGGAGGGTTTGAATTCCCTGCTTAAAGTGGTGTTCCGGCCGAAATTATACTTTTTAAATAAAAATACCCCTATAATACACAAGCTTAATGTATTCTAGTAAAGTTAGTCTGTAAACTAAGGTCTGTTTTGTTAGTTTATAGCAGTAGTTTGTTACTTTATAAACTTACAGCAGGTCGTGGCCATCTTAAGTGTGGGCATCTGAAGCCAGACTGTATTTCTTCCTGGATCTCATCCTTGCAGATCTCGCACATGCTCAGTGCAGCACAAGCAGTGTAATAGGTTTCAGGTCAGGTTTCCATAGCAACGGCAGTTTCAGAGGAAGTTGCCGCCCCACATGCTCAGTGCAGCACAAGCAGTGTAATAGGTTTCAGGTCAGGTTTCCATAGCAATGGCAGTTTCAGAGGAAGTTGCCGCCCCTTCCCAGAAGGCATTGCAAACAGGAAATGATGCGATGGGCCGCGGCCAGGGAGGAGGAAGTGAAAAATGAACACAGCAGATATACAGTAGGTGCTGAGAAAAAAAATAAAAAAATATCCAATTTGTTTACAGTGCACAGTTTAGTGAGGGATGCTGAAGAGTTGTAAAAGTGGGTGGAACTCCACTTTAAGCACTGGAGCTTTGACATCAAGCTCATTCAGCATTCATGTGTTCAATGTTAGACGTCTAGTCATAGTGAAGCATATTACAGTTTATAGAATATGGAAGGGTGCATGTACAAGGTAAGGATAACAGAGAAGAAGTGTTTTTACTACAGAAAGTGACATTTTACCATATAAATCTGCAGGCTGCTCCGGCTGCACCCAGTCATGATGGGTACGTCTTGCTCTTGGTCCTTCTGTCTATCTTCATTGGAGGAACACTGCTCTTACTTATCGGGGTCCTGATCCTTTGTAGACGCTGTTGTGATTCACATCTCAGGCTGTCAAGGTAAAAATTGTTACAACAAATTCCCCCAGACCCTGCCTATAATTTTTTTTTGTTTTGCAATTGTACTTCAATTATTTTTTTTAGACCCAGTGATGATGCAGAGAAAACAAATACTTCCTATGTGGACGAGTCACAGCCAACACATGGTAAGGAGACTGCTTATTGTGAACCTTTTTCCAGTAGATACAGATCTAGATCTATAGCATCAAATGTCCCTTGGCCCACGCAGATATCACCATTCGAATAGAAGATGCAGAATCACTGTCCGCCTCAGGTCTTCGTGATGCAGAGTCTGAAAAGTTTTTGTGCACTGCATCCAGTGGTCGTCGCGTTTCATTCAATGAAGGAGCTTTATGCGGGCAAGAAAAAAGAGAACGTGAACGAGGAAGAAGGTGAGTGAAGAGAAAGAAAGTAGAAAAGTAGAGGACGCTAGTACAGGAAGACTATATAACGCTAATCGTCTTCTGGCTGCTGTACTCTTTCAGATACACTTTGACAGAAGGAGATTTTCACTATCTGAAGAATGCACGGCTGACTTTCCCTCCGCTTCCCTCCCTACCACCAACCGCTTTGCACATTCTGACCATACATGAAAGCGAAGGCGGGGAAAGTAGCAGCAGTGGAGGAGCATCTGAAACACATCACACTTCCCCCAGCAAGTCCAACATCTCTATATATCAGGTATAGCACTTTTTTTTTTCCTTTAAACCTGTGACCCAGCACGCTCATCATTTCAGATTTTAAATATGCTATTTTTTTTCAAATCCCGTTAGCCTCCTCGCAGTCCTCCTACTCCTCTAACTCGACTGTCACTCAGTTTAACATCTGCGCTTCCTGGAGATGCATACAACTCTGTGGCAGATACAAGCTTTATGGAAACTCCAACCCATAGTCCTCCCTCTCCAAGACAAAGCCCAGGCAAAGCTAGGGTGAGTAACAACAGAGTGGAAATAACGGGAATATGCTGAGAAACAGACAAATAGAATATAGGGTTATCATAGGTGCACCAGTTTCACACCATCCCTTCCTTCCCCAGTTTGACCACAGCAGTCATCTCCCTCCGGGTGGTGCCAGCTCTGATGTGGGTACCACCCGAAGTCATGGTGCAGTACTCCATTTCTTCAGCCGTCTACGGCGTCATGCAAGCTTGGAAGGAGCAAGCCCCTACCTAAAAATCAAGAAATGGAAACTGGGCAGTGTGCAGAGAGCAAGCAGCTTAGACACCAGAGGTGAGGGGGAGGATTGACCTGGATGCACAAGATGAAACAGAAGGAGTCTGTTACCCCAGCTATAAAGGAGGGTAAACTGGATATATAAAAGTGATGAGAGGCATGTCATTTAGTTAGACTGGTAAGAGGGAAAAGCAATATATAGTAAGTTAGGACTTTCAATTAGTCCACATTAATCAAGGTGTTTCAGTTATGGGTGAAAGTGGTGGGCTGTTTATTACCTAACAGGTTTCCTATATGTCACAGGATTTCAGTGGTGAGAATTCTGTGTCATATCTTGTCTCTGCCACCCTGGTCAATGAAGTTCTACTCCTTCTGCTGCATTATAAATAATATGAAATCAGTTAAAGGATAAGATAGGGAGAGCAATATCCCATGGAGTGGAACTGGCAAATTAGGTTTATTAATATTTCTGGAGCCAAGAGATAAGATTCAGCCTGTCACCACCTATCAAGGCTGAAAAATTTATATATATTAAAACAGATTTTTTTTTAATCAATCATCAACATTTGTCTGTATAATTCTGAATATTTGAACAGGAAGTCAGCTGCATGTAGAGAAAATATTGGTCACTACAATTATGAATTCAAATTTTTACTGCTCTGAAAAAGCTCCATAACATTTTGAAAATTTGTTTTAAAATTCTGTTCAGTTTTTGATATAGGGTCATACAGTAACTATATTGGGCTCATTGGCATTATAGACAGGTATGCTCTAAAACATCCATCTACCCATTGTATTCATAGGTGGGGACAAGAAGGCTAGATAAACAAGCTGGATATTCAAGAGAGGATTGTGTATTTTTTTTTTAAAAAAGGATATAGTAACAACAGACTTTTAGCTAAACTGTAAAATGATCAGACTAATGAAGTTATGCAGAAATCTGTCAATAGTTTCTGACATACTGTATTCTTTCTTTTCACAGGTTCACCAAAACGGCATCAGTTCCAGCGCCAGCGAGCAGCCAGTGAAAGTGCGGAGCGTGATGACATTATACAGTACATAGCACATACCCAAGACTCCGCTTTTGCCTCAAATCAAGGATCTTACATACCACATGGAACACCATCACACTCTCTCGGCAGGTATTCTTCTATTGCCCAGTCCACATATTTCCAGACACACCTCCCAACAAATGTTTTATAATCCCTTTTTTTTTTTTTTTCTTTTTGCCTATTGCTAGTAAAAAGGAGGGGATCATTTAATTCAAATTTTCTTATTTGGTTTACAGATTAGATCATGGGGAAGATGGATCGTTGGCTGATGTGGGAAGCACAGAACAGGGCCAGCTCCCTCCCCAGTGTGACATTTGGAGCCTACGTGCATCATTAGAGCTTTGCGCCTCAGATCAAAGTAGTAGCAACAATGACCGGGACTCTGTTCGTAGTGATGCAGAAAGTGTGAGCTCCCTAAGTGGACTTCCTAGCCTAACCTCCCAGGATCTGCCAGATGGTAGGCCTGGGAAAGGAACAGAGCCAGAGACTGGATCCCGAAAGCTCCTTCAGATGGACAGTGGCTATGCTTCTATTGAAGCCCCTTGCCGGCCACCAGAAGAATCAGCCAGCCCTCATAGGGACAAGACTGCTTCGGAAAAGCGCCTTTTTTTCACTCATGGTGGACGTAAAGGGACAGTATTTGAAAGTCTGGAGGGGCGTTTATACGAACAAGGTGCTGCAGGTGGAGAGGAGGAAACATTTCCCCATCACACCCAAGCAATCAGTCCACAAGATGCTATTACCAGACGAGACTATAGCATTGATGAAAAGACAGATGCACTGTTTAATGAGTTCCTTAGGCATGATCCACAGTATGATGATTCTCCTATGCGCATAAAGCATCGATCACGAGCACACTTGCGTAAACAATGGCAGAGGACAAAACAGTACAGTGATCCAGGCATCCGTTTTCCCCCTGCTTTAGACAGGCATCGTGCTTCCCCATTACGCAGAGGAGACAGCACTAGCTACCTTCCTGAAACACGTTATCACAGTACGTTACCACGTATTGCAAGCACTACAGATGAGGAAGGAGCAGACAGCTGTCCACTTAGCCCAGCTTCATTAACACCTGAAGACAAAATTCAGGCCATTGAAGAAGAACCATATGAACATGGGCCTGCTCCTGAGGAGCCTAGACCTCCAACAGAGAACCCAGATCAAGACTATGGTTATGGCCCTCAAACAACAGAGCTGCTGGATAAGATTGGAGCAGGGCTGGAGGAAAGATTGTATCCATTTGTGCAGAGGACAGCACGCAGCCCTGAGAGGCTCTGCACAGTGGCACATATCTCACCCGATCACAGTCCTGTGTAGTAGCAACATCAAGTCTCCAGCAGTTATCTAGGACAGTTAGGTGGGAATTAAAGACTGAGCAGATGTGCAACCCACTGTTCCTGGATAGCACAGTGCCAAATAATACCCACTGTGGCACACTGTTATTTTACCCACTGCCACTTTATGTGCCATACGAACACATGCATGACTGTAAATACATGCAACACATATACACCGCACTCCAACATACAGCATGGACATATACACTGCATTATTCACAATACCTGTACAATTATCTTCCAAGCAATATAAAAAGTTTCTTCCTGAAGGCCCTTGGCAACTTTGCGTCAGGGAAAGGGGGGGGGGGGGGCAAAGTGTGGATCCACTGGCTTTCAATGTAGCTGCTGCTGCAGATCTATGGCTCCCCATCCAAAACAGGACTTACAGGCACAAGGGATGTTTGGGGTTGGTTGGTGCAGGGTCTATTACCAGTGTGTGATGTTTATCTATTTATTTAAATTATTTATTTAAGAAAGATGCTTTGTTCCTGGGAGATAGAGCCTTTGTGCTCTTGTATTTCAATGTAGCACGTGACGGCCAGGAGTTACTTGTGCTCTCCCCAATACTGCTCTGCATTTTCCCTTATTAAAAGAAGACCGCATATTGTAATTGTCAGAGTCTGAGTGTACACTGTGTGTATGTAAGAGGGGGGAGCAAGTATACTTATGAGAAAAAATGCGAATGTTTCCATATAATTTTCAACTTCATTTTTACATTTACAACAGACCACATATATACATGATATTTAACAGCTGCCAAAAAGCACTGCCCTGTCAGCGTATGGAGATTAAGCCAATGCTCAGAAACCAATCTAGTGGAAACCAAATAAACGTTTAATTACTAAGGAGAAAACAAACAACCTGTGATCATCAACACACGGCTTCTTTTCTCCTGATGCACACACACAACAGCTGGGTTTGGTTGGAGCAGTTCTGCGCTCCTTTTCCCTTCCCACTTTGCATTTCATTGTGTATGAGGGCTCAGATAGGGCTGATGATGGGACCTCCACCTCTTAAGTATATTACATGTAGTATACAGCCAGACAATGAAGTGGAGCCAGAATTAAGTTCAAGTCATAAAGTGCAGCAGATGCTGGACACTGCGCAAGTCCTAGAGGTCCAGAGGAGGATGGGGCAAAACAATTAAAAGGGCAGTTCCCTTTACTGCAGCAATTCGGCTGTAGCGTCTGTTGGGCAGAATCTCGCAGAACTGAGCCGGGGAGGAGCCTGCAGGACTGGGTCACTAGGAAAGAAAAAACAAAGACTACTTTAGTGTTATTGTTTACAAGACATGTGTACAACATATTTTTATGAAGCCACAATAAAAATAGAGAATTAAATAATTCAAAGCTGTTTTTCTGTGTCAGTGACATAGGGACCACAGACCCCCTCTGGTCCCCAAACTCATTACTCTTCCAGCAGCGTGTACTACGTAGTGGTGCTTCTCCACGAGTCCCAGAATTTGGCTATATAAGATCACATCACATGACTGTACAAGGAAAAGTCAGCTCTCTGGTCTAGATACAAAGCAAAGGCATCTCTAACACATCTTCTACATGTTTAAAAATGGGTTTTGAAGGCTTGAGAACAATCAATGCAGAGGGATATCTGAGCTAAATGTTAAATTTGTCTCAGATGTTTAAATCTGGAGACATTAGACACCTTTCCTCAAATTTCTAAAATTACAATAATAAAAAAAAAAAACAGTATACATTTTGCAATTCAAAACCTGTAGCATGTCTAAGAGATTGCTTAAAATTAATGGGTTTAATAAAAAAAACACAAAAAAGACATGGCTTACAAAGGTCACCCAAAAACCATCACTGAATACTGAGTTTTTGTGAACAGATTTAGTCTGATGAAATGTGCGGTTAAACCCCAAAGCCAAAATGAATTATATTGCAGCTTACCAATACTTAGATGTGGTGGCTGCAAGAATTTTTATTTTTTTTTTAAATCTTTTTTTCCTTTATTTTTAAGCTGATGATCTAGCAAGTAAGTCTTAATTTTCAACTTCCTATAGCAAACCTAGCTGTCCAGCAAAATTGGAATTCCAACAATGATCAGCTTTTATTCATAATTCTTCATATCAAAGAGACCGTTCAGGTCCACCTGTCAGTTTTTTAGGCGGACCTGAATGGACGCTCCATGCAGGTCTATGGAGCGACGGATGTCAGTGGTGATATGTCCGCTGAATCCAGATGGATGGAAACCGTATTTTCCATCCATCTGGCGGATCGAAAGAAAACGGACAGGCGGCCCCTGTTTCATCCGATCCCCCATAGAGGAGAGCGGAACTCTGACAGGTCTGTCCCTGCACAGTGAGCGGAGACGGACCCATCACCAGCCGGCTTAGCAGGAATCAACTGAGCGATCCCCTGCTGAGCAAGTGGAGTCCGTACACGGACAGCCCCGTGTGAAAGGGGCCTAAGACAGAAAGGGGGAGATTCACTAAAACTGGTCCACACAGAATTTGGTGCAGCTGTGCATAGTAACCAATCGGCTTCTAAATTCAGCTTGTTCGTTTAAAGGTGAAGTACAGCCAAAGCTCATTTGGCTGTACTTCTCCTGTGGATCACAGGAGAAGTGATCACTCCTGCACTCCTGTGACCAGTTTTCAGCAGAGAGCGAGCGAAAGCCCACTGTCGATTGATGTCACAGAGCAGGTCCAGGCTCAGGAAAGATCGTGACTATATGGTCGGGATCCGCCCACATGCCTGATCTGGCCATTCCCACCCTCTCCACAGCCCAGCGCTCCAGTGAGCATAGAAAGGAGGGGGGGGGGGGGAATTGAGCAGTCACCAGCTCTCTGCTCAGGGAGCTCTGAGAACTGTGCGATCGGCGGTGTTTGATCGCTTGGTTCTCAGTCTTCGAGCAGGCGGGGGACGGATGTTGCGTCCTAGATCTGTACGATAAAATAAAAAAACACACCACACGCCTTGACAATGAAACCTAGAAGTTGATTGGCTACTATGCACAGCTGCACCATTTTTTTTTTTTTTGGTAAACCTCTCCCCTGAGGTGTGTTACTAGCTTGGATTACCATGTGATAACAGGGCCTAAAAAAGTAAACTAATGCAGCCATCAAATTTAAGGACTGATAAGCTGCGATACATTATATTTTTGTTTTTTGCTTTTAATAAGGCTTTAGAACAGTGGTTCTCAACCTGGGGGTCAAATGATGATTTGTCAGGGGTCACCAAATCCTGGGCTGTTCCTGAAGCCCGCACCACTCTGACAGCCTTTTCGCGGCCGCCCACCAGGGCTCTCTCTGGAGCCTGTGGCCACCCCGCTGGGCTGTTCCTAGAGCCCGCGGCCACCCACTCAGCCTCTTCGCAGCCACCCATTCAGTTCACGGCATGGCTGGGGGGCAGAGACTAGAGGTCAGCTGACTGGTGAGGAATGTGAAGTGGGAGGGGCTGGAGGAGACCCCATATCCTGATTTCGGCATAGGTGTCACTGCTGCAAGACACCACAGAGCTGGAGACACAGTGAAGCCGGAGACGCAGTGAGTAACACTACCTGTTATTATAGTTGCCATTAAAAGTCACCACTACAGTCCTCAAATCAGCAGATGACCTTGATCAAGTAGCACCTAAGTTTGATCAGAACTCCCCCCAGCACTGCCACTCATCCCATTCCCCTCACCCCCCCCAAGAAAAAAAAATACAGGCATACCCCACTTTTAAGTACACAATAGGGTTTATTTACTAAAGCTGGAAAGTGCAAAATCAGGCTCCCTTCTGCATAGAAACCAATGAGCTTCTAACCCCAGATTGTTCAATTAAGCTTTGGTAATAAGACCTGGAAGCTCATTGTTTTTTTGCAGAAGTGAGCCTGATTTTGCACTTTCCAGCTTTAGTAAATAAACCTTATTGTGTACCTAAAAGTGGGGTATGCCTGTAGAGAATACATGGAAGGGAGAGAAAAAGAGGGGGAGGAACAAAGAAAAAGGGAGAGAAAGAATAAGAGAAAGAACAAGAAAGACGGCTAGAGAGAGGGATGGGAAAAAAAACAAACAAGAAATTAGGATAGAGAGATAAAAGGGAAAGAAAAATGTACCATAAGAGGTTTTAATACTATTAGAGTGGAAGGGACTCGGGGAGCGCTAAATGTCCGTGGGTTAGGGGCGCAAATTACTTGTCTTGCCTTGGGTGCTGGCAACCCACGCTATGAAAATAAGTTCACTGTTAAAATTTCCCAAGTTGTGGGGACCCCTATCAAGGGGTTACGGCATTAGAAAGGTTGAGAACCACTGCTTTAGAAAGTCATTAACAGCAGTAGAAAAGCTAGCAGTTCATGCTGCTGCATATTGGCGTCCTCTGACTGTAACATGTACTATCAGCAGTTAAACCCACAATGATCCTGGTTACTAGCACTCACAAGGTCTTCGCAAATACATTTTTCATTCATTAGACACGTTTTACACAACTCCGATTAGGCTTTGGTTCAGTTAGGTATTGTACATGGACTGCTAAGGAAGCGGAACCCAATATATGCACCTAGCCAATTGGCATCTCCATGGAGGAGTGTTTGTTAAACTCCATGTATCCTTGGCATCAGGAAGACAAGTAACTAACTGTAATGCATAGTAATCTTCCACCTAACTGACCTGTTGAGGAAATATTAATGCATTAGCTGGAAGGTAGGCTGAAATAAATACTAAGGCCTTATGCACATGCAACGCACCTAGGAGGGACAGTGCAGCATCCCCCCACTGCAGGCAGCTGTTGAAGAGGATGAACACTCTATGGAGTTGTACCAGTGTTAAGAGACCTGTGCATTCAGGGACAAGGTTCTGGAACACAGGTCTTCTGCATTTCTGAACTATGTACAGCATTTAGAACTGCCATAGTCTTTGACAAGCTGTCTGTGGTGGAGCTAGAGGCTGCACTGTCGCTCTTGGGCACAGTGCTGGGACAGACTTAATACTGCTGAATAGCCCAGTTCAAAAGGCCCAAAATGTCATTTGACTAAACTTATAGTTGTGGAGAGGCAAGTTGTTTAAGTCTTTTAGGGACTTCAGTGATGTAATCTCTGTACTTGAGTTACTAGCACTACACATCTGTTGTGCCAATTACACTGGGCACCAACTCTCCCAGCTAGGTTTTCTATTTATTTTGTTATGGAGGTATGAAAAGTACCCATTTTGGAGTGACTCAAAATAAATTAACAGGTGCAGTTCAAGGCTCCACCAGGTCCTCTTATGTAGCAGCCGCTTGGTGTGCAGACAAGGACAGAGCTTGTCCCAGCTCCAGACAGACATCGAATGCAAAAGAAGGCGTATGAGAGCCTCAGCCCAGTCTCCAACTAGACCACTCTCCCAATGAGCTTCACTCTGCCCACGGAGCTTAGTCATTTCCCCTTGACTAAATTCAATGGGTGGAGTGAAAAACGTTGGGGGCGTGGCCTGATTGGAGACCAGGCTGAGGCTGTCATAAACAAAACCTAAACTGCACAGATTTGTAAAATGGTCAATGATTTTATTGTCATATCTGTGGGACCTATAAGCCTGGTTGAAAAACTCCCAATTTTCAATCCTCATGTCTTGCCTTGTTGCTAAGATTTCAAAACTGTTGGCTTTCACTCCTGTGTTGCTGTGACTGTCCAACAGCTTCCAACAAAGCAGGAACACATACCTACAGGTAAGACAATAAATATTAACCCACATTTTACAAAGCTGCACAGTTTTTTTTTTTAATACCTACTGGGGCCCCTTGACTACACAGACCACCAATTCTCAACAAGGGTTCCTCCAGAGGTTGCTAGGGGTTCCTTCAGCATTGGGCCATTTCTGCCCCTCGGATAAGTTCCCACCGACACCATTGATCTTTTTAGCTATCTGTAAGGAGGTAATTCTTCCCAAGGACCACAAGTGTAAGGACCATTCTTCCCACTGACCATCACACTAATGTATCATGAGTTGTAGATTTCTAATTTTTAGCAGGGGTTCCCCAAGACTGGAGAACGATTTCAAGGGTTCCTCTGTGTTGAAAAGGTTGAGAAAGGCTGACAGACCGTTTTCTGGAAAAAGGTAAAGTTAGCCTTTAAAGCTGAACTCTGGGCAATTTTTTCTTCCTACATGCAATGGGGCTCTGCCTGAACTGCGTGGGGTAACTGCTCGTTGTTGTCTAGGGGATTGGAGAGCCAAGATATACTCATTTAATCCTCCCAGTGCAAGACCCAACCCCCCCCCCCCCCGTTGAACGGTCTTGGGCAGTGGAATGTTCATGAAGTCATCACGCCCTTAGGCTGGCCCTAGACATTAAGACATCAGGAACAGTCCACCGCTGGGCATGGGAGAACGTCGTTTTACAGAGAATCGAAGGATCAGTTGAGTATAGGCTCTGCGTTCACCCCTATACAAAACACGCTGTTACCCATGCAGTGTGGGCACAGTCCCACTGCATGGGAAAAAAAAATTTTTTTCATCGGGCTTGGGATTTAAATACCAAGTTCAAGAAACACAAATCAACCATTATATATGTCTCAAAAGACAACAAATTCTATTTTCCTGCTGAAGTGGAAGGCAAATAGGTGGTATTTCTTTCAAGTCACAACCAGCTTTAACATGTTTTTTCCAGATGATTCCTAAAACAGTGATTTTATGTAGAAAAAAAAAAAGAGAAGTAAACAACTCTAGCACTTGAGTCACAACGTATAACGAAACACTGAGATGGGAGAGAAGAGAAAATCACATGAAATGGAAGTGTATATGCAGAGAGTCAGAGAAACTGTGGATGGAGAAGAATCAACGTCAGAAAAGACCTGCTGTCATTGGCAAAAGCTATGACTCATTCCCTGCAGGATGTGAATGAAGACACCTCTTTATTCAGAGCTCATTATCTCTGCTGATGCCTCTAGATCCCCCTGCCGCCCACATGCTGTCTCTGTGTTGGGGCACACAATCAGACCCTCCCCCACACCATGAATCTCTTTACTGAAGCAGGCAAGGAGGTGCTATTACCCACTACATTTTAACCCATAGCTTATCAGAAAGGACTGCATTCGCTGGCAAACTGGAATATGAGCAAACGATGGCAGAAACATAGCAAATCATTTGCACTCTGACAATTTTAGAATGCGTCATACATAATAGTTTCCCTAATACAGAATTTTAGTACAATATTCAAAGATTAACAGTGCTGTATCCATGACCTCCAATTTCAGCATAGCCGAAATGACCCTTTACTACTGCCTTGTTAAACGTAACCACTTTAAGACCAGGCCTATTTTTCAAACTTGTTGTTTACAAGTTCAAATCTTTTTTTTTTTTTTTTTGCTAGAAAATTACTTAGAGCCCCCAAACATTATATATATTTTTTTCTAACACCCTAGAGAAAAAAAAATGGCGGTCGTTGCAATACTTTCTGTCACACCGTATTTGCACAGCGGTCTTAAAAGGCGCATTTTTTTTGGAAAAAATACACTTTTTTGAATTAAAAAAATAAGACAACGGTAAAGTTAGCCCAATTTTTTTTTATATTGTGAAAGGTGATGTTACGCTGAGTAAATCGATACCCAACATGTCACGCTTCAAAGTTGCGCCCGCTTGTGGTATGGCGACAAACTTCTACCCTTAAAAATCTCCATATGCAAATTTCAAAAAAATTCTACAGGGTGCAAGTTTTGAGTTACAGAGGAGATCTAGGGCTAGAATTATTGCTCTTGCTCTAACGATTGCGGTGATACTTCACATGTGTGGTTTGAACACAGTTTACATATGCGGGTGCTACTCACGTATGCATTCTCTTCTGCACGCGAGCTTGGTGGGACGGGGCGCATTTAAAACATTTTTTTTCCTTATTTATTTTACCTTTCATTATTTATTTTTACACGGTTCTTTAAAAAAAATGGTGTCACTTTTTTTTCTATTACAAGGAATGTAAACATCCCTTGTAATAGAAAAAAAGCATGACAGGACCTCTTAAATAGGAGATCTGGGGTCAAAAAGACCCCAGATCTCATATTTACACTAAATTGCAATAATAAAAAAAAAAAAAGTTTGAAAAAAAAAAAAAAAATGTTGCTTTAAGAGCTATGGGAGGAAGTGACGTTTTGATGTCACTTCCGTCCTGCAATGGTATGGAACTGTGTGGGGGCCATCTTCCCCTCACTCAGCTCCATACCTAACATGGAAGAGGACCCGATTGCCTCCGCTGCTGCCTCCGGTAAGCGGCAGAGGGCACCAGAGCGCGGCGGGAGGGGCCCCTCTCCCACCGCCGATAAAAGTGATCTCACGGCGGATCCACCGCAGAGACCACTTTTATCTGAAAGCGGACCGCCCGCTGAAGAGAAGGATACCGTGGTTATGGCAGCTAGGTGCTGCCATAACAACGATACCCCTCTTCAAAGTACCGCCGTATAATGACGGCGGGCGGTCCGGAAGTGGTTAAGGGTCAGAAAAAACAAAACACATTCTTAGCAGATTGTTCTGTTGGTCTCCACCCCCAAAATAAGCAACATATTTGGGGATCTTAATTGGTTACCAGATTTACTGATTTTTCATGTCTTATGTGGACAAGCCCATAAAGGAATGATCAACACTTCACTTTGAGTCTTGGTTCACACTGATGCGGTGTGGGATTTGCAGAGATTGCTGTGCATTTCCTGCACCACATCACAATTACACTCTGTTCATACGAACAGCTGCAGGTGTCAAATGTTAAGTTAACGACACCCCAAATAAGATTCGTAAAATGCAGTGTGATTGTAAACACCCATGCGATCCAATTCCACTGGGGCCAAACAAGGTGCATGCATCTTTTTCATGCGAGTGTGGTGCACTCTGAGGCATACAAAATTAATGCGCTCAAATTGCACAGCAAAGAATTGCATGCGATTTGAACAGTAATGTGGTAAAATTCCTAGGCGAATCATATGCGGTTCCCTGCGGTGTGAACATATGCTAAAAGTAAAAACCATCTATCAGGGCATTTTCCCTTCTTGGAAAAATCAGCTGGCAGTTGGTTAGAACTTCATATGGTGAATTAAATACACCATGTTTTCCTCCTCACTACCAGGAAGCAACATGAAATATTTTCTCTCTCAATATAGACAGAGATATACACCAATTAGCCATAACATTAGGACAACCCACCATAACCCATCGAGGCATGGACTCCACCAGATCTCTGAAGGTATGAGTTGAGTTGCATCTTGATATAGCGCTGTCTTACTGGTATGTTGTGGTATGTGGCAGCAAGCCATCAGTAGCAGATGTTTTAAGTCCAGTACATTTTGCAAGGTGGGGCCTCCATGGAGCGGACCATTTATTCCAGTGCATCCAACAGATGCTCGATTGGATTCAGATCTAGAGAACATGGAGGCCAAGTCCTCACCTCAAACTCTTTGTTGTGTTCCTCTATTCTAGAATTTATCAGACCAATCCACCTTCTTCCATTGCTCCGTGGTCCAGTTCTAATGCTCATTGGTGATTTTGACTGTGGACCTGGATCATGGGCACCCTGACCAGTCTGCGGCTACGCAGCCCCATACACAACAAACTGATGCACTGTGTATTTTGACCACTACTGAGAACAAGCATTCACTTTTTCAGCAATTTGAGCTACAGTAGCTCTTCTATTGGATCAAATTACACGGGCCAGCCTTCGCTCTCCATGTGCATCAATGAGCCTTGGTCAGCCATGACCCAGTTAATGGTTTTTGTTCCTGGGACAATTTTTGTAGGTCCTGACCACTGCAGACAGGGATATCGCACAAGAGCTGCAGATTTGGAGTGCTCTGACCCAGTTGTCTACCCATTGTAGTTTGGCTCTTATCAAAGTCACTCAAATTCTTACACTTGCACAATTGTTCATTTGCTGCCAAATATAGCCTACCCACTTTCATGTAACAAGATAAACAAAGTTTTTCACTTTACCTGTCAGTGGCCATAATGTCATGGGTGATTGCTGTATACATTCAGTATACACGATACAGTTTTGGATAATTATTTTTGTTACATATTCATATTATTTGTAGGGTTTGCCTTCAGATGAACCTGGGGTGAGAATCTATTTTATGGCACAGACCATTGACACTCATATTCCTGAAGGTCGTTTTAAAACTACCTTGTAAAGAAGACTTTCAGGTCACTGTTGCTTGCAGGCTGACAGCTTGCGTACTTTGCCCCCTGATGTGCTGGCCTTGCGCTGGGATGCAGAACTAACTCTTCTTTCTGTCTTGAGTTGATTCTCTGTGCCATTCATACACAGTTGTTTGGTAGTAGCACTGCCCTGTGTCTGTGCAAACATTTCCTCTTCAGGCACCTGCCCTGGGAAGGAGAAGAAAGAACTTGTTAAGAGAGGGGACATGATCCGTCTATATGGGATGGGATCCATTATCCTGAATGGCTATTGGTTGGCATTCTCCAGAAAAGGGGAAGCACTAATCTTGAATAAACATAACAAAATACTGTAGTTTTTACAATAAACTGAGTTATGGCTTTTCAATAAACAATGGAAAGGAAAATGGCTAGTGAGGGTGTCCATGTACTTGCTTAAAAATATTTTTTCCTGTCAAACAATCCAAACCCTTTACTGTTAAAGTCAATGCTGCATGAACTGGGGATTTCTTCTTTTTATGAACATTTATCTAAATTAATTTTTCAGTCTCGACTGTTAGAAATTTTCCAAAAAAAGGGTCTTTTCTCTAGCCTTTATACTTTTTCCTGCATTTACTTTCTCTTGTTATTCCTTAAAAAAATACATTTGGCACTGCTTTGGAGGAGAGGATAGAAGGTGGAGGGGAGGGACCTTCTTCAATGTACTGTAATGTTGGACCAAAAGCTATCGGGCTGTCCCTGCAGTGTCAAAAATGTACAGTGCTGTGAAGAGGACCGGGCATTACTGGAGACATTTCTACAGGAACCATCAACCTGTAGCATGTGGGACATACTTCATTACAGGTAAGTTACAGCATGTGCCTGCTGCTGTATCAAAAAACATTTTATCTAAACTTCAGCTTTAAACTGCAAGGCTAGTCAAACCTCTGTAAAATTTAAATGGAGCAAGGAACAATGAGAAACCCTATTGTGTTTTACGGCCATCAACAACTCCACTGGGGAGATTCCCGTCACTGTCCCATGACAAATTAATGCGGGGAAAATTATCAAACCATAACGCAGAAATAAAAATGTAGTTTTCTTTAAATAGCACTGAAGAAAGCTAGAACCCGTCAGCTTTTTATTGCTGCTCATGCCCCTGTTGCATACTTCTCCACGCTTCCTGTCTGGTGAGGAAACATCTCTCAGCACTTTTAGTAGCAGTAAAAACCTGAAAGGGGCTTGTAAACCTATTATGCTCTATCCAAAAATGTAAAAGCAAAACAAAAATGTTTTAGCTAAAGTTGCATAATAAATACGACACTACATAAATCCTGGCAACAGTGTGAAAAACTAGAGACCCTAAACGTTGTAGAAGTCCTATGAAGAACCTAAATGTACCACTACCATACGATCTTGTCCCTTTTGAGAGGGAATTTGAATTGCTATTCAATCTAGCTGGAAAATCTTCTGAAAAATACTGGCTTCCAGAATAACCCTGACTAAAATCTCCATTAGTGCTGGTGTCCAGGCTTAAGTGGAAGCCCGCTTTACCTGGAACTGTGAAATCTTGTGTGTAGATGATTTCGTCCTCCAAGTCACAGAGGTCCTCATCTTCACTATACCCGTGCAGATCCTCCAGGTAAGGCACAACTGTCAGACTCCTCCAACGGTCCTTGGTTTCTGAACTAGGGGGAATGGGTACCGGAGGATCCATCTGTGGATGCTTCTTTCGGAACCAGCTGCAATGTTAATAATGTGAGATCATAAAATATGTTCATATGAATACACAGTAAAAATGGATAAGGCAGACACCCCACGCTATACATGAGTAGGCACTAGTTACTATTATTAATAAATGAATGATGCTCAGGATGCAGCACTATCTACAAGTGCCACACTCTACTCGTATTCTCATTCCAACTTTAGTACAGTCTTTTGCATCCATTTTTCTTAATTCACCCATCTTTTGCGGTCTGCCCACATCTAATGTTTATTACCTTCTAATTTTTCTTATAAGCACAGATTGCGCACATCCACGCAATTTACTATTTCTAGTGTCTGCCTAAACCATCATTTACTTTGCCCTTCGCTTGCTGAATGCTGACCTAGTTGCCAATCTTAGGCCTAGTGGACAATACACAAAATCGTACAGAAATGATGTTGACAAAGCAGAAGCTGTGAAATATTGGAATGCCCTGCTCCTGAGAGCTGATCTAGAAACTCCCATGCCTTGTTCCTGGTTCTTTTCCCTCTGACGACGTGCAGCACGCAGAGAGGTGACCCAGTTGCCGTGGCAACCAGCTGAGGATGGGGGGGGGGTTGCTGCTGTTACTCTGCACATCTTTCCACGCTCAGTAGATGAGTCACAAAGTATCTTCTAAGCACCCTGTCACTAAAAGGGGGGGTGAAAGCAATAGGAGGGAGGGTGAAGGTTTCAGCAGATAGAAAAATAAAGGAAAGATACATAAAAAAGGCAAATAAAGATCTAGAGAACCAAATCAAGTAGAAGAGAAGGCGATGCATACTTATTCCAGAGAGAAGCTGAGGAGGAGAGAGTAGGTATAAGTAAGAGACTTAATTAGGCCATTGTCACATGGGACTGAGAAGAAGTTAAATAAAAATAAAAAAAAGGTGTTGGCAATTAAAAAAAAAAAAAAAATATATTAATTACACACACTTGCCAACCTAATCTGTACATAAACATGTAGAGAGTGCAGCAAGTTCTGCAGATCAATATGTGTTCAGATAATAAGCATTAAAGTCTGAAAGTCCAACTGTCCAATGGTTGACTATACACATGGTAAAGTTGGAATTTCTACCTTTTTCAATCAGCTTTGGAATGCAGAAGCAAATCTTACAGACCAAGGTAACCTACCACTATCCCTGCCATATTTTATGTATTTAAAGCAGAACTAAAAAGGCAGTTTATACTTACCTTTACTCCAATGGTCCTGTTCCTCGCTAGCATCTTTACCCATGTGCCGGCCATCTTCATTGGCGGGCACGGGATGTTGTCACCCCTGCGTATATTGCTGGCACACAATGATCGGGCTGGCTGTTGTAAAGCAGAGATGCGCATGCACAGCTCAGTCTACGTGGCGGGGGATGCTGTAAACAGGCAGGTTAAGGGTGTTATTGCATGTCTTTTCTGCAATAACAAAAAAATAAAAAAGCCTGCCTGCTTGCAGCAAAACTTTAGTTCTGCTTCAACTATGCAAATAAACAGTTTTTAACAGTCATAGTTTAAAGCAGGGGTTAGCAGCAACCTGTCTATCACAATCTACCCATCAACCACGGGCAGGTGATGGGTAGATCGAAAACATGTCCTGGCCTTGCGGACCCACTGCTTCCCCCAAAACTGCAGAGTGGCGCAGGCACACAATCAGCCAGTCCTAGGCTGCAGAGTATGGTTGCCACCTCATCCCTTAAATCCAAACACATATTAATCACACAGGTTCTGTGGCTGATTAAGGTGTTAATTAAACTCACTTGGTGCCTTATCTGCATTTAATTAGCCTCAGAACCTGTAATTCAAAGGTGTTCAGGTTTAAAGGGATGAGGTGGCAACTCTACTGCAGAGGCAACCCCTGCCCCGCAGCTGCATGTATGATATCATGTGGGATGGACAAGAGAGGAGGGCTGGTGGGGATTAGCAACATGCAACAGCAGCTTCTCTGCGCCACGTTGCATCATGAAATCATGCCTAAACACCAAGGCATGACAGGACCCCACCAAGGGTGGGGTCCTGTCCACCCTTACAGACAGCTAAAAGGATCATTGGTGTCTTGCTATTGACTCTATAAAGTGACATTGACCCTGGATCTATTGCATTCACCACCAAATGGGAGGTGAATCAGCCACAGCTCAACGAACCCCCAGCAACCTCAGGAGGAACCCTAGTTGAAAATGGCTGCACTATACTGTGTGTCACTGATCATTGCTAATAAAGCCTGGCACACACTAAAAAAGCCTGACAGCTCCAGTTGCAGCCACTGTACTAACAGTCTGACGTTAACATAGCAATCTTCCTCGCTGAGCTGTTGTGTTAAGACAGGGGGATGCCCCCAACTTCCAGAACACTCTGGTCAGCGCTCTCAGCAATTGGTTAAGAGTGCTGATGGATTGCCGGTCGGCTTCTGGTTTTCCAGCATACTCATCTGACAGAAGCCGGCCAAATGGCCAGCTTCTGTTGGACCGACTGACATGCACACGGACCGAATGTCAGACGGTTTTTATTGAACCAGCCAATGACTCCCAACATTCGGCCAGTGTGTGCTAGGCATAACTGCTACCTTCTGCTGTATAAGCAAACTGAACAGTAAATTGGATAAAAAATTCCAACCTACTATGCTCCTGAGCCACTGTTCTCCCAATACAGATGTTCCTGCACAGTATGTTTGTTCATATTGTTAAAAAATCCCAGTACAATTCCTCATTCTGTCCAAATATCGCTGTTTATTGGTGAAAGGTGTTTATTTGCTTTAAACGGGTTCTACATACTTATACAAGTCTAAAGGGATGCAACACTTGCTTGAGACAGGTCAAACATAGGTTTACCAGAAGACCAAATGCACCTGATAATGATATCTGAATGATCTCAGAAATGTCTAAAATTGATACCATCAACACAAGCCCAAAGCTTGTGGACACAGGCCCTAATGCCTGGTACACACAGGCAGATTTGTATTGTTCAACCTAATGGGCTGAACGAAAAAAAGACCTGAGGGGCTTGTTGCATTAACTGTGCGATGTTAGTACAGCAATCTCCCCTCTGAGCCATTGTGTTCTGACAGGGGGACTCCCCCTCGACAGAACACACTGGTCAGCACTCGCAGCAATTTGCAGTAAGTGCTGATTGGATGCCAATCAGTTGCTGGTTTCCAGCATGCCCATTCGACAGAAGCTGGACGTTAGGCCAACTTCTGTCGGACCGGCTGCTGTACACACTGGCTGAATGTCAGCTGGTTTCTGTTGATCTGGCTGATACTGGTAGATATTCAGCCCATGTGTGTGTGCACAAACTAATTGCTTTCACTGTCCTACCAAAAGGTAACAAGGGTGACCAAGGGAGTAAAAGGTCAGATGTCAATATCTTGCAATGCTGATAAGTTTTGGTACAAACAAAATTAAAAAAAAACAAAGTATCTTTCCAAATGTGCTGGGGTAGGTATGGTTTAACTTTACTTTAAATAAGAAGTTCGGGTTTCAAGAAGCAAAACAACCCCCCCCCCCCCCCCCCTTACTTACCTAGGGGGATGCAGCATCGATCCAATGCTGCATCTGTCCCCCGCCACCTCTGCAATTAGAACTTATTGCTCAAGTTCTCCCCTCCACTCTGAGCAGAGAGCCATGATGGTCAGTCACCGGCTCTCTGTTCTGCCCCTCCAGTGCTCACTGGAGGACCGGGCTGTGCAAGGGGCAGGAGCAGCAGCAGCTGGCTCAGTCTCCCAGCCTTCTGGGTGGATCCCAAATGTAAAGTCGGGATCGATCCACCATCTATACTGACTAAGTGATGTAAGCCGAAAGAACAATCTTCACTCCTTTGATCCATAGGAGAAGTAGGACCAAAAAAAGCTTTGGCCATACTTTTCTTTCAATCTGACCCTTTTACGTAACCCATCACTCAAATATCAAGAATTAACCAGAATCCCAAAATGAACCATAACAATTTAAAAAGAATCTTTCACCAATTAAAAAAAAAAAAAAAAAAAAAAGAAGAAGGGGGGATCTTGCAAATTAAGGCTATTTATACTTACCTGTCCCAACATCATTTCGCTAATCTTCACTCCTATGCCACTCATGACATAAAAACAAGTTCAAATAATAATAAAACAAAAAAAAAACAACAGGCAAAGGAAGGAAAAAATGAATGAATGATGTAAAAACAATGACATGGTGAAAGGACATAAGCAAAAACAGGAATCAGGGAGGCTTAAAGAAACCAAACGAAAATGGAAATAAACATGCATGAACTCAGAAATGCATTACTATCACTGTGTACAGTAGTTAGCAGGAGAAGCTAAAGAGTTTTATAAAATGCAAGCCAAGTATTCCCCCTTAACCATTATATGTTCAGTAGTTGCACATGTCCATCATCATGACCATCATCATCCACTGACTCAGACCAAACATTTCTGTAACAATGAGGTGCTATAGTTCTAGTGACAGCAAGAAATTGAACCCACTTGTGACGACGAATCTGCTGTATTGAAAACCTCTTGGTTGGGTCATATTCCAACATTCCTAGGGGAAAAGAAAAAAAGTATGAATAATTAATCAAAAGCATAGTTGGGATATTAAACATCAGAAACAGCAGTTATGGTAAATGCTCTAAAAAAAATTAATGACAGTAAACCTCAAAATATTTTGAAAATGTAGCTGGGTCTGAGATCTTACAATACAGATCAGTAAGCAGATCTCACAAAAAGGAGCAGTCAATGCACGCTGTGCAGCAAGCTGCACACGGCAGTTGGCAATCATGATCAGCACAGGCAGCCCTCGTGTGGCACGCGTTTGTCAATATTTTCTAGTGATTCGGTTTATAGTAAATCTTATTTTGCGATCCACACGCTGTTTAGTCTGGTAAATTACATCACATGTCTGGCCACCATCATTTTACTAATTCACTGCTTGATGCAGAATTGGAGAGAGGCCTCTCCCACAATCTTGTATATCCTGTAAACAAAAAATATTATGCAGCACCAAAATTAGATTTTTTATTAGTTTAAAGAGGATCCTATATCCATTTCAATAACCTACTCTGCAGTAAATAGAGAACAGGAAAAAAAATCCTGCCAGATTACTACTACTTTTCTGAACAACCCACTATTACATTTCTAACATTTAAAGGACCTGTTCACAATTCCGATGGGTTACAGACATGTTGTGGATTTTTGGGTACATTGCCGCTGAACTTTATGCAAGAGGTTGTGTGGGAAATCACATCATAGATGGAGAAAACAGTCCTCTTTTCAACACAGTGCACCCACGACACACCTAGAACAAGCAGCTATGAACAACGCCTACAGCGGGGGTTGACATTACTCACTGAGCAAGGCAACAAAGCATAACTGAAGGCTAACTAAAAAGGTATTATTGTAAAGCCAATATTCATTTTAAAAGGTACATTGTGTCTTGAGGTTCCGTTCACACCATGGCGTTCCGGATCGTGGGTGGATATGATGTGCTGCGTTTTGGGCGCCATTGAAAGTAACGGGGATCGCAAGTGTGTCCCGCGATCCGGAAAGCCATGGTGTGAATGGAGCCTTACTAGTAACTGTCCTGCCACTACTGTCATTCATCCTAATACATGTAACTACTGTTCCCCAACTGTCATTGTACTAGCTCCATAATGTGCAGATCTGTATTGGGAACACCATTAACGACACACACTAGTTCTATTAGAGCACTGCACTGAGCAGTGCTCAATGTACTCAAAGTAATGCAGTAAAGAAGGGAGCTAAAAAGTGCACAGAAAGTAAGTGGCCAATCTCCTATGTAACAAATACCTGGGGACTATGTTCGTTTTCAAGATAAAGTTTGAAAAATCAGTTGAAAACAGACCACTTTCCACACTATACATGCAAGTTACTTTCAGTTTTTCCAATTTACACACTGAAAAGGCTTAAAACACTTTGGTTTAAATCAGGTCAATACGATTTTAGGTGCAACTTTTGTCAAATAAAATGAGGGGGTAAGAGAAAAACATAGAAGAGGGAAATAGAAACCCAAAAGGCTACAATAAATTACCTAATTATGTAGGAAGGGCAAACCTTTAGGAGAATCAAAAAACACGATCCAAGAAAACCACAAGTCCTTAAACTCAGCAAAGTTTTGATGGCATTGGCCAGTAGCTCCTACATGCGCATTATGTAGTTCAGCGATCCATTCCCAGACAGTAGGAGTCATGGGGTACTTCCAATGTTTAGGAATCAGAGCCCAGCCCACCAGAATTAAGAATAAGAACAGATTATTTTAATGTGTTTGATGCAGCTGGGGAAACATAGAATACAGGGTTACTTCCGGAGTCACTGCCCAAGAACTTCCCCTAATAAAAAGATGGCTCAGATAAAAGATAGTCATCCAAAATGGTTTAATTTTACAACAGGACCACCACACATGGAGATGCGTACCACCTTGATCATCAGATATCCAACATTGATCAGGAATAGACAGTATAATCTTGTGTAGCACGGCAGGACAATAATACCAGAGGGTCAGAGTTTTGTAGTTCCTTTCCTGTGACTGGGAAGCTAGCGTTAATTTGAAAGTGAGAAGAATAACTTTATTTCAATCCTCTGGGGAGGGAGTACGTCCCAGTTCTTGCTCCCAGTCTCGGACATAAAATAGGCGATTGGGATAAGCATGCGTAAAGAAGATGCCATAAAGTATGGATACAGCATAGAGACATTCTATGTTGGCGAGGCAAAAGGGGTCAGGCCTCTATGAACGCTATTTTATGGCTAGCGTGCATTAAAAGTATCGAAGTTGAAAGTAAGGCAGCCACTGGCTACAGCAAAAAGTAGGGAGTGTGTGAAATGGCTCGCCCCCTCGAATGTTTTTAGTTTAATCGCTTGCCGACCGCCGCATGTACATTTATGTCGACACAATGGCACAGACAGTTATGTCCTGTAAAATTTTCTGCCAGCGGCGCGCGCCCGCCGCAAGCTCCGTGAGTGTGATCGCAGGTCCCGTGGACTCGATGTTCGCGGGGATACCCGCGATCATCTCATGGAGAGGAAGAACGGGGAAATGCTGATGTAAACAAGCATTTCCCCGTTCTGCCTAGTGACAGGACACTGATCACAGCTCCCTGTAATCAGGAAGGGTGATCAGTGTGGTGTCACACATAGCCCCCCCACAGTTAGAATCACTCCCTAGGACACACTTAACCCCTACAGCACCACCTAGTGTTAACCCCTTCGCTATCAGTCATAATTTACACAGTAATCAATGCATTTTTATTCGCACTGATCGCTGTATAAATGTGAATGGTCCCAAAATAGCACCAAAAGTGTGCGATGTGTCCGCCATAATGTCGCAGTCACGATTATAAAAAAAAAAAAAAAAAAAAAAAATCGATGATCGCCATTACTAGTTAAAAAAAAAAAAAAAAAAAAAAGCCATAAAACTATCCCCTATTTTCTACTCGCTATAACTTTAGCGCAAACCAAATTGCTTATTGCAATTTTTTTTTTACCAAAGATATGTAGAAGAATACATAATCGGCCTAAACTAAGGAAAAATAATGTTTTTTTATATTTTTTAGGGATATTATAGCAAAAAGTAAAAAATAATGCGTTTTTTTCAAAATTGTTGCTATTTTTTTTGCTTATAGCGCAAAAAATAAAAACCGCAGAGGTAATCAAATACCTCCAAAAGAAAGCTCTATTTGTGGGGAAAAAAAAAGATGTCAATTTTGTTTGGGAACCACGTTGCACAGCCGCGCAATTGTCAGTTAAAGCGAGGCAGTGCCAAATCGCAAAAAGTGCTCTGGTCTTTGGCCAGCCAAATGCTCCAGGGCTGAAGTGGTTAAATAATGTGAAGTTTAGTTGGACTATAAAAAAGGAGTATTTTGGGCTATTTAAAAACAAAAACAAAAAAAACAAAACAAAAAAAACAAAAAAAAAAAACAAACAAAACATCTATACTGCATAAAATCGGTGTGATGCTACAGCTGTGTCCTGTTGGCTCCAAGACAAAGAACTGAGTAATCACATTACCCTTGATTGCTCAGTTCTTGGTTTTCTCGGAGCAGAGATCAGTGACTGTCAGTCACTGGTCTCCACTCTGCTCCTCCAGGACTCACTGGAGCAACAGGCTGGAGAGGGATGGGATCAAAACAGTTGGGATCCGTATAGAGCCTGTAGTGGCTCTGGGGCGCCTGCTGTCAGACGATTCTGGGTCACAGGAGAGCAAATGCAAGTGCCTCCTGTGACCCAGAATTGAAATTTAGCCAAAAAAGTATTTGGCCATACTTCTCATTTAACATATCATCTTTCTGTCTGTTTTACTGTATCTGAGAAATTATGAAGTATTTTTCTCTCTCCAGAGATGGACTAAAACTTTCTGACTCCTGACAAATGCTGAAATTGTTCATCAACACTTTGGGATCATATAAACTGATTTGCAGAATTAGAACCACGCAGCTACACTCACCAACTGACAGTACTATGAACCACAGACAACTAATCTCCATGGCGACAGTATGATTTCGATCTTATTAATGCATCTCTATACACACCAAAATACAGAAACCTTATATACAAGGGAAAATAAAGCAAAGTAATAGACATTGACTAGAGCTCTCAGAGTCTAAAGATTGATTGTCTGTGTGTGTAAAAATATATAAATGCAGTAAATCACTCTACCATTTCCTGATTTAATTTTTTAGCTTCTAGTGTCATCCGCTTGTTCACTTGATTAGGAATCTGCAGCCCGATAGCATGGATTCATTGTGTAATGAACAAGCTGTTGACATAGATGTGACACAGGAAGCTAAAAAAATGGAATCTAGGAATAGTGGAGTTCTCTTTCTGGCTGTACATGGTGGTAAAGTTCCACCACCCACCCCCAACTTTCCCGTCTAAACCTGTGCTTACACTAGTGGAATTTAGTTTGAGATTTTTTTCTTTTAAGAAAGTTCCTTTGATTTTCTAATCATTGATGGGGTCAGATCAATCTTTGTTTCAATCAAGTTTCTTTGTGTGACTGCAATGACGAGAAAATTGAAAAAGGAGCAGGATGGAATTAATTTTTTTCTTGAATTAGTACATTAACAGCGCATGTGGTTTTCATTCAGGAAATTAACAAATCAAAGATGAGGAACAGTTTATGGTTTATCTAAGGATTTTAGATCAAACAGCAAGGCTCCAAAGGCCGTGTTCACACTGGCATGACACGACTGCCATCCTACTTTGCCCTGCGACATTGGTCCTACAGCCATCTGACTTGAATTAACAAGATGAGATTTTGCGCTGACTTTGAGATAATCCGACTTGTCCTTTGACCAATCAAAACAATCCCAGTGTGACATAAATTCCTTTTTCTGCCATGTTGGATGTAACAAGACGGATGGTTAGGACAAGGATCCTAGTGTAGGAACCTTTTCTAAAGTCGGATCGACTTGTTTTGGACTAGTTAAGATGGCTCTCAAAGAGAACCATTGATTTGTGCATGTCATGAGACATGTGCTCCCAAAGTCGAAGCGTATGTCGCACCAGTGTGAACCAGGCCTAAGGCTTTATTCACACTTGCAAATGGGGCTGTTACTGATTACATGCAGAGAACCCAGCTGCGGTCAGCAGCCCCATAGGAAGCAACAGGAGGGCGACAGCTTCCAAAGTCAACTGCGGCCACTCCCATGTAAATTGCTCATGGAGCAATTACCTGCAATGATCAGTCAATTTGCATCCAGGGCCAATCATCGCAGGTAATCACCCCATAAGCGATTACATGGGAGTGGCCATGATTAGCTGTGGGAGCAGTCAGCCCCTTGTTGCTTACAAAGGGGCTGCTGCCCACAGCTAATTGCTAGGAGCCCCCCCTGCATGCAAATTGGTAACAGGCCTATGGCTGGCTATACACCAACTGAAATCTGTCTGGTTCAGCAGGGATCGTCGGAATTCAGTGTGTGGCCACCCCCCTCTTATGTTGCCGAGTGGTTGCAGCCACTGATCAGTACATTATGACAGCAGCTATCAGAAAACAATGTCCCCAGGTAAATGATCTAAATTAGGAAGCAAAAGAACAGATTCACAAATAAGCCCCCCATTTTCTTCATTCTGGGTTGCAGTTTGTAGGAAGCTCCTATTCTCGCAACACTGATTATCTAGTCACATATGCCCTACATTCGTTTAGGTAACCTTTTTATTTTATTTTTTTTTTAAACACTAGAAAAGTGACAAAAAAAAAAAAAAAAAAGGAATCTAAACCTTTATTGTTTTCCAACCAACAATCTATACTATGCAAGCTTACAGCAGGCGCCCCTATATAATACATTCATACCCTAATCTCATTCTTAACACAGGTTACCACAATGCCGCTTTAAACGTATTGCAAAGGCTGCCTTTTTTTTTATCCCTGCTTAAAATTCTCAAAGCAGAAGGGAAAGAAAAAAAATGAATCAGTGATTACTCAGGGAACCTATTTAGATTCCACAAGCATACGGGCTTCTCTGAGACTCCAACCACTGCAAGCCGAGGCTCTCCTCCTTTCTATCCAATACACCCACACAAAGACACGCAGCTCTGCACCACTGAATGAAGGTTTACATTAATAACCTCTATGGAGTTTGCTATGAATGAAAAGACGTCAGAGCTGATCCTGTACAGACTGAGGAGTGGTGCTCCATCGCATATTAAACATTCAGGTATATCTTGGCGTGATAAGGCAGCTCCACACACTGTGCTGTATGGGTATTGCAGAACATCCAAAGCTTGCTTAAAAAAAAAAGAAATAAGCTGCTACAGTCAATGTATTTTAGATCTAAAAATTTAAAACAAGGTATTTTGATTTGCCATGAATAAATGCCATTTACATTTACTCCTCATGCATACAGGATTTAATATGTAGATTGCTAATATACACTTTGTGACATTATTCTAAAAATTAAGATGCAATAAGAATGCATCCAGAGCAGGGCTTTTGCAACAAAAAAAAACACATAAGCAGCTAGTATAAGGGGACAGGTAAGCTTACCTAAAAGTTTACTGTTCCCTAAAATTGCCATGGTACCATTCTAAGGTCTACCCGCTGTTCCAGCATGTACTCCATCTTACAAAAATCTACAGTTCCCAGGCAGAGTAACCTTGAAGAGTATATGTTACCCCAACACTTCAGATTCCTGATACGTGCCTGCTGTCCCATGAACTTGTATGAGATAGTATCCTGTTCTCTTTGTATTGCTTCCTTTGTGTGAAATCCCTGATGCCAGTCCCTCTGCTTTCCTAAAAACTGACCGCACAAGGCATAAGAGCACAACCTAGTCAGTTCTCTGGCTGTGCTGGGAACTAAGGATGGGCTCGGGCGTGTTTGCACACTCCACGTGTAGAACCCCGCCAGGAAGTCGGCACGGCGGTGCGCTAATCACAGGCAGTGAGACATTTCCCGATCTCTGCAGCCGCGCATCGGGACAATGTCTCACTGCCTGTGATTAGCGCAGCGCTGTGCCGACTTTCTAGCGGGCTCTGCACGTGGAGTGTGCAAACACGCCCGAGCCCATCCTTACTGGGAACTTAGCCTGTTCTCCTCCAAAAGATAAGATTTGTCCTGACCTGCCGATGGGAAGAGCGGTGTGCTGCCGTTTCTCCTCCTCTTGCTCCCTGAGCTCCTTATGCAGCTGAGAACAGAGATTATGTAATCGCTTAGGCCACTTTCACACTTAAGCAGCGGCGAAGTTGGCAGTAAAGTGGCACTAGTTTTAGCAGTGCTTTACCATCGTTTTAGCGGCACTTTTCGACCGCTAGCGAGGTCCTTATAACCCCCACTAGCGGGGCACTTTTAACCCCCGCTAGCTATCAGCTGAAAAAGGGTTAAAAGCTCCTACAAAGCTTGTGAATCCGCCGATTTCAATGGCAGGGGCGTTTTGGTAGCGGTGTATTCACCACTCCTAAACTGCCCTAAAGATGCTGCTTGCAGGGCTTTTTTTGCTGTCCTGCAAGCGCACCGCTCGTGAGGAGAGGCGTTTTACAGTCTGAAAAAGGCCTTATAAAAAAGGGTGAAAAAAGTAAATAAAAAAAAATGTTTTTTTTCATTTGCATACACAAATGTTTGGACTTTCATTTCTATTTTAAACTGAATGGGATGTTGTAAATTTACTTTAAGAAGAACAGTCTACAATTTAACCTCTGGGTCACTTTATATTCACAGTGTTCCACTGTGAATCAAATGCACTTAGCACTTAAAAAATAGGATGCTACTGCATCTAGAGCAGGGTTTCTCAAACATTCTAAAACGGTTTACGATCCCCTCAGACTGCAAGTGGGCCAGATTATTGCCAGCTGGACTTGAAAATGCCCCAGAAGTCAATGAGTGTAAACAAAAAGATCTAGCACCTGTAGTAGGAGGAATAACGCTCCATTTGTGTCAGTGGAGGAAACCGTTCCCACGGTTTGTGTCATATTGGAAGGAATAGTGCCCCATTATTTTGGTCAGTGGGAGGAATGGTGCTTTGTGTCCATGGAAAAAAATATTGCCCCTTTCTTATCAGTGGGAGAAATAATGCACACATACTGCAGCTGCTGACTTTTAATAATCGGACACTTACCTGTCCTGGAGTCCAGCGATGTCGGCACCGCAGCTGGTGTTTCCATCGGCCGGTCAGGTGCTACCGCCGGCATTGCCAGAAACCAAACCCGATAGTGCAGCATTACGGCTTCACGCTGGGTGCCTACTGTGCATGCGCGAGGCCCCGCTGCGCTCTCCTACTGGCCCGGCGGCAGGGTAAGGAGGAGAGCTGTAACATGATTCCCCACGGCCCGGACACCCTCAAAGACAGGTATCCGCTCTCCCCCCCCCGAAAAGGGCACCGGAGGGGGGGGGGCAGACAAAATGAGCAGAAGTTCCACTTTTGGGTGGAACTCCACTTTAATAACCCCTAAAACTCAAGAGATGCTAAAGCTTACCATAAATCTGGTGAAACCATGCCCAGCTAATAACATTGCTACCTATTCTAAAGGCACAAGTCTCCACAAATAACTGGAAATGAAAGTCCGCTTTGTGATTTTTACTAGGGTTACACCGATACCACTTTTTTTTTTTTTTTTTGCAACGAGTACCGCTACTTTAGGTCAAGTACTCGCCGATACCGAGTACTGCTACTTTGCGATGTGATTTGCGTCAATACAAACAAGTTGGCGCAAATTGCACTGCAAAGAATTACATGTGATTTGAACAGCAATGCAATGCTCCTGTGTGTGCGCAAGTCTAGCCACTTACCGACCGGCCACTGTATATATACGTCATTACTTTGAAGATGGATATCTCGGTAACGGCAGCAGCTGCTGCCACAACCGAGGTATCCATCTTCAGGGCCGGTGGTTCTGTACACGATAATGGTGTTCTCTGCGGCGGGTTTGTTGCGAGATCACCGTTATCGGCGGCAGGAGAGGTGCCACCCCCCTCCCGCTGCTCTCCCACGCCCTCCGCCACTTACCGGAGCCGTCGGTAGCGGCGGAGGCAATCGGGACCTGTCACTTCCTCAGTATGGAGATGAGTGAGGCTAAGATGGCGCCCACCCGTCTCCATACTATAGGACGGCGGGAGCGACGTCGTTATGTCAGCTCCGCCCACTTGTCTTAAAAGGCACAATTTTTTTTGTGTCATTTTTAAACGACTTTTTTTTTTTTTTTGCATTAAAGTCCAAATATGAGATCTGAGGGCTTTTTGACCCCAGATCTCATATTTAAGAGGACCTGTCATGCTTTTTTCTATTACAAGGGATGTTTACATTCCTTGTAATAGGAATAAAGGTGATCCAATTTTTTTATTTTTTTTTAAAAACAATGAAAAAATAAATAAAATAAAGTAAAATAAATAGGAAAAAAAATGTTTTTTAAAGCGCCCTGTCCAGACGAGCTTGCGCGCCGAAGCGAACGCATACGTGAGTAGCACCCGCATATAAAAACGGTGGTCAAACCACACATGTGAGGTGTTGCCGCGACCGGTAGAGCGAGAGCAATAATTCTAGCCCTAGACCTCCTCTGTAACGCAAAACATGCAACCTGTAGAATTTTTTAAACGTCGCCTATGGAGATTTTTAAGGGTAAAAGTTTGATGCCATTCCACGAGCGGGCGCAATTTTGAAGCGTGACATGTTGGGTATCAATTTACTTGGCGTAACATTATATTTCACAATATAAAAAAATTGGGCTAATTTTACTGTTGTCTTATATTTTTATTCAAAAAAGTGAATTTTTTCCAAAAAAAGTGCGCTTATAAGACCGATGCGCAAATACGGTGCAAAAAAAAGTATTGCAATGACCGCCATTTTATTCTCTAGGGTGTTAGAAATAAACAATATATAATATTTGGGAGTTCCAAGTAATTTTCTAGCAAAAAAAACTGTTTTAAACCAAAACGAGGCTGGTCTTTAAGTGGCTAGAAAGGAATTAAAGCAACATCTAGTCAGTTTAGACAATGTTAGAATTCACAGCAGAGGCATAGCTTGGTAGCCGTCTCTCATCTCTCTCTCCTGCTTCTGGCTGCATGTGCACACAAGGTTTGAGCAGACAGGCCACACTCTGAGCTGCTGGGTGAAAGTGGTCGGCTTGGATGTAAAAAAGGAAACTCAATGGGCCTGACCTGGGCTAGACAGCTCTCTGATTCTAGATTCACATACAAGCCCACTGCTTTCACCTGGCAGCTCAGAGTGTGGCCTGTCTGCTCCCACCTTGTGAGCACATGCAGGGCTGAGCAAGGCAGGAGGAGGGTACTGTACCGTGCTGTGCTGGGCAGGGGGCTGGTAAGAAAGTTGTTGGCACTGAGGATATCACACCTTTCTTTTATACATTATTAAAAAACAGCACTCAGTTACCTCTCTCATGGCCAAGCTGCAGTGATGAGGAGGTGCAGAAAAGGTGATAAAAATACCCCCCCCCCCTTTCCTGGTAATGACATGTCCTCCTGCCTCCTCCTGGTAATAACAGATGATCCCCTTTTCCCTACCAGCTAATGACAGATGACCCCCCCCTTTCCCCCTCCAGGTAATGACAAATGACCCCCTTCCCCCCACCAGGTAATGACAGATGGCCGTGTAACTCAAGAATAAAAAAAAACTGAATTGAGCCACTGAAGAAGCCAAGAGAAGTCCGGTGAAACCGGTCAGGCGATTTATGTGACCACCTCTTATGTTGTGACCACAATATCACCCTGAGAATTTGAAGCATGGCACAACCTGTGATGGTCAAGCATGGAGTTTGATGAAACATTTAATCCAGTGTTTGGTTGTCTTCACCATTTGTCAACGGTCTGTGTTCTTTTGGAGATGCTGGTGCAACATCCATGCTTTCTGTGGTTCATCTTCACTCCTTTACCTCACAGGACAATTTTGCCAGCTACCAGGGTGTACAATTCCATCTATGTTTCTTCTCTTATGTAGCTCAGTGCTAATATAGAGGACACACATATATATATATATATATATATATATATATATATATATATATATATATATATATATATATATATATATAAATAACACAATAGCACTCATGGTTCTACAATACAACTGTAGAGGTGGTCAAATGTTTAGCAATGAATGGGTCTTATCATGTGTGTTTTTATATGTAGTTTTTCATAACCTTTTCATACCATTAAACTTTTTGCCTTATTGTGATGTACAGTGGGCTGTGAGAGTCTTTTGTTTCGTTAAGCGAGGAGGCGGTTGAGCTAAATTCAGGTTTTCTATTCTTGAGTTACACATATATGATTTTTGCCAAAAGCTCCCACTTGTATCCCCCCCCCCCCCCTTTCATCTATTTGATGAGGATACACAAACTTTTCAAGTTTATTTTAATTCACAGTAGCATATATAGGCTTTACTTTGAGGGTTCTTTTTTGAGTGTTGCATAATGGCAGATGGCCTCCTTTCCCTCACCAGGTAATGATAGATGACGTTCCCCCACCGGGTAATTAATGACCGATTCTCCACCCAGCCCCCCCCTCATCCTGCTAACACAGTAAAATCTGTAGTCCCTCAGGAGGTGTTCGGGAATTTGGGTGAGGATTTTTCAGCAGGTATTTTTTGGAAGGGTGGAGCAGTGTGCGTCTCTGTGCACAGATCTGACCATTAACTTACCTCATTGATGACAGTGGTTCTGGCTCACGGATGGTGCTCTCCTCCTGGCTCACTCAGCCCTGTGACTGCTTGATGTCCGTCCCTGACCGGTCATCAGCATTTACATTTTCCCCGTCCCGGGCTGGCCGTTCCCGTCCTCCCTCCGCTAGCTACGGAGGGAACATTTTTTTACTGCCCACTAGATGGCACTAATCCCTATCAATACACACACACACACACACACACACACACACACACAGTGGGGGGAGTGGAAATGCGATTCGGAAAGGAATTGCACTGCATTCCCATTCAAATCACATGTGTTCCTTTGCAGTGCAATTTGCGCCCATTAATTTTGTATAGACGCAAATAGCACCGCAAAGTATCGGTTTCAGTATCCCCAGCATTTGGCCCGAGTGCAGGTACATGCTCAAATGGCTGGTATCGGCACCAATACCGGTGCATCCCTAATTTTTACCTACAGGTAAGCTTATAATAAAGCTTATTTGTAGGGAAAATGAATATCTCCTAAATGTAGGATATAAATAGGAGATATGTGCTCTTTTTTTTTTTTTTTTTTAAAGGGTAACTTTATTGTACATAAAATTTACAGATACAAAATAAAATAGAGCAAACATTGCCCAGGTATCACAACATAAATGTAAACAGAGTGTCCATTTAATAAACTTACAGCAGGTATTAAGGAAATGGTTACAGTATACAACACAAACGCATCTATAATCATAAAGATACAAAATGTCAATAGAACATTACATTCGCAAAAGAAAGAGGAAAAAAAATAGTTTAGAACTCTGCAAGTAGTCCCTAGCTCCGGATAAGTCAGGTGGTAAAGTACTGGTAGAATTTACCCATGGATTCCAGCTTTTATGAAATTTGCGAGGGCAGCCTCTAGCCTCATATGTCAAATTGTATAATGGGAGTGCCCGATTATTAGGGGTAAGCCAGAAAGCTATAGTAGGGGGAGCTGGAGATTTCAAATGCATGGTGATAAGAATTCCCAAACCTAGGTAGGAATTCATCATCAATATATCCAAATAGGCACCTTAAGGGATTACAGATATTACAGATATTTAGTATTTAAGTAATCGAGTTGATTAAAGCGGTGACCTCAGACCAAAAATGATCTAATAGGTGGGCATTGCCATAGTATGTGATAAAAACGTGCCATCTGCTGAGGAGAATTTGGAGAAGATAGCTGAGGGCAACCTCTTCAAAAGAGAAAGGAGATAGAGAGTATAATAAGACCTATATAGAAACTTGGTCTGGATAACTTTATCCCTAGAGGAGATAAACACGGGGACCTGTAGCGGGAGAATTTCTTGCCAGACTACCTCCGCAAGTTCCGGTTTGTCTGAGCACTATTTGGATTTGGCAAGAGTAATGCCCCGTACACACGGTCGGATTTTCTGACGGAAAATGTGTGATAGGACCTTGTTGTCGGAAATTCCGACCGTGTGTAGGCTCCATCACACATTTTCCATCGGATTTTCCGACACACATAGT
Organism: Lithobates clamitans; assembly: GCA_037952925.1. Classification (NCBI taxonomy): domain Eukaryota; kingdom Metazoa; phylum Chordata; class Amphibia; order Anura; family Ranidae; genus Lithobates; species Lithobates clamitans. The sequence continues at coordinate 6,946,518 of JBBGZY010000374.1, forward strand.
TTGAGGGCAGGATATAAAATTTTCCGTCAACAAAATCCGCTGTCGGAAATTCCGATCGTGTGTAAACAAATCCGACGCACAAAGTGCCCCACATGCTCAGAATAAATAAAGAGATGAAAGCTATTGGCTACTGCCCCGTTTATAGTCCCGACGTACGTGTTTTACGTCACCGTGTTTAGAACGATCGGATTTTCCGACAACTTTGTGTGACCGTGTGTATGCAAAACAAGTTTGAGCCAACATCCGTCAGAAAAATCCTAAGTCCGACCGTGTGTACGGGGCATAAGTCTGTCGGTTTTAGAGTGAAGTAGGGAAGAATAATATGTAGAAATTAGTTTAGAATGAGAAGGATCATTCAAGAGGTGTTCCAAAGAGGAAGGATATAAAAGAGATATTATGCAGGCCAAAGTGAGCTGCAGCCATATGTCGTAATTGTAAATACCGAAAATAAGTTGGACGGGAAATTAAAATTAGTCAAGGAGCAAAAAAAGTATCCGATAAAAAAAAAGTGTAAAATCAATTTCACCCCATGCCAGAACCAGAATGCCCCATCTGTCCTTTGGAAAAACTCTCAGACATGGACTGTTCCATAAGACAGAGTTGGGGGAGTGTACAGGGGCTTCTCCGGATGCAAGTACATTGGAGAGTTGGCAGCATCATGGATAAAATACTTGTACTCTCCCTGCCCATAGTGTTTTGGCGGTGAATTACATTTTGTAGGGATTCGTAAGATGTGAGAATAGCTGCCGCCAGGGCTGTGACTGCATTATTAATTTCAGGATACAACCACCAATGAGCATGACACAATTGAGAGGCAATTTAATAGGTTTGTACGTTGAGGACTGCAAGGCCCCCTCCAACAGCTCTACCTCCCCAAATAAAGGACCCAAGGATAGAGTCAATCTCATGAAAGCAGTGTTAAGGGGTATACACTGTGGAATTACCTAGTACATAGAGGAAGCCTGGCAGGAAAATAATTTTTAATATCCCTACATAATATAAGGCCAGGGGAAGATTGGACCAAGCTTTTAGAGTTTACCAATGAGAGGGTCCAAATTATTCTTAATGTATGAGGAAAGAGGTTGTTGGATTATTATGACCAGATAACGGAAACAAGAAACAATTTTGATAATTTGCTCTTTTGGCAGCCGGTGAGGTCACCAGCGCATGTGCTCCGAAAGAACAGTATACCTGTACCATTTCTTCAGAGCAATGTGCCCTGGCCATGCCTCCCAAACGCATTCAAGCTGCTGTCGCCCGCAAACCCGGAAGGAAAACCGGGTTAAGATGGAAGCCCTGTCAGCTGTGAAAGCACACCGCTAGAGGGCTTCGTTCAAGGCATTTCATAATGTGCTAGTATGCGATGCATACTAGCACATTATGCCATTGCAAGGGGTCTTTTTTACAATTTACTTTTTTAAAGTGGAGTTCCACCCAAAAATGGAACTTCTGCTTTAAGGGAAGGTGACCCCCTGACATGCCACATTTGGCATGTCATTTTTTTTTTTTGGGGGGGGGGGGGGGGTTTAGAGGATTCCAGCTCCCACTTCCTCCTGGTGCACCCACGGCGTCGGAAGGAAGATCACCTCTCCCCCCTTCCTCTCAGCAATCATCTGGGACACGTAACAGGTCCCAGATGATTGCCCAGCCAGTCACAGCACGCAGCGCCCACAGTGACAATGCCAGCGCCGCAGAGAGGAGGCGGAGACGAGCGGGGCTTCATTCCCTCGCATCGCTGGACCCTGGGACAGGCAAGTGTCCGGTTATTAAAGGTCAGCAGCTGCAGTATTTGTAGCTGCTGACTTTTAATTTTTTTTTTTTTTTTTAAGTGGAGCTCCGCTTTAACTGTCGTGGTTTACTACATAAACAAAGAATTAAAGTATCTATGGTCAAAAAGAAAAATCATATATATTTGGGTCCAAACTGTATTTCAGTTATTTATTTCCAGTCTACTCTTGCTATTCTGAATATTAAAGTTTGTAAACTTACTTTGTGACGATTCCTACAAAATTACTTCCTCTAATTCTGTGACACGCTCTCGCAATGTGTTGGCACTGGAGAATTCCAATAAAAGTTTTGTCCAGATGGTATTACACTTCTGATAGCATTGCTCGTTGCCTCCCAACACATCCCTTATCTTTCTTTCAGGGCTGCTCAGACCTTTGTGATATGAAGTGCATTTGGTTAACCTGTCCTAAAATTAGGAGGTTATGGATCCAGGTGTACACGGTGATCGATACAATCCTACATGTTAACCTCCATAAAAATCCATGGGAGGCTCTCCCACATCAGCCGATACTAAATGTTTCCCGTCGGGAGTGCACAATCATAACCTACATCTTCATGGCCATCAAACAATAGTGAGAGAACACCAACACTTAGCTTCGAAGAGGTTAAAAAAAAAAAAAAAAGATACACTTTTAAATAAAAATCTTACTGAGGTCGTTAATGGCACACATAATAAATATCTGCGCACCTGGCAGTCTTGGTTAGATGACTATATGCCCTCCCAATTTACAATGCGCCTTTTGGCTTTATACCTTAGATCCTAAGCTCCTTGAGGGCAGGGACTGATGTGAATATACATTGTATATGTAAAAGCGTAAGTGTAAATTGACGGCCCTATACAAGTACTTGAAATAAATAAAATAACAGCTGATTCCCAGAACACTCACACCAGCCTCTAGGGTTTTCACTCCGCCCCCACCCATCCCTTCCTATTCCCCCCCCCCCCTTTTATTCTCTTTTTCCCCTCATCTTGTTTTTTTCTTCACAGATTTTTCTGCAGGGAATCCAGGAAGTTGTGGCAAGATTCATAATATGAAAGAGGATTTTTCAAGCAATATTATTTGGGTTCATAAAAATTACTGTTTGTTTTATTACAATACTGAGGTTATAAAATTAAAGTGTATACTGTATAGTATACCAAAGATTCATTTTTAAGAATATATGAAGCCAAAACTTTGTGAGTGAAGAGCTGAAACCCCGATAAAGTTTTTAATGACCCCCACATCCCCACTGGGGAAACGCACTCTCGCCACTTTTCCTGGTAAGCGTTGTCAATGGGAAAGAAAGTGTAAAGCCTCGTGGGACACAGCTCTAGGTTTTTATTAGTTCAACCCGTTCAGGTCGGAGCCGCTGTACTAACAATCTAATGTTAGTACAGCGATCTCCCCTGCTGAGCTACCGTGTTCGGACAGGGAGATGGCCCTCCTGCCAGAACACTCCAGTCAGTCCTCTCAGCCACTGGCTGAAAGTGCTGATCGGAAGCTGGTCGGCAGACTTTTCGCCGAAGGGCTGGCTTCTGCTGGACCAGCTGCCACACACATAGGCCGAATGTCGTCTGGTTTCTATTGAACCAGCCGATGTCGGAAGACATTGGGCCTGTGTGCACTAGATTTTAGGGAAATCCAAGATGTTACAGTTGTCACTGGAACAGATGGTGTGGTTGGGAAAGGAAATTAAGGGAACATACAATAACCACAGGCTAGGGATGCACAGATACTAGTATCTGTATAGGTGCAGATACCAAGCCTTTGCACGAGTACATGTACTCGTGCAAATGCTCCGATGCCAAATCCCATGCCTGTGTCCTCAGCGTAGCAGGGGGTGGGGCCAGGCAGCCTCACAGATTGGTGCTTGTAACTGCCCACACCTATCTTCCTATGTGGCTGTCAATAAAGCAGCTGACAGCCACTTCTTCTCTCTCCCACAGCTGTCAGCTGCTTTATTGAAAGCCACACAGGGAGATCGGTGCCTGTAACTGCCCGCACCGATCGCCTCAACTGTCCTGTGTTTTCCTACGGTTGCCCGGGTCCTGCTCTGGTCCCCGCATCCTGTATCTGTCAGGAAGGAGCTGCTAAATGTCATTTACCAGCTCCTTCCTTTTCTGGATGAACAGAGTCAGTGATCAGTGAGCATGTGTGCTCCTTCATCAGCCCTCCATCCGGACTGATATATATCCCAGCGTGGCTTTGCTGACATGCCTGATTTACCTGTATATCTTGTGAGTGAATTTAAACGTGGATTGTCATTTTATACTGCACTCAGACTGGCACTGCTCTTTCTGCCTTCTATAGTCGCTAGCAATAATCACGGTGTTCTCCTGGCTGGGATGGCTCCCTACGTTATCCCCACCGGGGAGCACACAATAGTTCAGTGGGAGGGATTCCCCCATCAACACTGATTGTGTTGATGGGGGAAAAAGAAAAATCAAGCGACTTTCTTTCCTGCAACCCATGGTTGCAGGAAAGAAAATCACTCCATTTATGGCTGGCCTTAGTGACAGCATTAACTCCTGTGTGCACTTGTGAGATGTCAACGTTGACTGACCAATTAAGTTGGCTGAAGATGATAAACCAGAAAGATAACTAGAAGACGATTTCAGCACCAAGTGAGCTTGCTAAAACCAGGAAGATCCATCGAGCCTGCCCGTTTTTTTTTATACGTTTTGTATTTTTTTTTTATTTTGTTTTGTTTTTTGTTAACTTTTAGATCTAGGTTTGTCCCATGCATGTTTGAAACCACTTACCGGTGACAGTCTACCTCTACTGAAAGTTTATACCAGGCATCAACTACTCTTTCAGTAAAATAATACTTTCTAAAATTAGTTGAACTTCCCTCCAGTTAGTTTGAGCTCATGTCCCCGTGTTCTTGATTTTGGTTTCATATTGAAAATACTGCCCTCCTGAAAGCAGAGCTCCACCCAAAAAGAGAAACTCTGCTAGTCTGTCTCCACCCACCCTCCGCTGCCACATTTGGCACCCGTTGGGAGGGAGCAGGTACCTGGTTTTGACAGGTACCCACTCCCACTTGCAGCTGAGTTCGCTGCAGAAAACTGAACCGGAAGTTTTAAGTTTTGCAATAATCTGAAATAAGTACCCCCCAAATCTTTTTCCTCTGTAGTGCTGGCTAACACTGTACTCCCAATGTTATACTCTCTCAAGAGATTCCCTAGGTGCATTATTTTACGTTTAGAAACATTGAACTGCAGTCTCCACTGCTTTGAACAATCTTCCAGCCAAATGCCAAATCATGTTAGATACCTCCAAGGATGTCAACCCTATTAAACACTTCTGTATCATAAGCAAAAAGACATATCTTGCTCAACAAACTTTTAGTTGTACAATGTTCAAAGAGATGAAATAGAACTGAACAGGACACAGTACAGAGCCTTGTGGTACCCCACTAGTGACTGGTCTCTGTTCTGAGTGAACCCCATTTACAACTACACTGCCATGCTGCATTGGGCCCAGAAAGAAGTTTGTTTTTAAGTGATCCAAATGTGAAAAAGTTGCGCTACAGTAAAGATTTCCCTATATAAGAAATGCTGTAAACCAGTGACATACAAAAGTCAAGGACACACCCGGATCAAGAGTGCACCCCAAACACCCTAAGCTCCTTCTGGTGATGGGTACATAAATGAATAGTTAAATTGACCAAATAACAGTTGAAATAAATCATATACAAGACAATTAATAAATAAATACGTAATGTCCATATGGAAATTAAATATAGTGAGCAGCGTCTTCCTTAAATGTGATAGAAAGGTGAAAAATATGTGAGTATGTGATCCACAGCGGGTATCCGGGTCCAGATAATCAGCCTTATTCTTTGATGTCCACAAATGAGAGACAACTTGATGTAAAACTCTGTATATGATAACCCTTACCGGAACCGGTGGACTCCCCTAAAGAGCGGGGTCATACGAGCAGACAGATTAAGCCCTCTGCGGGTATATTTGAATCCTTTGGTTGCCTTGAGCGGTCAGCAAGGGTTTCGCCAAGTAGCAATGAATGCTTATCAGCTGGATGTCCCCAATCTGAAAAGAAAAGCACACTCGGGCTCCCAGCCACGAGTGAGCAAACAGAGAGGGACTTGTTGGAAGTACTTGATACCGCACGTGCGTATAAAGCTAAGGTTGGGTCTGTAGTTAAAATTGGTGCGAAGGTGCCAGATGCAATATTGGATAAAGAGGGCTGTGACGATTGTGTGCTCCTTGGGAGGCCAGGAGGTCTGTGATTCTGTGCTGTTCCAAACATATGTTTGAAGGACTCCAAAGATTGGTTATCAGGATTGCTTTTTCTCTTTTTTTTTAGTCTGTCTTTAGATAGGTCACGGTATGATGTAGACTGGATCTCAGGTATATTCATGGGAGATGGAAATATCCTGGGGATGTAGCTACTGTCTAAAGCATGTTCCAGGGGGTACCAAGTCCAGGCTGTGTGAGCCACAAGGAGCCGGAGAGGAAGCCGGCTGTATCCAAAATTCTCTGTATATTTTTTATTCGAAAATCCAATCAGCTTCAAAAGGTATCTTTGTCAAAGCTTAATTGAACAAGCTGAAGTTAAAAGCGGATTGTCTACCATGCACAGCGCTGTGCATGGTAGACAATCCGCTTTTAACTTCAGCTTGTTCAGTTAAGCTTTGATTGGATTTTCGAATAAAAAATATAGAGAGTTTTGGATACAGCCGGCTTCTCCTCCGGCTCCTTGTGGCTCACACAGCCTGGACTTGGTACTCCCTGGAACATGCTTTGGACATCAGCTACATCCCCAGGATATTTCCATCTCCCATGAATATACCTGTACTTATTTATTAATTGTCTTGTATATGATTTATTTCAACTGTTATTTGGTCAATTTAACTATTCATTTATGTACCCATCACCAGAAGGAGCTTAGGGTGTTTGGTGTGCACTCTTGATCCGGGTGTGTCCTTGACTTTTGTATGTCACTGGTTTACAGCATTTCTTATATAGGGAAATGTTTAATGTAGCGCAACTTTTTCACATTTGTATTTATTAGCACCATTAGGTATTAGATGGTTTATTGTTGCTGCTTTTTTGCTGATTCAGTTTGTGTCTGAGCGCAGTATTTACACTTTATTTAATTGTTTTTAAGTGATCAATGATCCTTTTTCAGGAGGGATTCCATTAAACTTTTTGCTGCCAGTTCTGTACGGCGTACGGACCTACAACACTGCCCTCAGGTGGGCAAGTCCGTATGCCGTACGGACCTCATTTCTCCTGCTATAAGACCATGAACTTATAGCATAACTGTTCAGCAGACGCTGCTGAACAACCTGATAGCTCTGATCAGTGGCTAATAAGCCACCGATTAGAGCATTTTAACTAAAATGTGACACCCCCCCCCCCTCTCCTGCCGATGCTGACATCTAATGTGCCCTCCTACCCTTGATCTAACTCTACCTTACCCTTCCTGCTCTAATCCCCCCCGCGAACTTTGCTCCCTCAGCTGTCAGATTCGCTCCTCTGCCCTCTCGCCCGCTGTTTGGGCAGCCACAGAGGGATCGAACTGCAAAAAAAAAAAAAATAATAATAAAAAAAAAAAAAAGTGCTGCTCCGACCCCCCCCACTTGTCTAATGCCCAGGTGCCGCCTGGCCTGCAGCTGCTAGGCGGCTCTCCCACCAGCTTTCCGTGCTGCCTATTACAGTTTAAAGCAGAGCTCTACCCAAAAGGGGAAGCTCCGCTTGTTTGCACCCTCCCCCAATCCACTGCCACATTTGGCATCTTTTGGGTGGGGGCAGGTACCTGGTTTTGACAGGTACCCACTCCCATTTCTGGGTAAGATCGCTGTGGCAATCTACAAATCTGTTTGGCCCCTCCTCCTTCCCCCTGCAGCCTTCTGAGACACACACACACAGAAGGATGCGGGACCATTCACAAAGCGCAGCTCGACTCACTTAGGAGCAGAAGGAAACTGGCTATCAAGCCAAAAGGCTTCACTGCCCGGTTTCCCTCAGTCAAGATGCCAGCACCTGCAGCCGACTGAAGCATCAGCTCGGGTGCTGACATCACTGGATCCCTGGACAGGTAAGTGTCCTTAATTAAACATCAGCAGCTACAGTACTTGTTTAGCTGCTGATTTTTTGGAGGGTCTGGCAGGCAGCAAAAAAACACAGCTTAACCACGCATTTTTGCCGCCCCCAACTGCAAGTCTAAACAAGACCGAAGGCCTTGTTCACACAGGGTGTACTACAGCAAGGCCATGTTTAGGTGCACAAGGGAGCGCCATGCATCCCATGCAGGCAATCCTATTGATGTCAATTGGGACACAGCGGCTGCACAGGATTGCACAGGTGTTCCATGTGGGTAAACAAAGCCCTCCATGGGCGTACGATGTACCACACCACATTGAGGTCTTAGTAGGAATTTGGCAGAAATTTTGTAAGTTAAGTTGTGGTTTTATGTGCAAATAAGGATTTTTTTTTTGCGTTTTTACAGTGCAAATAGCGATCTGATAAACATTTGCGCAAGTATTGTGGAACTAAAAAAAGTCAATAGCATCTGCAAGTTTTTATAGTCTTGGAGTCCAGCTTCTGATTGGGGCATGTTCTTAGTTTTCCACACTCAGCTCCTGGGAGCAAAAGATTAGTTAAGTATGGTTTCTTCATGTTTTATCATTTTTATTTGAAAGTCTGTCTTTTGCAACCTTATAACAATATTGTATATAAAATTGTACTGCCTACCTTGTCAGGTACTACCGTAGCTTTATTACTCTACAGAAAGCGTATGCTATTGAAGGTGTCTGCACCAAAACCATAGGCAGAAGTAACTGGCTTATCTAACATTTTATCTGCTAGAGAAAGCAACAAATGTGTTTGCAAAACTGGTGTAAGCACATGTCTACCGGAGAGCAGAATTCTCAACCTAGAAGTGTTAAACTAGCCATACACTGAAATTTGTCCAATCCAACAGGGGCGGCTGAATTTCTATTAGTGTATGGGCTCTCCTGCTCGGCAGAAGTGGATTGTTTAAATTGACTTCTGTCAAAAGGGACATGCCGGGGGAATTCCTTCACCCACCTAATTTGAGTGGATGAAGAAATCTGAAGCATTCATACCTCAAAGTGCCTCATACCTTTCTATTGTACACAACGTCTCACACAATTCTATCAAACCATGTCCTTATACCCATTTATTAGTGCCATCTTCCTTAGAGACATGTGGTCTACTAAGATCAAATAAAACCATACAAAAATTAAATACATTACAGTTTGAGAGGAGAGATTGCATGTTGCGCGTTTAGTGTTAAATTGGCGAAACACATTACAATTTTAACATTTAGATCGTACAATCTTTGTTTTGTCTGGCCAAATATGAATAGAAGAGATATTCTATATCAAAATGTAGTACATAGTAGCTGAAAATTAAAAAAAAAAAAAAAAAAGGGGGTTGCATAATCAAATTGTAACATGCAAGGCAAGGTTTACGATCCACTTAAGTCAAAAGTCCCGTACATGCAGGCCAAATATCAGGCGGCATCGGCCGGTCCAACAGAAACCGTCTGACATTCAGCCCGTGTATACTGCAGCTGTTCAGCTGGCTTCCGTTGAAGGGGCATGGCCAAAAAGGTCTGCCGACCAGATCCCATTCAGCGCTCTCAGCCAATGGCCGAGAGGGCGCCGACCAGAGTGTTCTGGGTGGGGGGGGGTTGTCCCCCTGTCGGAATACAATAAATCAGCAGGGGAGGTCCCTGTACTAACATTGGATTGTTAGTACAGCGGCTCCAACCTGAGCTGTCAGGTTTGTACTAGGTGGTGTGTAAACTGGGCTTTACAGAAAAATGTCCACTTATCCAATCAAGGTTTCATTCAAATTTTATAAACGCACTGCATCAAAATGTGAGCTTACACACATTTTTGTTATATATACACAATTCTATCTAAACGCAATAGGTTGTGACATGTGTCCAGTTTTATACTCGGTACCCTTGGACTTTACCACATCTGCTAAAACCTTTATTGTACAATTGGATTGTTACATGTGTACTGTGTAATACACAGTACTGTTGGACTTTTATCACAACTGCTAACACTGTATACACTGCATGCCTTACATTATTTTAGGTATCCAAAGTCACCTTCTTGCATTCAACACAGCCAAGGGCATGCTAAACATCATAGCTGCCCCTTTCAGTTGGCTAATGACACACAGGGGATGTTTTACTATATTTGGACAGTGCAAAATGTGATGCAGGTCTGCATGGAAATAAGCTTCCATTTTTTTGTCAGAGCTTAACTGAACAAGTTGAAGTTAGAAGCTGATTGGCTACCATGCACAACTGCACCAGAGTTTTTTTTTTTACTCTCCCATTTTAGTAAATCAAACCCACAGAGTACACTCGGGCTCTCTAATGAACATGAAATTACTACAGTCGCTCAACAACTTCTACACACTTAAAGATACACGTTCATGAGTAGTGGAGGCTAAACGTTTGCAAATGTGAAGTGTAACATTGTCTAGTGGTGCCTGTACATAGTTGCAACAACCTCCCAAACACTCCTGTCACAGCCAAAAGCAAGGCCTACAGGAAAAGCTCAGACACATCCAGGTAGCGTCAAAGCTTGGCGATAAGCCCCACCTTCTCACACATTCCAGTTAGGTCATTTCTATGATGCCCAACTTCACATGCTGTAAAAAGTCATCATTACAGATTACAAACTTTTTCTTAAATCGTCAGATTTAAGATTGTCAGATTTAATTGCAGATCCTTACCTGCTTCTTTTTTACAGATAATGAATAGGGATGAGTTCCGGTGCGTTCAGATCATAGTCCCAACCCACCTGAGAAAACCCCCAAGGAAGCAGTCACTGCACAACGCCAATCATAGGCAGTGGGGCATTTCCTAGTCCGCAGCTGCACACACAGACACGGTTCATGATTGGCGGTGTGCAGAGACTGCTTCCTGGCGGAATTGCTCAGGTGGGTTGGTACTAGGATCTGAACGCGCCTGAGCCCATCCCTAATAACAAAAGGCTACTTTTGAAAATAAAGTGCTTGATAAAAAAGGGTGCTAAGAAAGTATACCTTTACCATAATCATATAAGCAGTTTGTATTCTAAAAAAACCCAGGGACTGGTATTGGCAAATATCGTACCAAATATGAAATGCCTAGTGCAGTCAATTGCTGAGGATGCAACTCCAAATAAACTTTCTGCAGACACCTAATGCCGCGTACACACGATAGGACATTCCGACAACGAAATCCTGGATTTATTTCCGACGGATGTTGGCTCAAACTTGTCTTGCATACACACGGTCGCACAAATGATGTTGGAAATTCCGATAGTCAAGAACGCGCTGACGTACAACACATACGACGGCTCTATTAAAAGGAAGTTCAATACCAAGTGAGTCACCCTTTGGGCTCCTTCTGCTAATCTCGCGTTAGTAGAAGTTTGGCGAGAGACGATTCACGCTTTTCAGCCTCGTGCTTTTCAGATCGTTACTGCTCTTCCGTTTGTGCTTGTGGCTTCGTATCTGGTTTTCAGTGTGTGTGTACTCAGTTCGCCTCCGTTTTTCAGTGCGTTTTTCTATAGTACGTATTTGATCTTCAGTGCGTTCTTGTCTGCTCGTTTCTGATTTTCAGCTTGCTCTTCTCAGGCCTTTCTGATTTTTAGTGTGTTCTGTTAGTATGTTTTGACGAGCCGGCTGTTCTGAAGCCATGTTGCGGGTACGTACTCATCGTAGAGTTCGTGCTGTGCGGGGGCTTGGTGTTGGGGTTCTTACTTTGACCCAAGCCCAGTCCATGAACAGGGCGGGGAAGAGTTCATGGACAAAGAATTGGTTACTCCAGCGTGACCAATTCTCACACATGCCTTTGTTGCGGAAGATCCGTGAGAATAATCCTGATGAATTCAGGAATTATCTCCGGATGACGGATCCCGTCTTTTGGCTTTGCTGTCCCCTTTTATTACAAAGCAGGACACCTGCATGCGGCAAGCCATCACTCCCGAGCAGAGGCTAGTCGCCACATTGCAGTACTTGGCGACTTGGTCTACAGGACATCAAGTTCGACAGGCATCTCCCCCCAGGCTCTGGGGATCATTATTCCAAAGATCTGTTCTGCCATCATTCCGGTCCTGCAGAAGGACTATATTAAAAGGTAAGTTTTATCCTTTAACATCACATTGTATGTATTTAATTTTTGCTAATGTATTGCATTTTTTTCATCATTCCCTAATTACCATGATTGTAATATGCTGTGAATGTCCTCTTTATCCTCATGCATGCTGGAAGTTTTTAAAATTCCTTTTTTTGTCCTTCATGCATATTTGCCTTCACTAACCTCCCCAGCATGCTATCCTGGGCCCATACACACCTAGCCTAGTCACTTAATGTATTTTGTCAGCTCCATAGTAGTGCTTTACCCTAAACACCCCCTTAAATGTGTACAAATGTTTTTTTGTATCCTTAAATTCATGCAGAGTGCCAGAGGCTTTTTTTGGGGGTTACAAAATAATATGGAACCCTCCCTCCCACCAACGGCTACCAATCCTCTATCTGCTGACTTTGCTAAATCCATACACACTATACCTACCTCTTTTGTGGTCATATTTATGGATGAATTCACCAAAGCATGTAGTGAAAGGGCCTGCCTGAATACTTTCAAATGGTACTGTTTAAAGTTTTGTTCTCCCATTATCTTGATAGGTAATTGCAGAATGTAAAAATGTGCTTCAATTTCTACAGTGTGTATTCATATTTTTGTATTATGACACTTCTTACCTGTCCAGTGGGCTGTCAATAGTGTAAGTAAGGAGGAGCTGGCCAAAGTAAAACATTATTTATGCATTCAGCTCTCAATGAAGTGGAGAGGGTTACCTGTCCAAAACATCTCCCCCCCCCCCTAAAATGTTTACACTGGGCCATTAGACGGGGTGAGGAATCTGATAAATGGACCCTATATATTTGTCTTTAAATAGTCCTTCAAATAAATGTTATACTGATGTTGGCCAAGAATGTTTGTGTCTAATCTGCTTGCAATGTTATGTGCAAAAGTACAAATTTTTTATTTTCTTGTTTGACTTCACAGTTTCCTTCAACACCACAGGAATGGCAGACTGTGGCTTCCCAATTTGCCCAGCGGTGAGACTTTCCCAACTGCGGAGTGGCAATTGATGGGAAACACGTCCACATAGTCCCACCCACAAACTCGGGGTCATACTATTACAACTATAAGGGGTTTAATAGTATAGTGATGTTGGCGGTGGTGTCAGCGACATACGAGTTTCTCTATGTGGACGTGGGGAAGAATGGCTGGATGTCGGATGGTGGAGTCATCCCCCAGACCGAGTTCTATGGACGGCTCCAGAGTGGTGGCTTGGGATTGCCACCTCCGGAAGACAACGTGGCTGGTCTGCCGTTCGTCTTTGTCGCTGATAAAGCGTTTGGGCTGGGTGATCACCTGATGCAGCCATTCCCGATGAGGACCCTCACCCTGGAGGAGAGGGTTTTTAACTACTGGCTGGCCAGAGGCAGAAGAGTGGTGGAGAATGCTTTCGGGATAATGGCCAGCCGGTTCCACCTATTCCTGACACCAATCAACATGGCGGAATATAAGCTTAACCTTATAATACTTGCATGCTGCATTCTACACAACTTTTTAAAGGAGAAATTCTATGAACTATGTGGCCTCAGTTGGGCCTGAGGCCAGATTTCAAGAACAAACCCTGACAGCGCTTGAAGCTGGGCGTCCTGGATTGCCCCCCAAAGCGCCCGCAAGGTCCGTTTAAAATATATGGAGTACTTTGCGGGTAGGGGGGCCATTGATATGCCAGCAAATGTTTAAGAAACATTTTTAATTTAAACAAATAATATTTACTTGGATTTACTGCTTGTGTTCATTTAGCTGTCTCCTAGGTTATCCAATGGGCTTTTCTTTTTGCCCATTTTCTTTAATAGTGCAAACGTAATTTCTTTGATACATAAGGTGACAATCTCTTCTTCAGCTAACTATTATTTTGTGGTTCTGACACACACACACACACACACACACACACACACACACACACACACACTGTTTTTGTTGTTAATGCATTACTGATAAAAATATTCATCATCATTTTCAGCACCATTATTTATTTTTTTTGAGTCACGAAAATGGCCCGATTGTGGCAAATTTTAAAGCACTGTGGGTGTTATTTACTAAAGGAAAATCCACTTTGCACTACAAAAGTGCACTTGAAACTGCAATTGTAGTGCAAAGTGGACTTGCCTTTAGTAAATAAACCCCCATTGTCACTGTAAACACCAACTTACTCCAAAAACTGGTATTGAGCATTGAAAGAAGAAGCCACAAATTGAGTAGAAAACTTTTGGAATAAAATGTTTTTGTTTGACAGTACAAATATCCTTTTATGGGGTAAACAGGCATGTTTAAAATGATAAAACAATACACAACTCAGGAACTTACAAAGTTCAACTTTGATAAATTGAAGGCAATATCAGACATTAGTATGTCCAAACTGTTGATCTTGCCTTCATCAGATGGTGTGATGTCACCCCTGTGAAAGCCATATTTTGAAGATGCACACAAATTGAGAGTCCAAATGGGGATTTCCCTCCTGATCCCATGCATGATGTCAACATGTACTAGCTCCCATCATGGGGGATCAATGGATGTGTTTCGGGGGTGCAACCCCTTCCTCTCAGCTACTTTAGTTGGGAGAAAGGAGTTACACCGACAAAACGCGTACATTGATATCCTGTGATGGCAGACAGCACATGTTGACACACTGTGTGCATCTTTAAAATTTGGCTTTCAATATACTTTTAAAAAGTTAGAAAAATAAAAATATAAACAAATTGACTAATTTTGGTGGTTTTAGATTCTGCCTAAAACATCAATGATGTTTTTGAGTCTTTTTTTCCAACATCATTGATGTCTTCCTTGATCTTCTGTAAATCCCGATTGCACACCATGATCTCCCCGATGAGGATCTGTGTACTTGCACTTGTGAAATGAGATTCTTCTTCCACAACATCCACATCGCCTAAAATTTAAAAAACACACCATGTATTTAAAATATGCAGGCATATATCTGTTGCCTGAAGCGGTGTTCTCAGACACTCACCTGTTGTGGTCACCATTTCGCCCAATTCATAAACCTCTCCTTCCTCCACTCTGGTTGTGGTGTGGTGACTTCCCCTTCTTTAGGAGGTTGTTGGTCCCTGGTGTCCTCTGATGTCCCGAGTCTTTTCTCCCCTATGTGAATACAAAAAAAAAAAAAAAAAAGGTATACTTAGCACACAGATATTTGAGGCCAGAAATAGTAATATTAAACATTGTTTGGAAGTGTCGTACAATTGTCTTTTTTGGCAGAGCTCCAAGCTGAAGACATTTTTTATTTCCCTTTCTAAAGCTGCAATACTTACCTGTTTTGGTCAAGTTTCACACATGGAGACACCCCTAGTATCCACTGGAGCACCTGTGTGGGACACCCTAAAAAGTTTGTTCTGGTGTCCCACACTAATGCTCCTGAGTCCAGATGTGTAAACAGCTGCTGAGTGTCCTCTCCTTACACTGAATCAAGTTTGCATTTCATTCTAGTTACAAACCCATCTAGACAACACTGTACTAAACTTCTTTTAATATAGATAGGCATGACCAAATGTAGTTACCTGCATCTGCCAAAAACATTGCATTAGTGGGCGAACGATGTTTACTGCGAACGATTACTGTGCCCACGAACCTGAAACTTGCCATTTTAAACAGTACAACAGTAAAGAAAAGCACATGGAGCTAAAGTAATAATAATAAGAACACACGACAAATACTTACTTTTTTGCAGAACTCTCTTGATCCTTCTGTACTGATCGTGCTCCCTGAATTTCAGGTCTGACCAGCGTTTCCTCAATTGATCCTTGGATCGTCGTACCCCAAAATTCCTGTGCAGACTTCTCACAACTTTAGTTATGATTTTGGCCTTTCTCACATTTGGGTTTGGGTAAGGTCCATGCTTCCCATCATAGTCGGCCCTCTTCAAGATGTCCACCATCTCTACAAAGGCCATATTTGAGGCCTTAAATCTCCTCCGGGATAAGGACGTTCATGGCCCCGGGCTTTTGTCGTTCAAGCTGCTGTCTGCATGCACTTGTTCTTTCTCCACCATGTGCTCTCCCACTGCGCCGAAAGAGAAGGGGCGGGGAATAGACTATAAAGAAGGTCAGGGGCGGGCGGAGTTTAACGCATGCGCAGTGTGTATAAAGTGGAACACGCGTGCGTCGTACATACGATCTGTGAGCGGAGGAAGGAGTACCGGAAGCGCCGATCGTGATAACGATGGTACAATTTTAACTTGGGGCATCAGTGGCCTATACTACTTAGAGATTGAGGCCTATATTGGGACAATATTATGCGCGTTTAGCCTGACGTTAGGGTTTGTCTTGCAGATAAAGTGGATCGATTCAACGATCACGACTTCCTCCCCCAATTCATTGATATGTACAGAAAGCTGCCCTGTCTGTGGCAGGTGAAACACCCTTTCTATACTAATAGAATAAAGAGGAAGGCAGCACTAGATAAATTGCTTGAATTTGTGAAGCAGCAGATCCTCACGGTAGACATCAACCATTTGAAGTGCAAAATTGGTGGCTTGAGGAGCAGTTATAATAGGGAGGGCAAGAAGGTCCAGCATTCCATGAGATCAGGAGCAGCAGCAGATGACACTTATGTACCCAGGCTGTGGTACAATTACAGACTGCGGTTTCTGTCAGACCAGACTGAAATCAGGCCATTACTCTCACAACCCTTCCTTTCACCCCAGCTGAGGCTACAGACGTCCAACCTGGGCCTTCCACCCAGGAAGAACAAGTGGAGGAGCCCAGCTTGAGTCATGTATAGCATTGTTCAACATATTTCTCAAAACTGTGTGTGATTGATGAACAATAAACCAAAACTATGTCCCTTTTTCATACACAGGAGGTGGCCGGGCCCAGTAGCCTTACCGAATCCCAGGTCCCTCCCCTCTGCCTTCAACAAAAAAGGCCCAGGAAAGGGAGGAACATGGAGGAGTCAGCACTTGGGTTAATTCGGCAGGCTTCTGCGGCCCTCAGAACCCCCCCCCAATCTTCTTGAGGCCTATGTCTGCATGGCTAACAACAAAATGCAAGAAATGGAGGCGGGCTAACGCCTCTTTTGTAAGGAAGTGATAGATTATACATAAATATATATATATTATATATATATATATATATATATATATATATATATATATATATCCCTAAATAAGGGGTTGAGGGGCGAATTCACAAGCAAAACCCACCTGTGTGAGTTGGACCATTCTCCTCCATCTCCTGCCACAACTCCAACACTAGAGCCACAGCCTGGAAGGAAGACGAGAGTGATGGCCTGGGTTCAGTCCGATCTTGCAAAAGACGCAGGCTGTTGTAAGCCCACAGCCTGGGGACATATATGTCATCTGCTGCTGTTCCTGATCTGTCGGAGTCCTGGACCAGATTGTGCTCCCTATTAAATGGACTCCTCAGGCTACCAATTTTGCCTGTCAAATAGATGTGTGCCCTGGGGTACAAAGGCTTCGCTAATTTCACCAGGTTATCCAGCATTGCCTTCCTCTTTATTTTGTTATGACCTCTTAATAAATGTCTATTTTTTTGAACAAATCAATGGCTAGGTCTTTTAATTAAAAAAAAGGACAATTTGTGAGTAGGCAGGTACATTTCAAAAATACAATGTCTAATTAACAAGGGATACCAACACCAACCAAACCTCCTTGAGGTTAAAAAATGCAAGATAATAATGGTGTTGTGGTAACTTGACACACAAAAACGACAAAAAATATTATGGAGATTACAAAAAAAATAAAAAATCAGGAGATCTTGATTTAAAAAAAGAAGAAAAAAAAAAAAAAAGAAGAAGAAGAGCAGTTCACTATAAACAAAAATTATAAACATTATTCTGGAGATCTTGCGAAAAAATATAAAATGATTATTCATGAGATCACGAGAAATAATAAAGAAATCAGTTTGTGAATATCAGTGAATATCAGCAGCAAAACAACTTAATTATCCTAGCATTATAAAGGAGAATGCGCTGCATTAAAAGATTAAAAAATTTGCAGCGTGACGAATGTTCTATCTCCATTGCGAACGATAGTTTTACCAGCGCTTCCTTCTCGTACTTGATTCTGAGCATGCGTGGAATTTGGTGCGTCGGAATTTTCTACACACGCTCGGAATTTCCTGGAATTTTGTTGTCGTAAAATTTGAGAACCAGCTCTCAAATTTTTGTTGTCGGAAATTCCGACAAAAAATGTCCGATGGAGCCTACACAGGGTTGGGATTTCCGACAAAAAGCTCCCATCGAACATTTGTTGTCGGAAATTCCAAGCGTGTGTACGCGGCATCAGAGGGGCAGAAAGCTAGTTACAAGGTGGAAAAGGGAATGAAGCATGACATTGTCTGAGACAGGCTTCATTTCCTGTCAATGATTCAAGAGTATGAAAACAAGATAAAAATGGCATGTTTTGCCTGGGGATAGCCTATAAAACACATAATGATGTCAACATACTAAACAAAAAAAAAAAGCTAGCTTCTAGTTGAGCTCAGTCAAAGGCCCTGGATTAACCCTTTGATCTCGTACAACTAAAAACCTCAAGATCTAACCAATTCGGCAATCATTTAAACTGTATCATGAAATATTTTACTGCAGACAGGAAGGAATAAAAAAAGAACACGTGCACACGCTCCATTAAAAAGAAACTGTACCTGTCATGATCAGACAAGCATGCTTAGCTTATGTCTTCCTAAACGACTGCTGCTTTGGACAAAGGAATTTTGATATACAGTAAAACCTTGGATTGCGAGCATAATTCGTTCCAGAAACATGCTTGTAATCCAAAGCACTTGTATATCAAAGCAAAATATCCCCATAAGAAATAATGGAAACTCAAATGATTCCTTCCACAACCATTTATTAATAAGTCTTTATGTTTAAAGTCCATATAAAAAGATTATAGCAATGTGACCAGGTTGTGTAACAATAAAATGTCCATCCACAAATGGAAGCCTCCACAAGGAGATTAGAAGCCAAATCCAGCAGGAGCTACAGGGTATAAAAGAGAAGAGAGGCGCCTATAAGTGTAGCAATATGGTTAAATTTAATGAAGGTACAACCTTTAGCAACTCACATTGGTTAATGATTAAAAGGAGGCACATCCAAGTATGCAGGCATCCGGGGTAAAGCTGTCCACATAGACCATCCCCCACACCTCCGGCTCTCACCGCTGTCAGTCTACAATCGTGATCAGGAAGATTACCCTGCTGTAGAGCGATTGGATCGCTCGTGGAGCACAGCGTGGAAGAGATGCGGTCGATGGCGGTGAAGAGAATGGTCAGTTTTACCACTGATACCTGCATACTTAGATGTGCCTGTTTTAATCGTCAACCATACGAGTTGCTAAATGTTGTACCTTCACTAATTTTAACCATATGGCTACACTTTGTGGCGTCTCTGTTCTCTTTTATACTCAGTTATGACGTGAGGCTACTTGTATATCAAGACATTGCTTGCATATTAAGTCAAAATTTATTTAAAAATTTGTCTTGCAAACCGCTGTCAAACCAAGTTACTCTTAAACCAAGGTTTTACTGTATTCTTAATTTTAGGCACTAATAACTTTTACATACAGAAGTACCTTTTCATTGCCGATATACATTTGCTTCAAAAAATTCTTTGGAGTATAAAAATGACAAACCATAAAATGTCCTTGTACAAAGGTTGTATCATTAATCCTAGTAAACATCAGCATGAATATCCATGGCCCCATTCATTGTACTACCCCATAAATGCTGCATATAACATGATTGTTCTTATATAGTAAATTCTTACCTCCCAGCAGATCAGACAGTAGTGGCCCGCACTCCTCAGGTATTGAGTAGTCTCCCTTTCCAATATTTTCAAATAGTTTGTATATATTATCCCCTTCAAAGGGGTACAGCCCAGTAGTGATATTATACCTATGCAAAGAGACACAGGTTAAAAACGTTTGTAATTCTTTAAGAGATTAAAACAGTTGATGTTTAAACCAAGCCAATTGTAAAGAAAATGGAGGGGTAATTGGTATACGCATGGATTGTCCACAGGTTGTTGCACATTGGTACACTCACAAGGTCACGCCTGCTGACCAGATATCCACTTTGAACCCTGAGAAGGTGTCCAGGCCATTCGCAATCTCTGGAGGCTGAAATGCAGGAGACCCCTGGCTGGTCTTGCACGTGTCACCCTCAGCAAACGGGTGTAAGGCCTGTGGAGAGAAAGGAGGTGACCCCATATTGCCTTACCCCACTGCTGGAGTGGCTTATCCTAGGAGTAACCCCCTGATCTCTCACAACCTACCTCTGCAACACCTAGATCTGAGATTTTGAGCGTCCCGTCTGTTGTGAGCAGCAAGTTCCCAGGTTTGATGTCTTTATGCACAATTCCCTGACTATGAAGATACTCCAGACCATCCACTAGCTGGCAGAAATAACTGAAAGAAAAAAAAAGGAAAGAAAAAAAAGTTCCTAAAATCAAAACAATAACTACAAATAATAAAAAAAATGTATAATATGTCACATATAGAATGCATGGACTGAAAAACAAAATTACACTGAAAATGGAAAACAGAGACCAGGAAAATAAAACAGAATTTAAAGTATGTATAGCCAGTTTTTTGTTTTGTTTTTTCGTTTTGGACAGAAGTAGAAAATTATAAGAACCCCTATCATTTTGACTGTTGACACTGCTGTAAATTTTTGTCTATCTGTCCACCGAGACAGAATGTGATGATTCAAGGGGTGCAACACAGCAATGGCTCAAGAAGCTGCCTTAATGTTCTTGCACCCAAAACTGATATCAGATGAGGCAGAAAGGTCCGTCTTGTTGAGCTTAGAGATTGTGTGAAAAGAAAACCAACAGGTGGCATTGTTACAAATCTGGGAAACCGTTGCCTGATGCCGAAAAACCCCATAGACCCTCACAGAACTAGTGAGGTGAGCTTTAACAGGAAAGAGGGGTGACCCAAACCTTGAGGCCATATGCTTGAATGATAGTTTGTCTGAGCTGCCTGGAGATGATGAAACAACCTTTCTGGGCCCATGCAGAATGAAAAACAAGGGAATCAGACCTTTCTAAAATAATCATTGTCTGAGAAGTAGGCTCTTACAGCTCAAATCACATTCAGACAATTTTCAAATTGTTAACGGGATCAAATCAACATTTGATTTCAACTACAGTGACAAGAAAATTGAAAAAAAGTTACTCAAAACAAATTTCTAACAATGTATTTGGTTTAATTTGAGAATGACATTCAACCAAAATTTTTGAACAACATTTGTCTAGTCATCGAATGTACATATGAATATTTGTAAACGTCCATTTAAAAATCTACTAGTGTATGGCAAACTTTAGCTTCTCCTGAGGAAGAAACACTCTGGCCTAAGATGTGTCCAAGACCAGACCCAGATACTTAAGTGATGAGGAGTCCATTCCAGTTGAGTTTGCAGATACATGTGAACTGCAATGGAACCTTTGAGTACAGCATTATTTTATTGAGTGCCCGCCATTGTTCACAAACACCTGTCATTTCAGCCACAAGAATTTAATGATTTTTTGATCTTTTCTGGAATCCTGTGTATGCGAATAAATGCCTATGTAAAGGATGCTTAAGTATCTCACAATGGTGATGCCATGAGAGTACAACATGGCCAACATTTGAGCCAGCAACTTGGTGAACATACAAAGTACCAAATATAGGCCAAATGGAAAAGCCAAACCAGTAGTACAGAGGCCTGCAAATCTCATAAAATGTTGGTGCACTGAAAAGATAGGCACACGTAAGCAAGCATCTTTTATGTTCACAAAAGCCAGACAGTCTTCCTGATGAAGAAGGCAATGGCAAATCTGATCGGTTCCATTCAGACTTTGCGCACCTGAATGAAGACATGCAAGGCCCAGAGGTCAAGGGTGGTGGGCACCTTTGGGTTCGTAAACAGGCTGGACTAAAACTTTTCGGAACCCCTCCTTAGCCATGACCCAATCTTTGACTCCTTGCTCCAGAAGGCCCCTGAGAGCCTGATGGGGATCTGCCAGTCTGAGGAGACAGATTATAGCCCTGGGACAGCATCTTCTGTATCCAGGTGCCTGAATCCAAAATGTCCAGTCCGGCATTTTAGCCAAAGTGCCCTACACAGACAGACAATCACAAAAAAAAGGCAAGAGGCTTCAAGCAAGCCATCAAAGTGCAAATTCGAGGTCACAGCCATGTGCACCAAATGTTCAATAAGCATAGTGCACACAGCAGTGACTGTTAGATTAAGTCTGACTGGAAGAAATCTCTTAAAAGGGATCTGCCAAAATAAAAATCACAGCCAAAATTGGGACACAATGCAAAGGGAGAACAGGATTCTGAAAAGGGCTTCTTACCCTCCCAAGTCCTTAAATGCAGGCGCACCGTCCATCCACCGAAACAGTAGACACCACAATAAAGTAAGACATGGCCAAACCCACAGAGGGAACAGAATACTTTTCAACAAAGTACCAAGTGGCACTTTCATACAGTTAAGCAGGCCATACACGGTCGAATTTCTAACAAATTTTCTTTTCAAAATCAGAAAGTTCGTTTTTTTTTGTGATCCGATGGCACCACCATTGATTTTCGAAATTTGTTGCTAAAGAAAAGAATTTTCGTGGCCGGGAATCTCTCCGTAAATTTTCTTTTCTTATTACATTTCTCGCACGATTCTCCCATCATTGATTAGAAAATCGTTTGTTTTTCTAAAAATTCCCAACATGTCCGATTCCTCAAATTTGATTGCCGCACGAAAATAGGCCGTTGTTGCAGCCCACTAATGGTGCGAAATTCATACGAAAATTCTTTCATACGATTTTCAAAAGAAAATTCGTATGAAATTTGAACCGTGTATGGCCGGCATTAGGGTTAACAAGTGCCCACATTGCCACCCAGTGGCCTCTCGTTCAAAACTTAAGGTAGTTTTGAAGGCAGAAGGTTTTTTATCCTAATGCATTCTATGCATTAAGATTATTATTTTTATTATATCAGGTACTTGTATAGCGCTGTCAATTTACGCTGTGCTTTACATATACATTGTACATTCACATCAGTCCCTACCCTCAAGGAGCTTACAATCTAAGGTCCCTAACTCAGTCATATACTAGGGCCAATTTAGACAGAAGCCAATTAACCTACCAGCATGTCTAAAAAATCTTCTGTGTGCGGCAGCACCCCCCTTATACTTACCTGAGCCCAGCTCAATCAAAGTCAGTGAGCCAATGAGATAGAGAGGGGCGGGGCCACAGCTCTGAATGGACACACAGAGCAGGGGCTCGGGTGCCCCCATAGCAAGCTGCTTGCTGTGGGGGCACTCGGCAAGAGGGAGGAGCCAGAAGCGCTAGCGAGGGACCCGAGAAGAGGAGGATCTGGGCTGTTCTGTGCAAAACCACTGAATACAGCAGGTATGTATAACTTTTTTTTTTTGTGTAAAAATAACACACACCTGGGACCCGTGTTTCTCGCAGAATACAGTGGGGGAGGACAGTGTAGGCGCCGGAAGTGGCGTAGGTCACCGCAAGTGCCGCGGTGATCTATGCCAGGAAGTGGGAGCAAATACCTGTATTAGACAGGCATCTGCTCCCTCCTCCCCCTGAAAAGGTGCCAAATGTGACACCGGAGGGGGGGAGGAATCCAAAAAGTGGAAGTTCCATTTTTGGGTGGAACTCCACTTTAACGTTACACTTGTCAAAAAAACCTACACCAAAATGGATGCAAACCCATCAAGCATTTAGGAGGAGCAAACAATCTTTGAGGGTGCACAGGGGCAATTGAAATGAATGGCATTTAGCTTGTTGAGTGTTTTAGAGCTACAAGCAGAAATTCGCTCAGGTGTGAACGGGGCCTTACCAACATTGGAGTAATATGTAGAGATAGAGAGACTCCCCAGGGGTAAACTTATCGAACAAGGACTTGAGCAACCTAGGATTAGAGTCTCTGCTTCCAATAGTCAGAAGCTGCCATTGCCACAGGTAAAGCTGATACAGAATTTGCTGGGGAGGGAGCAGAAGCATGGTAATGGTCTTGGTGCTCAGAGTCAGAAAAAGAACTGAGTAACTTGAATCCTGCACGACAGTAAAATCCCCAGCCGGAAAGGTAGAGGACACAGCTAGACCCAACAGGCCCAAGAACGACTCTGAAGATGAGAGACTGACAGTACAGGACAACATGACCTCAGGCTGTAGACAACAGCACCCTCAATAGGCACACTATAAACAGCCCCTAACCCATTAGCAGAAAGGGAGTGGAGGGGCACCTGGTACAGTAGGACTGTACCCTATGCATCTAGAATTAGACATGTTGCAACTGCAACATAGTTAAGCAATGTATAGGCTCTGCGTAAGAGTTAAGGCCTTAAGTACTCATGAACTTTGAACAGCTGTAGGCAAACAGTAGAAATTAATAGACAATCGATGTTCCATGTGGCGCTTTGCAACAGGAGCAGGTAATTTGCCATTGG
This sequence comes from Lithobates clamitans, assembly GCA_037952925.1. Lineage (NCBI taxonomy): Eukaryota > Metazoa > Chordata > Amphibia > Anura > Ranidae > Lithobates > Lithobates clamitans. Next base: position 6,970,852 of record JBBGZY010000374.1, read on the forward strand.
ATTTTATCTTATAAGATATATTATTACCAGTGATTGTTTTTGGATTCTCTCCAGTATTGCACTATTTGATGATGCTTAGTTAGGTTACTGCTGACGTAGAGGTCACAGTCATTTGATTTGACATGGCTTTGTCTTTCTATTGCAACTGTTGGTATTCTGTCAGCCTTTGTAACTTGCCTGACCTTTGCTAAAAAAAAAAAAAAAAAAAGAAAAAAGGAATTACAAAAAACAAAAACAGGAGTAGGGAAAAGTGCGGTGCAGACATATGAAACTCTGCCAAGTGGATGACATCAGCGATCTGTCCCACAATGTTAACCCACTGTACAACAAAACTGGTGGTAATTGGGGAATAATGGTGTCCAGCAGCCAGTGAAAAAGAGGCAACTCCTGGTACGTGCTCCCACTGGCCTACTCATTAAGCAAATCTTCAGATACAGAGCAAGCATAGATGCAATGCCAGTGTCCCAAGACCTAGGAAGCGCTCCACAGCTAACGTAACCAGGACTAAGTCTGGAAATGGCCCAATATGGAACTTCGTGCCTGAAGGTCACGTATAGGCTCGACCCACAACATCCAACTCCGTGGCATCCGGGTAACGGTGATTGGCAAGATAGCTGCAGATCAGTGGGGAAACCTCCAGCAGCTGTGTGCAGTAGACTCTTTATTGAAAGAAAAAAAGAAGAAGAAACTGGTAGAAAAATTAAAGGTTGTGTTTTACCCAACTTTTCGCTGTGGTCTGGCAAGCTTGCAGTTTGGCAACATGATTTTCTGTTGGCTTGTAAGCGGTTATTTCAGTTGCTTTGAGCCTTGTTATGTCTGTGTTAGCCAAGGTTGCCCACCTATTTTTTCTTTATTTTTGTGAACTGCTTTGTATGTTCCCCCTGGTTTAATTAACATAAAATGCCATGTCACTTAGTGGATGCCAAAAAAATAAACATTTCATGGCAAGTACAAAAATCCAGCAACAGTGGAGCTTAGTCCCACCTTTCTCAACTTAAATGCGCGTGTGTGTGCGTGCGATCTCCAGCCTTCTAGAACATAGCGGGTTTTTTTTATATCAGGCATTTATATAGCATTGGCAATTTCCGCGGCGCTTTACATACTGTACATTCATATTTGTCCCCTTCTTCAAGGAGCTTGTCTAAGGTCCTTATATCACATTCATACATACACGCAAACATAGTAGAGTCAATTAACACAACAGTAGGCTAGTGTAAAGGAATCTTAAGTACTCAAAGGAAACCCACCCAAGGCAATTCAAGCCAACACACATGATCAAATTAGAAGCTATTTTCAGTGAAAACTGTGTCAAAATGATTAACAGGTTTATGTTTGTAGGAAAAAAAAAAAATCTATATTGGTCTGACCTCCTCATGGCACCGTTAATGTGATGCACATTCTCCCTAAACAGCAATTTCTTGTGTGTAGCCTGACTGTGACATGTTTTAAATGCATAATTTCTTATTTCCTTTTTGCTTTCTGTAAAGGTACGGTTTGCTCAAAACTTGAAAAACAATAAAATTTATATGTATATGTATATCATTGGCACTCTCACAGTCCATTAAAACTACAAGCCTGTCTGCTGTGGTGGCAGATGGGAATTGTAGTTTATTCATTCACATATCCCTGTGAATGAATAACATGACTGTCACAGGAAAGAGGGGGGGGGGGTTAAGTGGAGGCGTTGAACATGTTACACCCTTAATACGAGTGTAATGTGCTCAAAAGGCAAATTCAATTCTTACAGAAAATCTAAGGGTGGTGTAATAAAACATCCTGGAATAATCAGTAAAAATATCAGGAAACAAAATGACTTACCCATGCGCCTGAAAGATGGGAAATTTTTTCTCTGGTACACTATCCAGCATTTCCTGCATTCCACACACACAGTACTCCATGACCATATACGTATATTAAAAATTAAGGATCAACAGTTTCAAACTATTCAATGAACTTTTAGAATTTCTGTTGTCTCAGCTGTATTTTCCTTCCAATATTTAGCTCTAATAAACAGATTACTGCAGGGCACACTGCAGAGCAGAGCTAGTCCACTCATCTGCAAACCAAAAATGCATGCCCACCCTTACATGCAATGGTCCCTAAAGTATTCCTTTCCTATTAGATTTAAAAAAATCAGCAGGTGTGAACATCTGGTGTAAGGGTACCATTACCCTTGAATTGCAAGTTATTCTTATTGCTATGATGCCTTTACAAGAAACACAATGATAGCGTGATATGACTGCTTTGGTTAGCAGATCTTGAATAACTTCTTTATTAACCAGTTCTACACAAGTCAAAATGTCAGCTTTACTTACTAAAACTGTCTAATTGTCCTTGTCAGTGTCTCACTAAACAATCTGGTAGATAAAAAGGATCAAAAATTTGGAAAATCTGATTTTTGTTTGTTTTAAAGGAAAGCTTGGCTGTCATGCTAATGTATTTATCTTCAATAAATTTTGAGCCACTGACCTTAGACAAATGTGGAGGTATTGAATGATGACACTTTTCTGGCACACATTTACAACATGCATATTCCAGGTCAGTGCTTTTAAAGTATTGAAGTCAAGACACAGGCAGGCAACTAGCAGTGTCAGAACAAGGTCAGCAATGGCAGCCCATATACTTCTACTGACAGTCTCTTTGAAGGGCGCTTCTTCCGTCAGAATTAAAAAAATGACAACAAAGGCTCCTTCAGAATTTTTTAGTAATGGCGAGCTACAAAACAGATATGAATTGCAGGCTTTGCATATCTTATTTTTCTTTTCTTTCCCATTAATTTCATGGTGGCCACTTTTACTAAAGCCTGGTATACATGGGCCGAATATTTGCCGGCTCAACAAAAAGAAGACAACATTTGGCCTATGTGTACATCAGCCTATCAGACAGAAGTCGGCTGAACAGCTGGCTTCTGTCGAACGAGCATGCTGGAAAACCAGCATCTGATCAGCGCTGGCAGCCAATGGCTGAGTACGCTGACAGGTGTGTTCTGGGGGGGTCCCTGCCAGAACACGATACCTCAGTGGGGAGATTGCTGTACTAACATTGTATAGTTAGTACAGCTAGCTCTTGAGGTTTTCTTTTTTTTCGTTCAGCCCGCTGGGTTGAACGAAAAAAAAACAAACAAAAAAAAACTTGGCAGATTACTCTTTACTTCCTGGAACTCTACCTAGAACTCTGGGGCTGCCTCCTGAAAAATTTGACCATAACGTCCCAGGATGCAGCTGCGAGGACAGGGTGAAGTTACCAGTGCCTTAAGGAAAGTGGAAAAACAGTAATTGTAAGTAAAAGCAAAAAACTTAACTAATGAATGGAAGATTAATATCAGCATGCCGAGCTATATGCTGCTTGTAGTGAAAGGTCCACTTTTAGCCAACATGGAAAACAGCAGGACCTGTATTTTTAATCACAACAGGATTAACTTTTAGTGGACCTATTAATAAACAAAAACCCACAAATAAATGAAGGATACATGCCTTACCTTCTGCTTGTCATGAATAGAAAAATGTTGCTATGAACACCATCATGTTCCTTACTGCCTAGGGCTAGGCTATGGTGATTTGGTCTCTGGCTGCTAAGTGAATTGTGGGTGATGTCATAAGAAATGCAGAGCCCACAGATTTATTCAGACAGACCCAATCAGTGATAAATAGGTGAACAGGAAGAAGAGCCCGCTTATGCAATGGTTGCCCCCTTGTAGATATGCAATTAAAGTATATGTAAACCCTCACCTTGGAAAACAATCCATTCAGTTTAAAATAGAAATGAAAGGCAAAACATTTGTGTATAGCTATATAAAAAACAAAAAAAACAAAAAACAAAACCATACTGTCAATACCTTTTTTCTCATCTTGAAAAGCAACAGAGAGGAAGCAGCACATGTCTGGGGGACTGTGGCAAGGTTTAGGTGTGAGGGAGTGAACTCTCTGGACACGGTTTTACTGAGCACTTGCAGTCTTTGCAATACCCCTAAAGCAGACAGGAACCCCTAAACCCTAGTGTGGGACTGGTATAGAGGTGGTGAGCCATTCTCTTGTTTTCCATTATACCAGAGTTATAGACTATTTTGTGTTTGCTGAAGAAAGAAGTTTTTGTTTTCGGTTTTGTTTTGGAAGTTCAATGAAGACTGTCAATTTACTAAGCGGCTGGAGGTGATCCGGAGTTCCAAGTATTAAAATAAAGAACCACCCATAGGTTTTAGTAAAGGGGATTTGTCTTTGCTAGGAAAGAGCAGAAAATAGAGGGAAAATGAAAAAGAACAGATTTCAATTGGAGGGAAACCAATTGGCCTGTGATGAGAGAGTCAGGTTATCTGTAAAAATGTATCATTGAAATTTTAAGAGGGTCAAGATTTCTTCTCAGCAAACAGGATACCATATGGCAGAGCTCACTCTTCTGAAGCAGCCAGGAAAAATATGGCACAACCACTATACAGCGCTTGTGATCAAAAGAGGACTTTCCCCAGATTTTGTATGGCTAAAGCCAGTCACAGATGGAAGTCTGATGGCTACAGATCCTACATATCTGACTGTCATTTGTAGTTCAAGGCTAGCTTTTTTTATAAAGGACTTCTCCTTAACCACTTTAAAACCGCCCACTTCACATATATTGCAGCGGGGCGGCTCTATTGCGTGAAACGACATACCTGTACGTTGTTTCGTGTAATAGATACAGGGAGCGCGCACCGCGGCTCGGGAGATGATGCACATGTCTGGTGGCCGTGATGTCCACCGGCCACTCGTGATCGCTCCTCCAAGAGGCAGAACGGGGATCTGCCTTTGTAAACAAGGTGGATCCCCATTCTGACAAGGGAGGAGAGAGGTCAGCTGTTCCTAGAGAGGTCAGCTGTTCCTAGTGATCCGGAACAGCGATCTCTTTCTATCTCTCTACTCCGTCAATCCGTCCCCCTGACAGTTAGAAAGCATCTCCCAAGGGAACACTTAACCCTTTGATCACCCTGTTGTGGAAATTTTACTATGTGTGTTTTATGGATTGTCGTCATCTGTCTCCCTGTGTCTGATTTAACCAAGGAGCACTCTAGCAGAGCACAGTTGGGTTGAATTGGGGCCAGCAGTAAAACCTTTAGTATGAAAACCTTCTCATAGGCTTGGAGACGTGTTCTCTGTGTGTGGGCGTTTGCTGGTTTGTAAGTATCAAGCACAATGCGCTGGGCTTCTTGCCTTCAAATGTCTATGTCTCGAGAGAAACAGATTATATCTCTGTGTGGCTACACTATTCCTTTTGGATACATATATGCTTTAATAAGAGGGCACTGATATCTGCCTTGTTACTATACTCGTACCGTATATTGACAACACCAGTAGCAATGTCCCCGCAGATCCTCAAGCCTGCAAGAACAAATAGAATGATCTTACTAGATACGGTTTACTCTGAGCAGTATTGAGTGGGCTCCATGCTGACTAAGATGGTGGGTGTGGCTGGGCGCAGAGCAGTTGTATATGCCTCAAGTGGATGAGACATGTACACTTCTCCCTCCCACTCCTGTGGATGCCCTCCCAGTTAGTGTCATTTCCTGTGATGTAATTTTGTATAGAGGAAGGGATTGGCTGTTGGGGCCAGGACTTTATGTGTCATTGCTTTTGTTGTCTTTGAATAAAAGAGCCAGTGCGGTGCTCAGTGGGGCAGTCGTGCTAAGATGAGGACGTAAGCGGTGGTCATGTCTGTTTTACTTGGGGATATGCGGGAAATAGAGTTGTAGGTAAGATGTATTATACCATTAGACGAAATGGGCGCTTATTAGCGCAGGTGAAATTGATTACATTTAGCGTATAGCGAAATCTCCACGTCAACCCCTTCCCTGCCCTGCATTTTTATAGCACTGATCACTGCATTGGTGTCACTGGTCACCAAAGAAGTGTCACTTGGTCAGATTTGTCCGTCGCAATGTGGCAGTCCTGCTAAAAATCGCTGATCCCCGCCATTACTAGTAAAAACAATAAAAAAATAAAAATAAAATAAAAAGTCCTTAAATCTTTCCCCTATTTTGCGCAAACCAATCAATATACACTTATTGGGATTTTTTTTCCCAAAAAATATGTAGAAGAATACATACTGGCCTAAACTAATGAAAACATTTGTTTTTTTTACATTTTTTATGAGATATGTACTATAGCAAAAAAAAATTATTTTTTTTCCAATTGACGCAGAGGTAATCAAATACCACTAAAATAAAGCTCTATTTGTGGGGAAAAAAGGGACATAAATCTTGTTTTGGTACAGAATCACACATCCGCGCAATTGTCGGTTAAAGTAACGCAGGCTGAAGTGGTTAAACATGCATTCTCATATTGGCCAGTGCTCTGACACCAATTTTGTTTCAGGGCCATTTTAAAAAGAAGAAAAAAAAAAAAAGAAAGAAAAAAAAACGGGCCCAACTGATAATCACTTGGGTGAACAGATCCCCTGCTGAAGTGTTTTGACATCTGTACCCAGCGTACACATGACAACTGTATGGGAGCCTCTATGGGACAACTCCATTGTCCATTTACATCAGGCTACCTCAGATCACTTTTAGGTTCGCAATAACGGAAAAGGAAGCAGTCTTTTTTTTATTTTTATTTTTTTAGTTTTACCACTCCTGGACAAACTCAAATGTAGACGGGTGTAAACAGACACAAGTCCAGTAACACCTGCCTGCCTGTCCATGGGGCTGTAAGGGGCTTCCAATCAGGTTCACCTGAAAAATGGACAGCCAGGATTGATTAGAACGTTCATGTGAAAGGGGCCTTAGGAGTGTGTTCATTTACAGTACTTAGACATTGTGACTATGACTATGATTCAATCTGGCCTAAAAGCAGTCAGTCAATGATCATGGGCTGTCAAAGTGTATGCTTAGAAAACGTTCCTCTGAATCTCAAAAGGATGCTGTTCACCACACTGTTGTAAGGATTTCTCCAAAAAAAAAAAATCTTCAAAGTGAATTCTACTTTTAGGCCTGTTTCACATGGCTTCAGCTTGTATAATAGCAGTATGAACAGTAAGCTTTTATGAAACTTTTAGCAAGCTTTGCATAGCTTTTGGCAAGCTTTGATCCTCTTTCTCCAAGTTTTAAAAACAGCTCCTAAAACAGCTCCTAAAGGGAGTGCCGATTATCACTTTAAACAAGCTTCAGCAGGCTTTCAACAAACTTCGAATGGTAAAAACAAAAAAGTTTTGCTGCGCTTAAATAATAAACTGTACAAATAGCTGCTAACACTAAATTGCTGGAAACAATAAACGAAATGTGGATAAATGGTGTAGTGCTCAAAACACAAAATGAAAAAAAAAAAAAAAAAGGGCATAAAGTTCAAAAAAAAGAAGTTCATCCGTTATAAGCAGAAGGACTAGAACCAATCAAAACAGTGCCCAATATGGGAGAAAAAAAAGATGATAAAAAGCCTGTCACCTTCACCCAATATTGACTCTTACCATCAGTGTATGGGCTATACACATTATATGCACTCAAAGGATAACAAACGACCCCAACATTAGCAGCTCCTGTATCCCAAAGAGAACCTTCTCACACTAGACCCAATAGCAGACTGAAAAAACCTTCCTCTCAGCAGAGTGTACTCCAGGGCTCAGGTAATAGTTCGATCGTCGTACAAATGCATAGGATAAAGAAAGAACGCTCATTGCGCAGGCATCCAATCAAAGGGCATTTATTGAGTAAAAGAAATGATAAGGAGGAGGAGTGGCGGCCATCTTGTTGGTTAGAAGTGCTGGTTGCTTCTTACTATTATGCTTGCTGAACTCCTTCAAATATGTGAGTTTATTTTATCATTTCTTTTACTTAATAAATGCCCTTTGATTGGATGCCTGCGCAATGAGCGTTCTTTCTTTATCCTATTCATTTGTATGATGATCGAACTATTACCTGAGCCCTGGAGTACACTCTGCTGAGAGGAAGGTTTTTTCAGTCTGCTATTGGGTCTAGTGTGAGAAGGTTCTCTTTGGGATACAGGAGCTACGGATGATGGGATCGTTTTTGTTATCCTTTGAGTGCATATAATGTGTATAGCCCATACACTGATGGTAAGAGTCAGTATTGGGTGAAGGTGACAGGCTTTTTATCATCTTTCTTTCTCCCATATTGGACACTGTTTTGATTGGTTCTAGTCCTTCTGCTTACAACGGATGAACTTCTTTTTATGAACTTTATGCCCTTTTTTCAATTTGTGTTTTGAGCGCTACACCATTTACCCAAACTTCAAGTGGTGCTGAAACCTGCTAACAGATAGTTAAGGGTACAATCAGCACGCCCTTTAAGATCTGTACAACATTCTTAAATTGGATCTAAAGGGCGCTTTAAAAGCTTCAACAAAGCATGCTGAAAGCTCTGCAAATGCTGTTCACACTGCCCTTATACAGGCCGAAGCCTGTGTCAAACAAGCCTTAGTGACAGTTCCAATTAGAACAGTAGATTGTGTAATGCACAAATCAAGAGGAATGCTTGCAATAAGTGGGCAACGGCTCCCTTGAGGTGGAAATGAAGACCTCTTCATACAAGAGATGTTCACTAAACACATACAAAGACCTTCCAAAGGCTGTACAAGTTATATCCTTGCTTCTGGTCAAAATACCACATAGGGCACCACTATTACTGCCTGACAAAAAATAAAGAGAAAAAAAAAAAGAAAAAAAGGAAAAGAAAAGAACAGTGGAGCGGTAAGAGGACAAGTTGATCCATCTGTCTGACATTATCAGGGAGATATTTGTCCATTTTATGGTCATTCCTTTTATGAGTTTGCTTGAGACAAAAGTATATCAAATCATTAGACCCCTTTCACACTGAGGCGTTTTTCAGGCGCTTTTGGGCTAAAAACAGTGCCTGAAAAATTGCTCCCCTGCAGTCTCAGTGTGAAAGCCCGAGTGCTTTCCCACTGAGGTGATGCGCTGGCAGGACATTAAAAAAAAAAAAAATCCTGCAAGCAGCATCTTTGGTGTATACACTGCTCCTGCCCATTGAAATGATTAGGCAGCACCGCCGAACCGCCGCTGTAGCAGCGCTTTGCGGGCCGTTTTAACCCTTTTCCGGCCACTAGCGGGGGTTAAAAGTGCCCCACTAGTGGCCAAAAACCTCCACAAAAACGATAGTAAAGCGCAGCTAAAAATAGCGGCGTTTTATCGTCAACGCCTGCCCGCTCCATTGTGAGAGCAACCTTAATATAGCCATTCTACAGTTGAGCTAGACAAACCTAAAACTGCTTTTTCAAGGAAAGAAACCACAAACATAAGCTGGCAACAAATTCATTATCAACAGGAAACTGACACTGAGAAGGATATATCTTTTGCTTTTCTTCATTGTATAAAACATCTACCAGCTGGATCACATTGCGATGCCTCAAGCGCCTCAGTAGCTGAATTTCTCTGTAAAGGAAAAAAAAGTAACATTATTACCACATTAGATAGAAGCAAAGTACACAAGAGAGACAGGATGTTAAAACATACAAAGACAGCAGGAAGTGATGATTGTTAACACCTTTGCTTTATACAAGATAAAAGACCCACATTTTTTTTTTGTTTGTTTACAGTTTACAAATGCTTTATTGAAAAAAAAAAAAAAAAGAATTTCTTACAAATTTTTGAAGGAACATTGATAGACCATACATATGAAAAGTATTCAATTATTTTACATTGCAAATATGTGTTCTTGTATACAGATGGTAATCCTATAGTTTAGGGGTGCCCAACCAGTGGCCCGCGACCTCCTGCTCTGGGATGGCGGGTTGGCAAGCCCAGATTGTGGATTGCCTACCCGCCATCCCAGAGCATCAGTGTTGTGAATGAATCTGGCAGTAGAGGAGGCAAGCAGCTGCAGAGCAAAACCGAATAAGTCGATGCTTCCTGTATAGCGTCAACTCCACTCACAGGCGGAGTGACACCAAGTGCACTCTGCCTTGGACAGCAACAGCCTGCGATACTTGAATGGAAGACTGTTCTGAAGTGGTTACCGGGCTGCTTTCAAACTAACACCTGCGGCTTACCTGCACTGAGCCATAGACTTCTGCACTTTCAGAAAGGGTACCACACCTGCAGGATATAATAGATAATAGATATCTATGGCAAAGTGCAGGTAACCCGCAGGAAAGCCACAGGTGCACTGCGCTGCACTCTCATTGTGGGTACCCACCTACAGCCAATCCGATGAAAAGAAAAAAAAAAAAAAAACAACACACAGAAGGTGGGATCCATCTCCTAACTGGTCTGGCACAAGTCGGTCCGACTTTGAAAATGCTCCCTGTACTACTTTGGTCCAATTTTGATCCTACTTCAGCCCATTGACTATCATTGAAGTCGGATCAAAGTCGGATCGCCGTCTTGCATGATCCGACTTTGGCATGCGACTTGTGCTCAGATGATCTTGAGGGGGAACTCTGCGCCAAATTTTAAATAAAAAAAAAACGGCATGGGTTCCCCCTCCAAGATCATACCAGGCCCTTGGGTCTGATATGGATTTTAAGGGGAACCCCCTACGCCGAAAAAACAGCGTGGGGGTCCCCCCCAAAACCATACCAGACCCTTAATCGAGCACGCAGCCTGGCCGGTCAGGAAAGGGGGTGGGGACAAGTGAGCGCCCCCCCTCCTGAACCGTACCAGGCCGCATGCCCTCAACATTGGGGGTGGGTGCTTTGGGGCAGGGGGGGAGCCCTGCGGCCCCCCCACCCCAAAGCACCATGTCCCCATGTTGATGAGGACAAGGGCCTCTTACAGACAACCCTGGCCGTTAGTTGTCGGGGTCTGCGCACTTATCGGAATCCGGGAGCCCCCTTTAATAAGGGGGCCCCCAGATCCCGGCCCCCTTTAATAAGGGGGCCCCCAGATCCCGGCCCCCCTTAATAAGGGGGCCCCCACCCTATGTGAATGAGTATGGGGTGCATCGTACCCCTACCCATTCCCCTAGGAAAAAAAAAACAAAAAAAAAAAAAAAACACACACTAGACAGGTTTTTAAAGTAATTTATTAGGCAGCTTCGGGGGTCTTCCTTCTCCACGCTCTCCGGTATCTTCTACGGGGTCCTCCGCTATCTTCTGCTCTTTTGCTAGCGGTGGCCCAGTCTTCTCCACCGTCTTCTTCCCTCTTCTCTTTTGACACGATGCTCTCTCCCACTGTAATGCCGTGTGCGCGGCCTGCAACGACTTATATAGGGATTGGGCGTGGTCACCGGGTGACCCTGCCCCTTATGATGCCAAAGTCCCATCATGCCCGGGACTGTGACATCATAAGGGGCAGGGTCACTTGGTGACATCACCCGGTGACCACGCCCCATCCCTATATAAAAGTCATTGCGGACCGCGCACACGGCATTACAGTGGGAGAGAGCGTCGTGTCAACATCGAAGAGAAGAGGGAAGAAGACGGCGGAGAAGACCGGGCCACCGCTAGCAAAAAAGAGCGGGCAAAAGAGCAGAAGATAGCGGTGTACGACAAAAGATACCGGAAAGCGGGAGAAGAACCGGAGAGCGCAGAGAAGAGGCTGGAGAGCGCGGAGAAGAAGGAAGAGACACTCGAAGTCGGAAGAAGACCCCCCCGGAGCTGTCTAATAAATTACTTTAAAAACCTGTCTAGTGTGTTTTTTTTATTGACACTTTTTTCCTAGGTGGATGGGTAGGGGAACGATGTACGTACATAACAGTTCAAAGACTTTCCAACATAGACTTGAACAGCAATAAAAACCTGACAGAGGTTGTGCCCTTGTCCAATCTACTGGAATATTGTAGTTATTGCCATCTTTCTCAATGTCCTTCTGACATGCAATCAAATGTGAGGGGACATCTCCCAAACAAGGATACAAAATAAGAATAGAAAGCAATAAAAAAAAAAGATGGCATGGGTTCTAACCTATCCTCACAATATCACAAAATAACTAAAAAAGGTTCTGATTACTTAAACATCTCCCTTTTATAAAAATCGCCATGGAGTAGAGCTGCGTTAAAAGATTTACATAATCTGAATGCATGACAGAAATTCAACAATGCATGTTAAACTATTGTGACATCTCCACCATCAAAAAGATATGCAGCATTGCTGAAACCCGTAACAGAATCCAGTTTCTACATGTTAAATGTCATTTACATTTTTCAATGTGAGGACTTGCACAGACATGAGTATCTTGTATCCCATCTGTTTGCCATAGAGATGAATGGAGGCCCACACACAGCCGTTAAAGTCTGCACAGGGAATGCAAGACCTTAAAATCGTAATTAAAAAAGGGGAAAGAAAAATCAACCCCCATCTGTCTTAAAGTGGTTGTAAACCCACAATTGTCAGTTTTACCTATAGGTAAGCCTTATTCTAGGCTTACCTATAGGTAGTGGAAGAGAGAGAGAGAGAATGATAGTACAGCTGGGATGAGTTATCTCACTAGATTTCTGGCAGGATTTATTTGCTGTTTGACCTGCGATTAGAGACAGGTGCCCAATCCTGGATGCAGCAAGATGCATCCAGGCTTGGACACCTGTCCCTTTGCACAGGTAACTGCTGGGTCTGCGGTTACGCATGAACAACAATGGCTGAAGTAGGCCTGTCAAAACTTTGTACAAAGTGAGCAGTGGCTGCTATTTGCGTGCATCTGTCATTATAGCCATAAGAATATGCTGAATTCTTACGCTGGAATCCAGTGAACGAGGCAGTTAGCTGCGTTGCTGTACATTGCTGTGAATGAAGTGTACATTTTGTACACTTAAAATAAAGTTTGTACAAAGCAAAAAAAAAAAAGCCGCGTGATGCGCTGAAATCACACACCACACTGCCCCCTACTGCAGGCAGCAACGGAGAGGTGCCGGAACAGTAAATTACTTTGCCATGCTGTGTGAATACGACCTAAAGCAGAGGTAGACAACCTGGGGCCCTCCAGCTGTTGCAGAACTACAAGTCCCATCATGCGTCTGGGAGTAATTGTAACTGCCAGCCTTGCAATGCCTTATGGGAAATGTAGTTCCACAACAGCTGGGAGGGCCCCAGGTTGCCTACTCCTGCCCTAAAGGGTAACTAAATCGAAAAACAAAAAATGTAACCAATCACAGAATTCGCTAGCTGCATTCGTTTCCCATTTTTCAGGCTTTTAATCCTTTATTTTCATCTGTTGACACCTGTCTTAGGGTGGCTACATTCACTCCTCCGCTGCATCTATGGAGCAGCAACAATGTCACCCTTGGACAGCAGCATGGTCAATCGGTGGAGAGGCTGGTGTTCTAGTAGATGGACTAGTAAATTTATGTGGCTTTGACTAACAATTTAAAGCCCAACTCCAACTTTAAGCAGTTTACAGCAGTATTTTTTTTTTCTTTGGGATAAAGGTTTTACATAGATGAATAAAAGATCAACATTGTAAGCCCCCCTTGTCAGTTATAAATAGATGGTCTCAACCCTCTAACTGCCACTTTTGCTGAATAGCTTGGTCTGTTAAAAGGTGGAAAATAACAGATATACAGGCGAGCTCACCCCATATTTACACTTCTAGGGCTCTTTAACACATGCTTTGCTCTCTAAAGAATGATCCACACACGGATCGCTCTTCAGAGAGTAATTGACAGGCAGTGAGCGGGAGCTGTATCCACTTGATCACTGCACTAGAACGGTTGTGAGGCGATTGCAGAGCGGCCCCATTCACTTGAAAACGACAGAGGGGTATATTTCCTGCTGCAGCATGTATACACCCCAGATAAAGAGGAGCAGTTTGGGCAGTAAAAATGCGGTTCAATTGTGGGATTTTATTGCCCCTAAACCACTAGTGTGAATGAGCCCTAAATCAGTGAGTCCGATATCATTTGAAGTGTGACAGTTGCTGTTCAGTCAACTGCTTGGGCCCCACAAAACAATCTCTTATCTCAGTTAGCCCCGGTTCACACTGAGGTAGCGCGACTTGCAGCGCGACTGCCTCAGGCGACCTGGACACGACAGGGGCGGTGACTTGCAAAACGACTTCTATATAGAAGTCTATGCAAGTCGCCTCAATTCGCCCCCCAAAGTAGTACAGGAACCTTTTTCTATGTCGGAGCGACTTGCGGTTCCATTGCACAGAACGGGATACTACTTGTCAGGCGGCTAGGTCGCCTGACAAGTCATCCTAGTGTGAACCGACCCGTAATAGGTGGCAACTGTCAATCTCCAGGTGACACTTCCTTCAAAGCTTTATTCCAACAAGACAGTGTACATCACAGTCTCTCTCTGAAAGACCCCACCCCTCTATTGCGTTTCACCAAATAGTGGGTAATCTCTGTGACTAAACTCAATTGAGAAGCAGGTCTTTCAGGCAGAGACTTGGATGTACACTGTCTTATTGGAATAAAGCAACGTCACTGGTGATCAGCCTGTGTTTAAAATTCTGGTGCGTGCATGTGGGAACAGGCTCCAAAAGACCTGCACTCGAGATGCCCACAGTGGGGGACAGAATTTAGACAGCAGACTTATAAAGCCGTCTACTAGTAATACCAAAAGGAATTAAAAGCGAAATTCAAGTGCCACATCCTTAAAAATAATACATCATCTAGAGGGGCTACAAAAGTTTAAATAAGACTTTTAAGGAGCAGCATTTTTTGTCTAAAATTACAAGTTTATTAGCTCCAATTTATAAAATCCTATAACACCATCATCATTTCACATAAAAGCGTGTTGTAATGTCACAACACAAAGTTTAAAAACCATAACAATATAGTGATCATAGCCAAAAGTGATGATCTCAAGGCTTTCCTGGACTTCATTTCCTTAACCACTTCCATACTGGGCATTTTCACCCCCTTCCTGCCCAGGCCAATTTTCAGCTTTCAGCGTTGTCGCACTTTGAATAACAAATTGCGCGGTCGTGCTACACTATACCCAAATGAAATTTTTATCATTTTTTTTCCCCACTAATAGAGCTTTCTTTTGGTGGTATTTGATCACCTCTGCGGTTTTTATTTCTTGCGCTATAAACAAAACAAGAGTGACAAGTTTGAAAGAAAAAAAAAAAAACACAGTATTTTTTACTTTTTGCCATAATAAATATCCAAATTATTTTTTTCTCAGTTTAGGCCGATACATATTCTTCTACATATTTTTGGTACAAAATATGGCAATAAGCGTATATTTATTGGTTTGCGCAAAAGTTATAGCGTCTACAAAATAAGGGGAGAGATTTATAGCATTTTTATTTATTTATTTTTTTACTAGTAATGGCGGTGATCTTTTTATCGTGACTGCGAAATTGCAGTACACAGATCAACGGTCCTGCTCAGTTACCGGGCAATCGCGGGTGCCCGGCGGACATCGCGGCCGCCGGGCACGCACACCGGGACCCAAGTGACGCGGCGGGCGTGCGCACGCCCCCTGGGGGGCCTGGAAGGCCGTTAAGTCATATGTCGGCGGCCCAGGATAACAGCTGCACTGTCCCGCCGTCATAGGACGGTGGGCAGGCAGCAAGTGGTTAATCTTCAGGAGCCAATGGTATACAGTGGATTTAAAAAGTCTACACACCCCTGTTAAAATGTCAGGTTTCTGAGATGTAAAAAGAAAAAGATAAATAATTTCAGAACTTTTTCCACCTTTAATGTGACCTATAAACTGTACAACTCAGTTGAACAACAAACTGAAATCTTTTAGGTGGAGGGAAGTAAAAAAAAAAAAAAATAATATGGTTGCATGTGGAGGGAAGTAAAAATAAAATAATATGGTTGCATAAGTGTGCACACCCTTAAACTAATACTTTATTGAAGCACCTTTTGATTTTATTACAGCACTCAGTCTTTTTGGGTATGAGTCTATCAGCATGACACATCTTGATTTGGCAATATTTGCCCACTCTTCTTTGCAAAAACACTCCAAATCTGTCAGATTGCGAGGGCATCTTCTGTGCACAGCCCTCTTCAGATCACCCCACAGATTTTCAATGGGATTCAGGTCTGGGCTTTGGCTGGGCCATTCAAAAACTTTAATCATCTTCTGGTGAAGCCATTCCTTTGTTGATTTGATTGTATGCTTTGGGTTGTTGTTATGCTGAAAGATGAAGTTCCTCTTCATGTTAGTCAGGCTTCTGCTAGAAAGCTGGTTTTGGGCCAATATTGACTGGTATTTGGAACTCTTCACATAATGCCCCACACAGTGTACCACACAGCCAGTACTTGGCAAATATTCCTGCAGCTCCTTTAATGTTGCTGTAGGCCTCTTGGCAGCCTCCCCTGACCAGTTTGCTTCTCGTCTTTTCATCAATTTTGGAGGGACGTCCAGTTCTTGGTAATGTCACTGTTGTGCCATATTTTCTCCACTTGATGATGACTGTGTTCCATGGTATATCTAATGCCTTGGAAATTCCTTTGTACCCTCCTCCTGACTGATACCTTTTAACAATGAGATCCCTCTGATGCTTTGGAAGCTCTTTATGGACCATGGCTTTCGCTGTAGGATGCAACTAAGAAAATGTCAGGAAAGACCTACTAGAACAGCTGAATTTTATTTGGGGTTAATCAGAGGCACTTTAAATGATGGCAAGTGTGTACTGAATCCTATTTAACATGAGTTTGAATTGCTTAAATCTGAAATACAGCTACATTCCCAGTTATAAGAGGGTGTGCACACTTATGCAACCACATTATTTTTTATTTTTACTTCCCCCCCAAAAGACTCCCCCCCCCCCAGTTTTTAAGTCACATTAAAAAGGTGGAAAAAGTTCTGAAATAATTTATCATCGTCTCATTTTTTTTACATCACAGAAACCATTTTACCAAGGGTGTGAAGACTTTTTATATCCACTGTATTAAACACACCAAACAATCTTGTTATCTAAAGCAGACCCCCCACCCCCCAACTCTAAGAAGAGAGCAATCAAACGCCACCAATCTCGCGGTTCTTGCAGCTCTCTGCTCTGGGCTAGAGGAGGCGGGAGTGACCAGCTCAGGCTCTCAGTGGCTCGCTGGGAGGCTAAACCGAGTGCCGGTCCAGGCATGTGGGAGGATCCTGACCATATGGTTACGATCTTGCCCGAGCCCAGACCGGTCTGTGACGTCAGCCAACAGCAGGCTTCAGCCCGGAGTGCATCACAGGAGTGCAGAATGAACTGCATTTCTGTGATCCACAGAAGTACAGCCAGCCAAATACAGCAAATCCCATTTGGATTTTCTGTAGCCCCCCTAGATGATAGCCTACTAGTAGGTAGTAGTTGCTAGCAGGGTAGATATAAAATCAATGATTTTTTTTAAGAAAAAATAATAAATAAAAAAAATAAAAAATAAAAAAATCGGATTTTTATCAAATTTATTATTTATTCAATGAATCCAAGCTCTGCAAGCTGAGATAATCTGCACTGCATTGATGCATTCACACAATTTCACAGTAACCATGAAAAAAAAACAAGGTTCAAGAATATTCCTATGGTTTTGCAAATCTATGTACACTACAAACTGTATGATTGAATCGGTTCGGATATCGCCGTTTTACTAACCTGACTGCTTATTATTCTAAATAGGAAACCCTAATTTTGTTTGCAAATATTAAAGATTCTAACTACCAGTAAAAAAAGTCCTTACATTTAAAGAGCACCTGTCATTTCAGATCCATCATGGCGGCGCCTGTTAGCGGGCATCCACTTACCTGCTGCCGCCACATACCTCACCTTGTTGTGTCACTGCCGAATCACCAGCCGTCCCATTAAAGTGAAAGGGAATGTCGGTGAGTTAACAGCGTGTCAGAGGAGGAGCCACTGCGGGACAGAGATGACAGTTGCTCTTTAAAAATTATTATTTAAAATCGAGTCGATTTGAATCAAGCCTTTTTACTAGTGATTTAAATCAAATCCACCCTGGTTGCTAGTATGTAGTTTTTGGTTGCATGTCTCTTCTGCCAAAATAAATCAATCCCTTTTTTTCTAGTAAATCTTTAGGCACACTGTACATGCAGTACAGTATTCACTCTGCCTGCACGAGGACAACCAAACCCCAAATCCTTCAAACCCATGATATTCCAGCCACTCAACTACTGTGGAAAGTAGAATACACATCGAGAGATCTTTAAAGTGATTGTGAAGGATCTTTTTTTTTTAAACTTACCTTCACTGTGCAGCTCCTCCCCGCATCAGATAACCCCCTAGGAGAAGAGCTCTTCCAAGGGGGTTACCCTGCGGGCGCGCTCCTGAGTCCAGCATTTGCATCCACAGATACAAATGCCGGACTAGGCTCCGCCCCGCATGGATTTGATTGACAGCAGCGGGAGCCAATAGCTGCGCTGCTATCAATCTATCCAATCAACAACCCCATGGAAAGAAGAACAGCGCATCTCTGACGAAGAGATGAAGGGGCTTAGGTAAGTAAAACGGGGGGGGGGGGGCTGGGGATCCAGTGACTGCCAGGTGTCTTTTCACCCTAATGCATAGGATGCATTAAAAAGTGGATGTAAACCTAATGTCATCCTTTCTAAACTACTGCGATAGGGGTTATCTAGGTTATCTATAAGGATATACATGCCTTCTGCATGTATCTTTACCTGTCAAATGTCTCCCCTCTGTCTGTTATGAGACCCGAAAAACTGCAGATTCTGTGGGTGGGTCTGTTGTCTGGAGCTCGGTGGGTGGAGTTGTGATGTCAGTAGACTCTCCGCCCACCTCTACACTCCCCTTGTCAATATTCATTTTCTCTGTGTATTTCTTACACTGAACTTCTGCTATGATCTCTAACATCCAGTGAAAAGACAGGAAAGTAACCACATGACTTCAGCATGCCAAATCATGGTGAGGTGTGGAACAGCCAATCCTTGCAGAGCTGCTGAAGAAAGAAGTGGGGGGAGGGAATTAAAAAAATATGCCTGTGTCTTAGGCTAGTGCACGAGATGTAAATCACCTGTCACTCACAGCAAGGGGGAGGATTTGACAAAGTTTTTCTCAGTTTGTCAAGTTTTATCTCACTGAACAATAAAAGGATTGCTCAGAGCTGAATTAACTCTTTGTGGCAAGACTGGGCTCAAATGATAGGAAATCTTATACTCTACATTATGACATAAAAAAAATTATAATTTGGGTTTACATCCACTTTAAAGGTGAAAAAACATGAGGGTTTACAACCCCTTTAATGCCTCCCTTGATCTCAGTCCCAGTCATGTGTCTATGATATACTGTGCAAACAGGCAGAACGCAAAGAAAATGTTTACAATGGGATGGGCCTGGGATCACAGTTCTTAAACAACATGGAAAGAAAATGCAATGGTAAGATAGTACATTTGTAAAGTTGCTTGTAGTCCCTGCATACATAATAGTAGTTATTCACGAACATCTCATATAAAAGTGTTACAATGGTACAGGTATTTAATTTTTTCAATATTGTTAAAGCTGAACTCATGCCACAAAAACTCATTCAAATATATTTCCCAATAGACACAAAGAATATAAAACCACTTTGGAAACTCAATTGTTACGTTTAAAAAGTAGCAGTTACATCACTGTGCTGTATATGGCCTATGCATACAGCAGAGCTGCGGATGGGGCCTGTCTGCAGAAAACTACACAGGGGGCAGAGATAAGACCGGTCACCCTTCACAAGGAGAGAGAGCAGCAGTGTCTTTATTTCAGGAGGCTCCTTCTGTACAGAAGCAAAGTTTCACATGAGATTACTGCACTGACCTGGAATAAATACAGTGGGGGAAAATGTATTATTTGGTCCCCTGCAGATTATGTAAGTTTGCCCACTTACAAAAAAAATGAAGGGTCTAGAATTTTTATCATAGGTGTATTTTAAATGATAGAGACAGAATATCAACCAAAAATCCAGAAAAAAACACGATACAAATATTATAAATTGAGTTAAAGTTCAGTGAATAAAATAAATATTTGATCCCCAAGCAAAACATGACTTAGTTCTTGGTGGAGAAACCCTTGTTGGCAGGCACAGAGGTCAGAAGTTTCTTGTAGCTGGTGACCAGGTTTGCACACATCTCAGGAGGGATTTTGGTCCACTCTTTTTCACAGATCTGCTCTAAATCCTTAAGGTTTCTGGGTTGTAACTTGGCAACTCGAAGTTTCAGCTCCCTACATACATTTTCTATAGGATTAAGGTCTGGAGACTGGCTAGGGCACTCCATGACCTTAATGGGCTTCTTGTTGAGCCACTTCTTTGTTGCCTTGGCGGTATGTATGGGGTTCATTGTCATGCTGCAAGACCCATCCACGACCCTCTTCAGTGTTCTGGCTGAGGGAAGAAGGTTCTCATCCAAGATTTTACAATACATGGCCCCTCCATTGGCCCCTCAATGCAGCAAAGCCTGTACCTTTAGCAGAGAAACAGCCCCAAAGCATAAGGTTTCCACATCCGTGCTGGACTGTAGGGATGGTGTTCTTAGGGTCATAGTCAGCATTTTTCTTCCTCCAAACACAGAGAGTCAAGTAAATGCCAAAGAGCTCAATTTTGGTCTCAACTGACACCAGCACTTTCTCCCAATCCTTTTCTGAATCATTTAGATGTCCATTGGCAAACTTCAGAAGGGCCTGTACATGTGCCTTCTTGAGGAGAACTGCAGGTTTTCAGTCCATGGCTTCGTATTGTTTTACCAATGGTTTGTTTGGTGTCTGTGGTCCCAACTGCCTTGAGATCATTCACAAGCTCCTCCTGTGTAGTTCTGGGCTGATCCCTTACTTTTCTCATGATCATCCTTACCCCATCGGGCAACATCTTGCATGGAGCTCCATATCAAGGGCGATTGATGGTTATTTTGTATTTCTTCCATTTCCAAATAATCGCTCCAACAGTTGTCTCCTTCTCACCAAGCTTCTTGCTGATGGTCTTGTAGCCCATTCCAGCCTTGTGCAGGTCTACAATCTTGTCCGAGATGTTCTTTGACAGCTCTTTGGACTTGCCCATGATGGTGGGTTTGAGGATAGGTTCACACTGTTACGTGATTGAAATACCCGCATTCAGTCCAAATTTGGGGGCGATTTCAGAGACATCTGTGCGGGTTCCTGCACAGATGTCTATTGAAATCGCACCCGAAGTCACCAAAAGTAGTATAGAAACTACTTTTGGGACTCGGTACAGCGCCGCAAAGTCGGCATCGCACAGTGACATTGCTGGCTAAAGCCGCCGATTTGCCATGCGATTTGATATGTCAAATTGCATCAATGTGAACCTGGGCTGAATGGAAGAAAGATTCTGTGGACAGGCGTCTTTTATACACAAAATGAGTTGTCATTCGGAGCACCTTCTTAAAAATTGACATCTGTGTACCATATGAGCACATACTGTGACAGTCTGTGGGAGCCAGATCTATTGTTGGTTGGTAGGGGACCAAGTACTTATTTTACTCACTGAACTGCAACTCAATTTATAACATTTGTATCGTGTTTTTTTCTGGATTTTTGACTGATATTCGGTCTCTACGATTTAAAATACACCTATGATAACAATAAAAGACCCTTCATTTCTTTGTAAGTTGTTCAAACTTACAAAATTTGCAGGGGGTCAAATAAGTATTTTCGCCATTGTTAGCTGATGACAGCTCTCTGTCTACTAACTTTGTCCCTGCATTGCAATCCAGTCATACAGACTTACAATGGAGGCTACAGGTGGCCTGTAGGGCACAAAACACATTACACAGGCATGGTCCACTGTTGTCACCATCAGGAAACCCACCCTGAGAAATGGTATGCAACCATTGCTGAAGCACATGCATGTAGACAGGAAGTTCCTGCAAAGAGCCCACAGCAGATCAGCAGCGCTATCCAACAAAAGATTTAAAAAAACAGAAAACAAGTATTTTATTCTTTAAAGCAGAACTAAACCCTCCTCTCATTTACATCCAAAGAAGCTGCCATCTTAGCCTTTGATCTGCAGTTGTGGTGGTGTTGCACATGTGATTAGTTTTGACACCAGCCATTCGATGGCTTCACAGTTCAGTTGGGAGAACAAGCACAACAGTTAACAGCCATGGCATCTCTTGAATGTAACGGTTTTGGTAAACCGTTAAACCATAAGTTTAGTTCTGCTTTAAAAAGTGGTTATAAACCTCAGAATCTGAAATATAAACAAAGCATATCCCTCTATAATTTGTACCTGTCTCAATCTGCAGCACAAAGTGTCATTTCTGTCTGCTGCTTTGTTCCTCTGCTATCAGCATAGGTCACTTCTGTCAAGTTTTCCTGACACCAACAGAAAAATGTTGACAGGGAAGGGACCTGCAGCAGATTGACAGTCTCAGCTCTGTTCCTATGTGCTGTGAGAAGGAGGCGTGTCTCTTCCCTCCAATCAGCTTTTAGAGCTCTTCTCATGGATGTAACTTCAGCTCTCCGCCCCCCTGCTTTTCAGAGCTTACATAGGAGGATTGGTTTCATCTCTGTATCACCTGAGGCCGGTCACTTCACTGGGTAGATAGAAGAGTTTACAAACAACTTAACTTCTTGCCACCTATGTATGGCCCGTTTGTCTGCAGAGTCTTGCTGCTGGAATGATGGGGTTATGCGATCAGCAGTGGCAGCTCAGCCCATTTAAACTAATGAGAGGCTGACCGCAGCTGTGGTTCACATATAGCCACACACAGATTGGTTAGCTGAGGATAGGAACAGATGTCCGAGCCTGGACACAGTCGGTACCAAACTGCAGTCAACTGCTATGTGTGCGGCTATATGCAAACTAGGGAATGCACCGATACTGAGTATTTTCATGAGTTTTCCTGAAAATGCTTCAGATATCGATACTCTACGGTGCGATTTGCATCCATACAAAATGAATAGGCGCAAATTGCATTTCACAGAATCGCATGCGAAATTAACAGGAATGCAGTGCGATTCTTGCTTAAATTGCATGTGATTTCCCCCACCGCTCCTTGTATGAACCCAGTAAAGAAAGCGAAGCGCCATGTAGTGCAGCAATAGGCATTTCATTAAAATGTTAAAACAACTCACAAAGTAAATATCTAATCAAATCCATATCTGCAGTGTCTCTGTCCCGCCGATGATAGCAAACCACAGCCACTGGAGGTGCTCACAGGGCTGGAGAAGATGTAGAGGCGGGGCCACCCCCAAGCTTACATCACTTCTGCCTTTCACCCACAGAAGTCCCAGAATTTCTCCTCCAGTCCTGTGAGCACCTCCAGCAGCTGTGGTTTGCCATCATCGGCGGGAGCAGGACACTGCAGATATGGATTTGACTATATGTTCTAACTCACAAAGTAAATACCTAGTCAAATTGATATCTGCAGTGTTCTGGTCCCGCCGATGATAGCAAACCACAGCTGCTGGAGGTGCTCACAGGGCTGGAGGAGCAGTTTTGGGAATGCTGTGGGTAGAAGGTGGAAGTCATGTCAGCTTGGGGGTGGACGCCCGAACATCTCCTCCAGTGGCCGTGGTTTGCCATCATTGGTGGGACGGGGACACTGCAGATATTGATTTGATATTTACTTTGCGAGTTGTTATAACATTTTAATATACTGCCTATTGCAGCACAACATGGCACTTCACTTTCTTTACGGAGTTCACACACTCAGGAGCAGAGGGGTAAATCGCATGTGATTTGGACATGAATCACACTGCATTCCTGTTCAAATCACATGCGATTCTTAGCGCCAATTTAGTTTGTATAAAACTCAAATTGCACCGCAAAGTATCGGTACTCGGTATCGGCAAGTACTTGACTGTAAGTATCGGTACTTTTACTCGTTGGTTTAAAAAAAAAACTGGTATCGTGGTGCATAGCTAATGCAAACAGCAGCAGCGCGGTCATCCTGCCATTAGTTAAAATGGGCCGAGCTGCTGATCACATAACCCGGTCATTTCAGTAGTGGGAATCCGGCAGCTGCATTAACCCAGTGATGCGAAAGGGGCCTAACACATACATGCTGTGGCAAAAGGGTGAGCCCAACACCCACATATGCATTGCTGGGTGGCCGATGTGTCTGTGTTGACAGCATACTCACTGAGCACTCCCAGCACAGCGATCTTGCTGTCAAAGACATCCTCTTGGACCAGTCTTGTCTATATTCCCATCACACATGTTCCTGGATTACAGGCTCATCGGTAGCAGGTGCTGTAGCGATTACCAGCTGGACAATGGATCAGTGTTGCCAACCGCCAGTATTTTTACTGGCAGCCAGTAAAAAACAGGCATTTTTCTCCTGCCAGTAAATGGAAAGTATTGCCAGTTAAAAATATTGTTGTGACGCTCAGCTCAACACTGCGCATGCACAGGTCTGGTTCGGAGCCAGCCGAGACTTTCCGAGTGCATGCTACAGTGTGTTTTGGAGGTGCGTCTGGTGGAAGCAGTGTCTAAGCATGTCATGTGATGCAAGGAGGCCGAGGGGAGCGGCAGGAGCCTCGTGTGTGGGTCTGTGGTACGGGAGCGGGACTGTCAGCGCTATTCAGACTGGAGTGGACCACCTGACATGGAGAGAGACTGTCACTGTGACTTATAAGGGGACGTGTCCTATCGGTGAGGTGTCATCATCATCTGTGCTGCTGTCAGTGTCACTGTAAGACTCAATTTCATGCATGTGTGCCTGCCCATTCTAATTTCTTGTTCTATCCCTGAGCTACTCACTTACTATTTCGAAAATAAAATATTAAATATGTTTTTTGAGTTAACATCCACCTTAAATCAGATTTCTAATTGCATATTGTACTTGTTTGTAGTCTAAATACTGAAATTTACACTTAAAACTAATTGCGTAAATTTTGGAAATGCCAGTAAAAATGTTGCTGCGCCAGTAAATTTTGGGTGTCGTGCCAGTAAATTTCAATCTCGTAGGTTGGAAACACTGCACTGGATGTATCACAGATCAGTACACACATTCGCAAGCACACCATGGATCTTCAATTGCAATCCAACTGAAGATCCATTTGACAGATCACATGCCTGACGAAGAAGGGGCCCTGCGTGGCTCCGAAACGTTGCACCGATTCTTTTGTGATGCGATCTTTCTGCAAAATAAGTTGTGGACTGCAATTGAAGAACCACGGACATGGTGTGCTGGCGAATATGTGTACTGATCCTCTTGAACCAGGCGCTCAAGTCGCGGACAGGATCAGGTGACCACGCACAGTAGTCACATGACTGCCCAATCCTTGCCAAGCGCCAGGTGTTAAGAACGTTTTAAAGGGATGCCAGGGCAGGTGTTAAGGGGTTAAATATGGTAACTATCGCTTTGGCAAACAAAATAGTATTTGGTTAGCGTTCACATCTACTTCGGCAGGCTGATCTGTTTGGGAAAGGCAAAAAAAAAGAAGGAAAAAAAAGCAATTAGCCCTTTTTGGTAAACACTCACTTCTTAACGTTTGCCTCTCCGTTGGGGATCCGACGCAGTTTTTTCTTCTTGAGAATTTTCACAGCACGGCGACACAGCGTATCGGAGTCCAGCATCTCTTTTACCTTGCCGTAGGATCCTTCTCCCAGCAGGTCACCCATTAGGTACTTCCCCACCAACTTTGCCCGTTTCCGTCGCGGTTGGTAGATCACCTCGGTGGAATCAATGCGGTGAATAAACGTGTCCATCCCCACAGACAAGTCTTCCAGAAACTCCATTTCTTTACACTCCCCCTCATCCATAATGGCTTGGGCACAAACCTGACCTCTTCAGTAGTGTCACACCCTGAGAAAGCAGCTCAGGGAGGGGGTCCCCCAGCCCAGGCTTGCCAACGTCCTAAAATACTCACAAGACACCCCAAAGTCACAGTCCAAGCATCTTCACTCCACGGGGCACCGCTTCCCAAAAGATTCAGCTTGTGATGTCACTGCAGCCAAGGAGCCTAAACCAAACTGTCACTTCTTCCCAGTGACGACAGTGCCACCCGTCCCCTAGTCCAACCGCATAGCGACCCACTGTCCCGGAGGCGCAGCATTTCCCGGGACACGAGCGATTTATTTTAACGACCAAACCCGCAAATATGTTATCCCGGTTTCTAAACTGTCATGGGCCACCGCGCAGGCGCAGCACTCGATGTACATAGAGCATGTGCGGAGGGCTCAGCTGTTCACGCATGCGCGCCGGCCGAGCTGTAACAAGCCGCAACGCACTCTGCTGTCCGTGATGTGCCCGTATGGAAATGTCGTTATGCGACTTAACAGGTTTAGCGCGGTCGTTAAAATTGGTCGTTTGGCCTCAATGCTCTTAACTGTCACCAAGAAAGTCGCTGCGGTAGGAACGGATGTGAATTATCAGGAGAGCGGACAGCCCGGCAGGGGTCCTTCTGAGAGAACTGGGGGGCGGAGCCAAGCAGCGTGTATTGTGGGTAGTATGCGGCAGGGGCGGAGCTTAGGGCTGATAGCGTAGCGAGGGGATGTTGTGTTGGAGGTTACAGAAGGAATTTTTTGTGGAGGGGGGGGTTCTAAAACCGGAGCAGGCAATGTTAGCCAATCGGCTTCAAAGCTTAAAGTGCTTGTAAACCCTTCCATATATTCAGTGAAGGAACCATCCTCAGGTGATACTCAGAGATGAAACAAATCCTCCTACGTAAGTTGTATCAGTTTATCAGCAGTCTTTACATCCAATCAAAGTGCTGAATTTATGAGCTTATCTGAGAATTCAGAAAAAAAGGAGAGCTAAAGTTGCACTGCAGAGCTCTAAGAGCTGATTGGAGGGAAGGGACACACCCCCTCCAAACATGCAGAGCTTAGGCTGTCAATCTTTTGGAGGTCCCTCGCCTGTCACCTTTTTTTTTATTTTAGTGTCAGGAAAACTTGTCAGAAGTGACACATGATGATAGCAGAGGAGGCAAGGCAGCAGACAGAAATGACACCTAAGCCCCGTACACACGATCAGAAAATCGTACAGAAAATACGGCTTTCGGAGCGATCGTACGATAATCGGATCGTTAGTACAGAGCTTTCCAGAGCCGATCAGGACAGTTCATCCGATATTATTCCATCGGACACGCATGACATTTTTTTTTTGTACGATGCCAGGTCGTACGGTTTTCGTTTAATCAGTACAGCTATCATTCAAAAATGCATTACAACACGACATCACTTCTGAATTTTTTTTCCGTCTTGCGGGAATTTTCGCAACTTTCGTAAACCCATCAGATTCGATCTGAGATTAGCATGCAATAAAAAACGGACGATCATTCTTCCGATAATCTGATTGTGTGTATGGGGCATTAGTACACACTATAGAGCAGGGATCTTCAAACTACGGCCCTCCAGCTGTTGCAGAACTACATGTGCCATGAGGCATTGTAAAACTCTGACATTCAGACATGACTAGGCATGATGGGAATTGTAGTTCCTTAACAACTGGAGGGCCGTAGTTTGAAGACCCCCTGCTATAGAGGGTTATGCTTTGTTCATATTTCATGTCCAAGGTTTACAAGCACTTTAGGCCCCTTTCACACTTGTGCGACTTTTCCTGCTACTTTGGACATCAGAGTACAATGTACCCCATGATTCCCAATGATAATTATTCATATCTGTGACTTCAAAGTAGTCCCTGTACTACTTTGGTCCGACTTTGATGCGAGTTAAGGTCCATAGATTCCGTTTACACAGGCATTCCCTGAAATTGCGCGGCTCTCAAATCGTGGCAGTGTGAAAGGGGCCTTTAAGCCTACATTTACATGGGGCCCATTTGGCATGCGATTTGACATGTCAAATCGCATGCCAAATCTGCGGCTATTGCTGGCAATGGCACCTTCTGAATCAGTGCGGCGCCGCACCAATTCCCAAAAGTAGTTCCTGTAGTATTTTTAGCGACTTTGGGGTGATTTGTATAGACATCTGTGCAGGAACCCCCACAGATGTCTGTCAAATCGTCCCCGAAGTCAGACTGCATTGCCAGTTTGAAATCGCGCGAGTTCAGCTGAACTCGCACAATTTGTAACCCGCCGTCTGTGTGACCGTAGGTTCACAGTGCTGCGACTTGTCATGCGACTTGAGAGTTCAACGTCGCATGACAAGTCACACCCCATTAACAGAAATGAAACCGTTCTAATCAGTGAGACTCAAGTAGCTCCAAGTAGCTACTTTGGTGTGACTTTATCACTACTTGCATTGACTTCTGTTAAAGAAGTCGTATGTAAGCCACAGGGATGTCAGATTCAAAGTCGCGGCAGTGTGAAAAAGGGCTTAGCCCAGGTTCACCCTACTGCTCGTCGGCTGAACTCGCACAATCTTCATACCCGCATGTCAGTCCGACTTCGGGAGCGATTTCAGAGACATCTGTGCGGGTTTCTGTACACATGTCTATTGAACTCGCCCTCGAAATCACGAAAAGTAGTACAGGAACTACTTTTGGGAATCGATGCGGCGCTGCAAAGTCTTCATCACACCAATTTGGACGGTGCTGTTGCCGGCAAAAGCCACCGATTTTGGCATGCGATCCGACATGTCAAATCACCCCTGATGTGAATGTGGGCTAACTGAACAAGTAGAAGCTGTTGTAGTTTCTGTCTGCTCCAGTTTAACCACTTCAAGACCAGGCCTATTTCTGACACTTGTTGCTTACAATTATTTATTATCAGCACAGACGACCCCCCCCCCCGACAGGGAGAGCCACCGACCGTCTCTCCCTGTCAGCGAGAACCAAGGAATGCCGTTTACCGGCACTTCCTGGTTCTCGGGATGATCAGTTGTGATTGGTCACAGCTGATCACATGGTAAGAAGCCTCTGTCAGAGGCTTCTTATCCTGAGCGGAGATGTGGCGTGTCAGACTGACATGCCGTACTAGTGATCGCCGCTCTGTGTGCCCCCCGGCATGTTATCCTGCTGGACGTCATATGACGCCCAGTCAGGATAACAGAACCACTTCCCGGACGTCAGTCTTTTATAGGCCGGGCTGGAAGTGGTTAACCACTTCAGTCCCGGAAGATTTGGCTGCTCAATGCCCAGGCCATTTTTTGCGTTGCTTTAACTGACAATTGCGCAGTCATGCGACGCTGTACCCAAATAAAATTGATGTCCTTTTTTTCCCACAAATAGAGCTTTCTTTTGGTGGTATTTGATCATCTCTGCGGTCTTTATTTATTTTTTTTAACAAAAAAAGAGCGTCAATTTTGAAAAAAAACAATATTTTGTACTTTTTGCTATAATAAATATCCCCAATTTTTTTTTTTAAAAAAGCTAATTTTTTCCTCAGTTTAGGCCAATATGTATTCTTCTACATATTTTTGGAAACCAAAAAAAAAAAATCGCAATAAGCGTATATTGATTGGTTTGCGCAAAAGTTTATGGTGTCTACAAATAAGGGGATATATTTATGGCAATTTTATTATTATTATTTTTTTTTTTTTACTAGTAATGGCGGTGATCAGCGATTTTTAGCGGGACTGCGACATTGCGGTGGACAGATTGGACACTTGTGACATTTATACAGCGATCGGTGCTAAAAATAGCCACTGATTACTGTATAAATGACACTGGCAGGGAAGGGGTTAACACTAGGGGGTGATCAAGGGGTTAAGTGTTTCCTAGGGAGGTGTTTCTAACTATGGGGGGAGTGGACCTATAGGGAGTAGAGAGAGAACGCTGTTCCTAATCACTAGGAACAGCAGGTCTCTCTCTACTTCCCTGACAGAATGGGAATCTGTCTGTTTACATTGACAGATCCCCATTCTGGCTCTCTGAGGAGTGATCGCGGGTCGCCAGCGGATATATCGTGGCGGCCGGCCACTCGCATCTGCTCCTCCTATAGCTCTTAAAGCGGCTGACGTACATCTACAGCGTTTCGAATAGCCGTGCCAAACTGCCGCAGGATAATGATGGCGGCTGGTCGGCAAGCAGTTAAAGACTCATTTAGACAGGGCGATTAGTCCCGTCCTCCAAGCAGAGCTGCTGGCAAATGCATGTGCATCCACCTCAGAGCTGCGTGCAGGCACCCCATAGAAGTAGATGCATACAAATCAGCTACATGGACACAATTGCATGTCAAAGTTTGACATGCGGGCAGGAGCAGCTGCATGGATCTAAAGGCAAACTGTGTGGAGAGGACTTGTGCTAGAAGGGGAGAGTTCAGATTTAAAGTCCAACCCCCCCCCATTCTAGTACCAGCATTCTCTGCTCCCAAAGCGGGCTGCCAGCACATATCCTCCTACCCCCCTACCAAAGAGATGCCAGCTGCCATATAGGGGGCCATCATGGTGTCTCGGACCCCGGGCACCCTACAAGAGATCCCAGGCATGTGCCGTGGTACCCACACTGCCATCCCCTTGCTTGGAGGAGGAATTGGGGTGGAAGGGATTTGTGCTTCTGGGAGGGCGTATTGGGGGGGTAAAGAGGATTTGTGCTGGGGGAATTTGGATAGGGAAATTGGGTGGGGGAGGATTTGTACTGCAATAGGGGTTGTGCTGGGAGGGGGGATTTGGGGGTGGTAGAGGACATATTTTGGGAGGGGTGATTGGTGAAGAGTATTTATTAGGGGCTCCATTCACTCACACTGGAGTGAATGGAGCCCCTGTTTCAGGGCACTTTGCAGGCGCTATTTTTAACGCTAAAGTGCCTGCAAAGCACCTCAATGTGAAAGGGGTCTAATTATTAACTTGAGGAGATGCAGACTATAATAGTGCAATCACTGAGCAGCAAATTATATATCCTGTGATGTATTTCTCTGAGATGATCAGAGACTGGGGACATGGTACAGGAGATGGTCAGAAACTGGGAACATGGCACAGGAGATGGTCAGAGACTGCGGACATATGGTACAGGAGATGGTCAGAGACTGCGGACATATGGTACAGGAGATGGTCAGAGACTGCGGACATGGTACAGGAGATGGTCAGAGACTGGGGACATGGCACAGGAGATGGTCAGAGACTTCAGACATGATATAAGAGATCAATGCAGTCTCACCAGTGCCCGTCAGATGCAGCCTTGCCTGTGTGTCCCCAGTGCAGCCTTGCCTGTGTGTCCCCAGTGCAGCCTTGCCTGTGTGTCCCCAGTGCAGCCTTGCCTGTGTGTCCCCAGTGCAGCCTTGCCTGTGTGTCCCCAGTGCAGCTTTGCCTGTGTGTCCCCAGTGCAGCCTTGCCTGTGCAGGGGAAGAGAGAGGAGAGCTGCCGCCAGGTTGATTAGAGCGCAGGGAACATCACAGCATTCATTTCAATAGCTGTGTGTTCCCAGTCGCGCGTCGTCACATACAGTGCCCCCCCCCTTGCCTGGGGAACTTTGATAGACAGATCACCCGTCCCAGGATTGGACGGGTGATCTGTCTATCAAAGTGCCCAGACAAGGGGGAGGGGCTGTATGTGACGGCGCGCAGCGGGGAACACACAGCTATTGAAACGAAAGCTGTGATATTACCGGCACTCTGATCAACCTGGCAGCGGCGACTCTCCTCTCTCTTCTGCGCTATACGACACCCCTGTAATGGGCGGCACCAGGGGCCCCATTTTCGGCTCCATTATCTGCCTTTTTTCTCTTTCGGCAAATTGCCGAAAAAGCCATTTTCGGCCGATATGTTTTGGCGGCCGAAATTTCGGTGCATCCCTAGTATTTATGTTGGGAGGGGGAATTGAGGAAGGTAGGGATTTGTGCTAGGATGGGGAAGAAGGGGAATTGTACTGGGAGGGAGGGGGGATTTGGGGGGTGGAATAGGATTTGTACTGAGGAATAGGAAAATGTTCCCTTCTATTTGGTTTTACTAGATCAATGGTTCTCAACTCCTGTCCTCAGGACCCACTAACAGGTCAGACCCCTTTCACACTGATCCACCCCAGGCGTCAGCAGTAAAGCGGCGCTATTTTTAGTGCCATTTTAGAGGCGAAAAGGGGTTAAATCCTCCCGCAAAACGCTGATGCAGCTGCGCTTTGCCGGCGGTATAGCAGCGCTGCCCCATTGTTTTCAAAGGGCGAGTTGCTTTAGGAGTGGTGAGTTCACCGCTTTTAATGCGCTCCAAAGAAGCTGCTGGCAGGACTTTTTCTGATGCCCTGCCAGCGCACTGCTCCAGTGTGAAAGACCTCGGGCTTTCACACTGGAGTGAATGGAGCCCCTGTTTCCCTTAACGTCTTTCAGGACAGCACCTTGAGAGCGTGGCTCCACCCACTTGACAGGAAACACACCTCCACCAAACTTTAAAAGGAGGCTCCTTCCCACTTATCATCAGTTTATGTGTTTCCTCCGGCGGGAACACATGTGGGAGTTTGGAGCTCTCAAGGTTCTGTCCTGAGACAACAGGCTCCCTACTCCACTATTTTTACCTACCTCAGGAGAGCCGATTCCTCCCATTTTCCACAGGCTTACGGGTGCCGGGTGGATGGGCTCCTTCTCCCTCGTCAGTGCTCGGGGAGAGCCAGGACTGCTCCGGGTATTGCTGCTCCCAGGCAGAGGCGTCAGGCATGTCAGGCATTTCTGTTTGTTTTTTTTCTTGCCTGCACATGTTTTTTCCCTGACGCCGCCGCCATCTTGGGAAGGGCAGTCAGAGGACTGCATCCGCCGGATTCGAGGTATCCAGAAGTGGGGCGGCATCCATGGAGCAGGCGCCAGGCGTCATTTCCGCCGGAAGCGCAGGGGGAGGAGGGAGGAATAGGTCTGGTGCCTATTTATTGCCGGTTCCGGTCCGGCGCACAGGTGCTATTGGAGTCCGGAACCGGCGTTTTCGCCACAGGCATCACGCTGCTGCCTCAGCATGGATTCAGGAACCGCAGCGAGTGGAACAGGCACAGGCACCAGCAAGGCCCAGGTAAGGAGCAGACTGTAGTTTCTGCTCAGCTTTACTGTGGGGTCTCTCTCTAGCCCTCTTCTCTCTAAATGTTAGTGAAGTTTGAGGGTATTTTTTCCCCCTGGTGGCGGAGGGGCCTGTCAGGGCACATGAGTCTGATAGCTTTTCTCACTGTGCACCTGTGGTGAGCAACCTTGAGTAATCAGGCTGACTCTAAAACTCTAAAAAATGGTTTGTCTTTTTTCTCTCTCTTTTTTCCTTATCATGGCAGGCCAAGAGCTCTGACCCTGGGATTAGAAAGAAATGTCCTTCATGCAAAATTAAGTTAAATGAAGGCTGGAAAAAGGCTTTATGTCAAGCATGTATTGACTCCTTGGTGAGGGAAGAAACCACTTCCGCATGCATTGATCTAATCGCATCTGCCAAAAAGGAATTGGATGCTACCATTCAATCCTTCAGATCCTCACTCACCTATCCATCTGCAAGTCAGCCCACTACCTCACAGTCCTCTCAAGGCTCACTGTTAGTCCCGGCAGTAGAGGCGGAAATGGGTCCTCTGAATCGGGAAGGGCTTTCCCCATCCCATTCTAATGAATCGAATGAGGATAGTGATGAGCTGGAAAATATGTCTTCCAAGTATAAATTGTCTTTGGATCAGGTGGATGGCCTTTTGAAGGCTATTTATGCTACTCTAGGCCTTGAGGAAGAGCATAAGGAGATGTCTTTACATGACAAGATGTATGCAGGGCTTAGTGAGTCTAAGTCCCGTACCTTTCCAGTCCATGCAGTGATTTCTGAAACAATCAGAAAAGAATGGGCTGACCCTGATAGGAAACCATTTTTCTCTAGGGCTCATAAGAGAAGGTTCCCTTTTGATGAAGACCCAGCAGCTCTTTGGAATAAGGTTCCAAAACTTGATGCAGCCTTTTCTCAAGTGTCAAGATCTACTGATCTAGCATTTGAGGACATGGGGATCTTAAAAGACCCCATGGATAAAAAAATGGATCAACAGCTCAAGCGGACTTGGCAATCCATTATGGGCAACCTTAAGCCAGCAATGGCAACTACTTGCATCTCCAGGAACTTGGAGTATTGGGTAAATCAGCTTAAAGCTCATATAATAGCAGATTCCCCTAAGCAAGAAATCCTTGACTCCTTTTCTACCCTCTCAGCAGCCGTAGCCTATGTCTCTGATGCCTCAGCAGAGTCTATCAGGATGACAGCTAAGGCGGCAGCCCTTGCTAATTCGGTTAGACGGGCTTTATGGCTAAAGACTTGGCAAGGGGACACAGCATCTAAAAACAAATTATGCGGGGTCCCTTTTCTAGGAGACTTACTGTTCGGCCCTGATTTGGATTCAGTTCTGGACAGGACTGCAGATAAAAAGAAATCTTTTCCTGTCAAGAAGAAGAAACAACCAGTCAAACGGTTTTTTCGTCCTCAAAGGGCTCAGGAACAGAACAAGTCTCAAGAGAAAAAGAAAAGCTGGTCAGGGCAGAGGGGTAAGGGCAGAGGAAATGTCCTTTTCCATCCTCCTGCGTCAGCCAGCAAGACGCAATGACAGTCGGTTACAGGTAGGGGGAAGACTACAAGACTTTCTCCCCTATTGGGCAAGCATAACAGAAAACCAGTACATTCTGAATATGCTAGCCCAGGGTTACAATATAGAATTTTCAGATCTCCCCCTAGAAAGGTACTTGGTGACAAATCTTCCAAGAGATGTAACAAAATCCCTGGCAATGAAGAGCCTATTAAAGGATCTGATAGATCAGGGGGTTATGACTTACGTCCCACAGGGGGAGCTTTATCAGGGATTTTATTCCCGTATATTCCTGATAAAGAAACCATCCGGAGATTTTCGGTTAATCCTAAACCTGAAACCGCTGAACAGATCAGTCCAATACAAAAGGTTTCGTATGGACTCCATCTTCACGGTCAAGAATCTATTGATGAGGGATTGCTTTATGGCATCAATAGACCTTCGAGATGCCTATCTGCATATCCCTATAGCCCCACAGTCCCAAAGATTCCTAAGATTGGCGATAAATTTGGGAAAAGAGGTTCTGCACTTGCAATTCAGGGCCCTCCCCTTTGGCCTGTCTTCTGCCCCACGAATATTCATAAAAATAATGGCAGAAGCGCTTGCACCTCTTCGCATGCAGGGGATTGCGGTAATTCTGTACTTGGACGACCTACTCCTTTTTGCCCCCTCCAGGGAAAGACTGCTAGACAACCTCGGAAAGACCTGAGGTCATCTAGAAACCCTGGGTTGGATCATAAATATGCAGAAGTCAAATTTCGTTCCAGCCCAGAAAATACTATTCCTGGGGTATCAGATCTGTTCAAGGGAACAAAAGATTTTTCTCCCAGAAGAGAAGAAGGGGAAAGTCCTGAAGGTGGTAGCGTCCTTGCAGGCAAGCCAGCAATTATCAGTCCGACAAGTGATGTCATCCCTAGGAACCCTAACTGCAACCATACCAGCCATTCAATGGGCAAGGTTACATTTCAGGCCTCTCCAGAGCTTTCTCCTGAGAATATGGAATCACAGGTCAGAATCTCTGGAAGCAAAGGTAAAGATACCCACCAAAGTCAAGAGATCACTTTGGTGGTGGAGAAGACAGGAGAATCTGTCAGAAGGCCTGCTCTGGTCATTTCCAATAGAAAAAGTGGTAACGACAGATGCCAGTGTATGGGGTTGGGGAGCTCACTTAGACCAAGACTTCGCGCAAGGAATGTGGTCTCGGACAGAGGCAAAGAGGTCCTCAAATTGGAGGGAACTAAAGGCAGTCGCCTTAGCTTTAGATGCCTTCTCTCCTATCCTTCAAGGTTCTCATGTCCGGGTCCTCTCAGACAACGCCACTACCATAGCCTACCTAAACAAACAGGGGGGTACAAGAAGCAAAACACTTCAGTTGCTAGCTTCAAAGATCCTGGTTTGGGCAGAAAAGCATGTTCGGTCCTTATCAGCAGTCCACCTCAAAGGCACCTTAAATGTAGTGGCAGATTATCTAAGCAGAAGGCGGATTCAGGAGTCAGAATGGAGCCTGAATCCGGAAATCTTTGCAATGATTACCAGGGCCTGGGGTCAACCGCAAATAGACCTATTTGCGTCACAGGAAAATACACAACTCCCAGTATTTTTCTCTATTCACAGAAACGACAAGGCCCAGGGGACAGATGCGTTAATCCAGCCCTGGAACTTCCATCTGGGTTACGCATTTCCTCCTTTCCAACTTATCCCGTTGGTGTTAAGGAAGATACAGAGGGAGAAGGTGGCAGTAATCCTAATTACTCCATTTTGGCCAAAGAGGGCATGGTTTTCCACCATTCTACAGATGGCAGTCAAACCATTTTGGCGGCTGCCTCTCCGGCAGGACCTGCTCCTACAGGGTCCAATACAGCATCCGGGAGTGGCCAGTCTAAGCCTCACGGCCTGGTTTCTGAGGAGCAGTTGTTAAGAAACAAAGGTCTGTCACAACCCTTGGTAACTACCTTACTTTCCAGTAGGAAAATAGTGACCAGAAAAATCTATGCTAAATATTGGAAGGTCTTCAACTCTTTTTGTCATTTGACTAAGAGAAAAGTAAAAAATTTAGTGTCAATTTTGGAATTTCTTCAAGAGGGGGCAGACAAGGGATTGTCAGTCAGCACCCTTAAAGTTCAAGTAGCTGCTTTGGGAGTATTTCTAGAAAGACCAATCTCTTCTGAGCCCTTGGTTATAAGATTTTTCAAGGCACTTACCAGATCTAGACCAGCTCCGGCTAAGCACTTTCCCAATTGGGATCTATCAGTGGTCCTGCAAGCCCTTACAAAGGAACCTTTTGAACCACTACAAGGAATCTCTCTAAGGAATCTTACTCTTAAGACCTTGTTCTTAGTTGCAATAACGTCAGCAAGGAGAATTGGTGAGCTGCACGCCCTATCTGTTAAGAGACCCTTTTTAACTATCTACACAGATAGGATTATACTTAAAACTGATCCGGGTTTTTTGCCAAAGGTAGCGTCAGCACACAATAGGTCGCAGGAGATCATCCTGCCAACCTTTTGCTCTAACCCTTCGGGGGAAAAAGAAGGCAAATTCCACAATTTGGATGTAAGAAGGACTTTATTACAGTATCTGGAGGTAACAAGTAATTTTAGATCCTCCGATTCTCTATTTATACTTTTTTCTGGTAAAAAGAAGGGCCAACAAGCTTCTAAGGGGTCTATAGCTAGATGGCTTAAGTCAGCTATTCTAGCAGCCTACTCTCAATCGGGGCTATCTCCCCCGCTGGGAATTAAAGCGCATTCTACCAGGGCTCAGGCCACTACATGGGCAGAAATGGCTGGTGCCACCCCAGATCAGATTTGTAGGGCGGCTACGTGGTCAAGTTACCTTACGTTTGTCCGCCATTACAGGCTGGATCTTCTGTCAGCCAGTGAACAGGCTTTTGGCAGAAAGGTCTTGCAGGCTGTGGTCCCTCCCTAAGTGGGTAAGTCTCTGTTATCCTCTCAAGGTGCTGTCCTGAAAGACGTTAAGGGAAAAATCAAGTTAGACTTACCGGTAACTTGTTTTCCAGGAGTCTTTCAGGACAGCAGCAACCCGCCCTTATTGTATTAAATTACTATGCTGTGACTAACCATATTCTGATTATGTGTTCCAGCTTGGGCCGGAGGTTCTCTACTACTACTGATGATAAGTGGGAGGGAGCCTCCTTTTAAAGTTTGGTGGAGGTGTGTTTCCTGTCAAGTGGGTGGAGCCACGCTCTCAAGGTGCTGTCCTGAAAGACTCCTGGAAAACAAGTTTCCGGTAAGTCTAACTTGATTTTTCAGGGCACTTTGCAGGCGCTATTTTTAACGCTAAAGTGCCTGCAAAGCACCTCAGTGTGAAAGGGGTCTAAGTATTAACTTGAGGAGATGCAGACTATAATAGTGCAATCACTGAGCAGCAAATTATATATCCTGTGATGTATTTCTGTTATCTTGCAAACCTGGCCTGTTGGTGGGTCATGAGGACAGGAGTTGAAAACCATTGTACTAGATGGACTTGTGTCTAGACTAACTATGTATCTATGTAATTGTGCTGGGGGGGGAGGATTTGTTCTGGGAGTTGGAGAGAGGGTTTGTGCTGGAGAGGACAAAGATTTCCTCTGGGAGTGGTAAGCGTATTTTTTGTATTTTTTTTTTTTTTTTTTGTGTTGGTGGAATGGAGTGGGAATTTTGCTGTAAGGGTAAAGTGGGGAATACACTGTATTGCACATTACACATTACTTCTCACCAAACTGTTTATTATCTCAACAGTTACTGGTTTCTAAGCAGTCCCTGGGTATTTTTAATGAAGTTCTTTTGTAAGGTAGGCTCATACACAGTGTTCTATTTTCAGTGTGTGCAAAACCATGTATAGTGGAAGCATGTTTGTTTTTTTGTTTTTTTTGTTTTTTTTTGATTGTGCTGGAGTTATTATGTGTCTGCGAGACTCTTGCCTATGGCCCAGCAATCTAAGCATATTTTATGGATACAAGGGAGCCCGCACTTTGTTTAACCATGCCCATTAAGCCCCTCCCACTGTTAATAGTTTAGCCACACCCACTTTTTGCTGCAGGGTACATAGTGTGGCGCAGGACATATCCTCCCTTAAATATTCTTCATTTCGAAGTTCAAAAGTTGTAAGGTACAAGTGAGGGGAAAAAAATATTTTATCCCCTGCTGATTTTGTACACTGAGAAAAAAATGATCAGTCTATAATTTTAATGGTAGGTTTATTTTAACAGTGAGAGACAGAATAACAACAAACAAATCCAGCAAAATACATTTAAAAAAAGTTATAAATTGATTTGCATTTTAATGAGTGAAAAAAGTATTTGATCCCTTTGCAAAACATGACTTAGTACTTGGTGGCAAAACCCTTGTTGGCAATCAGAGGTCAGACGTTTCTTGTAGTTGGCCACCATCTCAGGAGGCATTCTGTCCCACTCCTCATTGCAGATCCTCTCCAAGTCATTAAAGTGATTATAAAGTCTCCTTTTTTTTCCCCCATAAAAATAACAAACATGTAAAACTTACCTGCTTTGTTGCAGTGGATTTTCACAGAGCAGCCCGGATCTTCCTCTTCTTGGGTCCCTCTTATGTGATCCTGCCCCCTCCCTCCTGTTCAGTGCCCCTACAGCAAGCAGCTTGCTATGGGGGCACCCGAGCCGAGTCACAGGTCCCTGAGTCCATTCAGACACAGAGTCCTGAACCCACCCCTCTCTCCCCTGATTGGCTAGCTGACTGATTGACAGCAGTTACAGCCAATGGTGCTGCTGCTGTGTATGAGCCGATCAGGAGGGCGAGTCTCGGACAGCTGAGACAATCGTGGCCGTCGCTGGACAGAGAGGGACCTCAGTTAAGTGTTAGGGGGGCTGCTGCACACAGAAGGCTTTTTATCTTAATGCATAGAATGCATTAAAATAAAAAAACCTGCTGCCTTTACAACTCTTTTAAGGTTTTGAGGCAAATGTTTGGTAACTCGAACCTTCAGCTCCCTCCACATATTTTCTATGGGATTAAGGCCTGGATACTGGCTAGGCCACTCCAGGACCTTAATGTTCTTCTTATTGAGCCACTCCTTTGTTGCCTTGGCTGTGTGTTTTGAGTCATTGTCATGCTGGAATACCCATCCACAACCCATTTTCAATGCCCTGGCTGAGGGAAGGAGGTTCTCACCCAACATTTGATGGTACATGGCCTCGTCCATCGTCCCTTTGATGTGGTGAAGTTGTCCTGTCCCCTTAGCAGAAAAACACCCCCAAACCCCCATGTTTGATGGTGGGGATGGTGTTCTTGGGGTCATAGGCAACCTCCAAACACGGTGAGTTGAGTTGATGGTCTCAACTGACCACAACATGTTCACCTAGTTCTCCTCTGAATTATTCAGATGTTCATCAGCAAACTTCAGATGGGCCTGTACATGTGCTTTCTTGAGCAAGGGGACCTTGTGGGAGCTGCAGGATTTCTGTCCTTCACGGCGTAGTGTGTTACCAATTGTTTTCTAGGTAACTATGGTCTCATCTGCCTTGAGATCATTGACAAGATTCTCCTGTGTAGTTCTGGGCTGATTCCTCACCGTTCTCATCTCAGGTGAGATCTTGCATGGAGCCCCAGAGGGTGATTGACAGTTATTTTGTGCTGCTTCCATTTGTGAAAAATCGCAGCAACTGTTGTCACCCTCTCGCCAAGCTGCTTGGCGATGGTCTTGTAGCCCATTTCAGCCTTGTGTAGGTCTACAGTCTTGTCCCTGACATCCTTGGACAGCTCTTTGGTATGGCCATGGTGGAGAGATTGGAATCTGATTAATTGCTTCTGTGGACAGGTGTCGTTTATATACAGGTAACAAGCTGAGATTAAAAGTACTCTCTTAACCGCCTCATGCCCGCCCGCCGTCATATGACGTGACGGACTTTAAGTTGGGATATCTGAATGATGCCTTTAGCTACAGACATCATTCAGATATTGCCGTTTTCAGCCGGCGATTCCCTACACCAGTGATGGCGAACCTTGGCACCCCAGATGTTTTGGAACTACATTTCCCATGATACTCATGCACTCTGCAGTGTAGTTGAGCATCATGGGAAATATAGTTCCAAAACATCTGGGGTGCCAAGGTTCGCATCACTACACCCTACACCATAAGAACAATCATAGTGGCTGTTCCGCCGATTCACTTTTCTTACAGGAGGCAAGAGGGGACCGACTGCTACGATCGGTGAGTCAGACACAGGATCTGCTGGCCCCGGATGTTGATCATGTTGAGGCGGACCAAATGTTTGCCGGAGTCTCTATGATCGTCGGAGGCTGGGCGCGATGCTATGACGTCACGCCCGGCCTCTGCATTCAAAAAACGGCGATTCCTCGGCTGGGAGGCCGTGATCGGTTTTTTTTTTTTTTTATTTCAGGCTTCCCAGCCTAGTGGTGAGATGTGGGGTCTTATTGACCCCATATCTCATTGTAAAGAGGACCTGTCATGTCATATTCCTATTATAAGGGATGTTTGCATTCTTTGTAATAGGAAAAAAAGTGATCAATTTTTTTTTTTAAAGTGTCAAAATAAAAAAAAGAAAGTATAATTAACAATAAAAAAAAAAAAAAATTTTTAAAGCGCCCCTGTCCCCGTGTGCACGCACGCAGAAGCGAACACATACGTAAGTCCCGCCCACATATGAAAACGGTGTTCAAACCATACATGTGAGGTATTGACGCGAACGTTGGAGCGAGAGCAATCATTTTGTCCCTAGAGCTCCTCTGTAACTCAAAACATGTAACCAGTAAAAAAAAATTCAAGCGTCGCCTATGGGGATTTTTAAGTACCGAAATTTGGCGCCATTCCACGAGCGTGTGCAATTTTGAAGCGTGACATGTTAGGTATCTATTTACTTTACGTAACTGCATCTTTCACAACATGCAAAAACATTGGGCTAACTTTATTGGGTTTTTTTTGTTTTTTTTTAAGCACAAAACTGTTTTTTTCCCAAAAAAAAAGCGTTTGAAAAATTGCTGCGCAAATACTGTGTGAGATAAAAAGTTGCAACAACCGCCATTGTATTCTCTATGGTCTTTGCTAAAAAAAACAGATATAATGTTTAGGGGTTCTATGTAATTTTATAGCAAAAAAATGATAATTTTTACATGTAGGAGAGAAATGTCAGAATTGGCCTGGGTTGCAAGTGGTTTTTAAAGGGAGTGCTCCTAATCTCAGCTTGTTACCTGTATAGAAGACACCTGGGAGCCCGAAATTTTGCTGATTAAGGCCAGGTTTACACTGGTGCGACACGACAGCCGTCCTACTTTGGATCCGACTTTGCCCTGCGATTTGAATCCGACATATGTCCGACTTTCAATGAACAGGGTTCCGACTTGGATCCCCGCCAATACCAGGCACTGTGTTTGGTATGAATCTTGAGGGATGGTATGCTCTTGGAGGGGGAACCCATGCCGTTTTTTTATTTAAAATTTGGTGCGGAGTTCCCCCTCAAGATCATCTGAGCACAAGTCGCATGCCAAAGTCGGATCATGCAAGATGACGATCCGACTTTGATCTGACTTCAATGATAGTCAATGGGCTGAAGTAGGATCAAAGTCGGACCAAAGTAGTACAGGGAGCATTTTCTTGTTAACCACTTGCCGACCGCCTCACGCCTATATACGTGAGCAGAGCGGCACGGGCAGGCAAAATCACGTACCTGGAACGTGATTGCCTTCCCGCGGGTGGGGGGTCCGATCGGACCCCCCCCCCGGTGCCAGCTGCGGTCGGCATTTGGCTGGGAGAGTTGAGAGACGAGGGGGAGGCCATCCGATCGTGGCCCCCCCCCTCGCGATCGCTCCCAGCCAATGAGAAACATCCCCTGCCTCTGTATAGTACACAGAGGCAGAGGATGTGATGTCATCTCTCCTCGGCTGGCCAGTTTCCGTTCCAGCGCCGAGGAGAGATGACATGTAAGTGCACCAAACACACACACAACACAGTAGAACATGCCAGGCACACTAAACACCCCCGATCCCCCCCCCGATCACCCCCCCCCCCCCCCCGTCACAAACTGACACCAAGCAGGTTTTTTTTTTTTTTTTTTTTTTCTGATTACTGCATAGTGTCAGTTTGTGACAGTTACAGTTTTGGGACAGTGAGTGTTACCCCCCTTTAGGTCTAGGGTACCCCCCTAACCCCCCCTAATAAAGTTTTAACCCCTTGATCACCCCCTGTCGCCAGTGTCGCTAAGCGATCATTTTTCTGATCGCTGTATTAGTGTCGCTGGTGACGCTAGTTAGGGACGTAAATATTTAGGTTCGCCGTCAGTGTTTTATAGCGACAGGGACCCCCATATACTATCTAATAAATGTTTTAACCCCTTGATTGCCCCCTAGTTAACCCTTTCACCACTGATCACCGTATAAGTGTTACGGGTGACGCTGGTTAGTTCGTTTATTTTTTATAGTGTCAGGGCACCCGCCGTTTATTACCGAATAAAGGTTTAGCCCCCTAATCGCCCGGCGGTGATATGCGTCGCCCCAGGCAGCGTCAGATTAGCACCAGTACCGCGAACACCCACGCACGCACCGTACACCTCCCTTAGTGGTATAGTATCTGAACGCATCAATATCTGATCCGATCAGATCTATACTAGCGTCCCCAGCAGTTTAGGGTTCCCAAAAACGCAGTGTTAGCGGGATCAGCCCAGATACCTGCTAGCACCTGCGTTTTGCCCCTCCGCCCGGCCCAGCCCAGCCCACCCAAGTGCATTATCGATCGATCACTGTCACTTACAAAACACTAAACGCATAACTGCAGCGTTCGCAGAGTCAGGCCTGATCCCTGCGATCGCTAACAGGTTTTTTGGTAGCATTTTGGTGAACTGGCAAGCACCAGCCCCAGGCAGCGTCAGATTAGCGCCAGTACCGCTAACACCCACACACGCACCGTACACCTCCCTTAGTGGTATAGTATCTGATCGGATCAATATCTGATCCGATCAGATCTATACTAGCGTCCCCAGCAGTTTAGGGTTCCCAAAAACGCAGTGTTAGCGGGATCAGCCCAGATACCTGCTAGCACCTGCGTTTTTCCCCTCCGCCCGGCCCAGCCCACCCAAGTGCAGTATCGATCGATCACTGTCACTTTTTTTTGTAGCGTTTTGGTGAACTGGCAAGCACCAGCGGCCTAGTACACCCCGGTCGTAGTCATACCAGCACTGCAGTAACACTTGGTGACGTGGCGAGTCCCATAAGTGCAGTTCAAGCTGGTGAGGTGGCAAGCACAAGTAGTGTCCGGCTGCCACCAAGAAGACAAACACAGGCCCGTCGTGCCCATAGTGCCCTTCCTGCTGCATTCGCCAATCCTAATTGGGAACCCACTGCTTCTGCAGCGCCCGTACTTCCCCCATTCACATCCCCAACCAAATGCAGTCGGCTGCATGAGAGGCATTTATATGTCCTCCCGAGTACCCCTACCCAACGAACCCCCCCAAAAAAGATGTTGTGTCTGCAGCAAGCGCGGATATAGGCGTGACACCCGCTATTATTGTCCCTCCTGTCCTGACAACCCTGGTCTTTGCATTGGTGAATGTTTTGAACGCTACCATTCACTAGTTGAGTATTAGCGTAGGGTACAGCATTACACAGGCTAGGCGCACTTTCACAGGGTCTCCCAAGATGCCATCGCATTTTGAGAGACCCGAACCTGGAACTGGTTACAGTTATAAAAGTTACAGTTACAAAAGAAAAGTGTAAAAAAAACCACAAACAAAAATAAAAAAAAATAGTTGTCGTTTCATTGTTCTCTCTCTCTCTATTCTCTCTCTATTGTTCTGCTCTTTTTTACTGTATTCTATTCTGCAATGTTTTATTGTTATTATGTTTTATCATGTTTGTTTTTCAGGTATGCAATTTTTTATACTTTACCGTTTACTGTGCTTTATTGTTAACCATTTTTTTGTCTTCAGGTACGCC
The DNA here is from genome assembly GCA_037952925.1 of Lithobates clamitans. Lineage (NCBI taxonomy): Eukaryota > Metazoa > Chordata > Amphibia > Anura > Ranidae > Lithobates > Lithobates clamitans. The sequence continues at coordinate 7,014,826 of JBBGZY010000374.1, forward strand.
ATTCACGACTTTGAGTGGTTATACCAGAATGATGCCTGCAGGTTTAGGTATCATCTTGGTATCATTCTTTTTAGCCAGCGGTCGGCTTTCATGTAAAAGCAATCCTAGCGGCTAATTTGCCTCTAGACTGCTTTTACAAGCAGTGGGAGGGAATGCCCCCCCCCACCGTCTTCCGTGTTTTTCTCTGGCTCTCCTGTCTCAACAGGGAACCTGAGAATGCAGCCGGTGATTCAGCCAGCTGACCATAGAGCTGATCAGAGACCAGAGTGGCTCCAAACATCTCTATGGCCTAAGAAACCGGAAGCTACGAGCATTTTATGACTTAGATTTCGCCGGATGTAAACAGCGCCATTGGGAAATTGGGGAAGCATTTTATCACACCGATCTTGGTGTGGTCAGATGCTTTGAGGGCAGAGGAGAGATCTAGGGTCTAATAGACCCCAATTTTTTCAAAAAAGAGTACCTGTCACTACCTATTGCTATCATAGGGGATATTTACATTCCCTGAGATAACAATAAAAATGATTTAAAAAAAAAAAAAAATGAAAGGAACAGTTTAAAAATAAGATAAAAAAGCAAAAAAATAATAAAGAAAAAAATAAATAAATAAAAAGCACCCCTGTCCCCCCTGCTCTCGCGCTAAGGCGAACGCAAGCGTCGGTCTGGCGTCAAATGTAAACAGCAATTGCACCATGCATGTGAGGTATCACCGCGAAGGTCAGATCGAGGGCAGTAATTTTAGCAGTAGACCTCCTCTGTAAATCTAAAGTGGTAACCTGTAAAGGCTTTTAAAGGCTTTTAAAAATGTATTAATTTTGTTGCCACTGCACGTTTGTGCGCAATTTTAAAGCATGTCATGTTTGGTATCCATGTACTCGGCCTAAGATCATCTTTTTTATTACATCAAACATTTGGGCAATATAGTGTGTTTTAGTGCATTAAAATTTTAAAAAGTGTGTTTTTTCCACAAAAAATGCGTTTGAAAATCGCTGCGCAAATACTGTGTGAAAAAAAAAAAATGAAACACCCACCATTTTAATCTGTAGGGCATTTGCTTTAAAATAATATATAATGTTTGGGGGTTCAAAGTAATTTTCTTGCAAAAAAAAATAATTTTTTCATGTAATCAAAAAGTGTCAGAAAGGGCTTTGTCTTCAAGTGGTTAGAAGAGTGGGTGATGTGTGACATAAGCTTCTAAATGTTGTGCATAAAATGCCAGGACAGTTCAAACCCCCCCAAATGACCCCATTTTGGAAAGTAGACACCCCAAGCTATTTGCTGAGAGGCATGTCGAGTCCATGGAATATTTTATATTGTGACACAAGTTGCGGGAAAGAGACAATTTTTTTTTTTTTTGTTTGCACAAAGTTGTCACTAAATGTTATATTGCTCAAACATGCCATGGGCATATGTGGAATTACACCCCAAAATAAATTCTGTTGCTTCTCCTGAGTACGGGGATACCACATGTGTGGGACTTTTTGGGAGCCTAGCCGCGTACGGGACCCCGAAAACCAAGCACCGCCTTCAGGCTTTCTAAGGCCGTAAATTTTTGATTTCACTCTTCACTGCCTATCACAGTTTCGGAGGCCATGGAATGCCCAGGTGGCACAAACCCCCCCCCCCCCCAAATTACCCCATTTTGGAAAGTAGACACCCCAAGCTATTTGCTGAGAGGTATAGTGAGTATTTTGCAGACCTCACTTTTTGTCACAAAGTTTTGAAAATTGAAAAAAGAAAGAAAAAAAATTTTTTTTCTGGTCTTTCTTCATTTTCAAAAACAAATGAGAGCTGCAAAATACTCACCATGCCTCTCAGCAAATAGCTTGGGGTGTCTACTTTCCAAAATGGGGTCATTTGGGGGGGGGGGTTGTGCCATCTTGGCATTTTATGGCCTTCAAAACTGTGATAGGTAGTGAGGAGTGAAATCAAAAATGTATGCCCTTAGAAATCCTGAAGGTGGTGCTGGGTTTTCGGGGCCCCATACGCGGCTAGGCTCCCAAAAAGTGCCACACATGTGGTATCCCCGTACTCAGGAGAAGCAGCTGAATGTATTTTGGGGTGCAATTCCACATATGCCCATGGCCTGTGTGAGCAATATATCATTTAGTGACAACTTGTTGTAAATTTTTTTTTTTTTGTCATTATTCAATCACTTGGGACAAAAAAAATAAATATTCAATGGGCTCAACATGCCTCTCAGCAATTTCCTTGGGGTGTCTACTTTCCAAAATGGGGTCATTTGGGGGGGGTTTGTACTGCCCTGCCATTTTAGCACCTCAAGAAATGACATAGGCAGTCATAAACTAAAAGCTGTGTAAATTCCAGAAAATGTACCCTAGTTTGTAGACGCTATAACTTTTGCGCAAACCAATAAATATACGCTTATTGACATTTTTTTTACCAAAGACTTGTGGCCGAATACATTTTGGCCTAAATGTATGACTAAAATTTAGTTTATTGGATTTTTTTTTATAACAAAAAGTAGAAAATATCATTTTTTTTTCAAAATTTTCAGTCTTTTTCCATTTATAGCGCAAAAAATAAAAACGGCAGAGGTGATCAAATACCATCAAAAGAAAGCTCTATTTGTGGGAAGAAAAGGACGCAAATTTCGTTTGGGTAGAGCATTGCATGACCGCGCAATTAGCAGTTAAAGCGACGCAGTGCCGAATTGTAAAAAGTGCTCTGGTCAGGAAGGGGGTAAATCCTTCCGGGGCTGAAGTGGTTAAATATATTTATTGAGTTTTCACAGAAGAAGAAATAAAATGATACAATACATGGATACATATCAGTCGTCAGAAGATCTTTGCAGTATGATAAAAAAGATAAATAAATAAGTTAATAAAATAAAGTAATTTTAGAGATATCTTACAACCATATTTACTATATACTAGTTGGGATTCTAGATGTAAGATTAGAGAAATAAATCAAGTTATTAGACTAAGTATCCACAGGAATATTTTAGGAAATAATAAAAGAAAAGGAGAGGGAGGAGAGATAAAGATGGAAAGAAGGAAAGAAGAGAAAAAAAAAAAAAAAAAGAGTTTCCCGGGATGATGATCCAGCTCTCATTAGGTATACAAATATAATATATATTTCAGTAATAATATGATATATATCTTAGTGTGGTAACAACAGAGATTGGTCAAAATCTGTAGGGAGGTAGTTTTTAACCTATGGTTGCCAAATTTTGCGAAATTTATTTATTTTATTTTCTTCAATAGCTGTCATCTTGGCGTATAAAAGTGCTCTGTTCATTCTGTGTTTAGCTTCAGCAAGAATAAGATTTTGGGACTTCCACACCTTGGCAATCGTTTGTTTAGCTGCAGTGCTAAGTTGGATAAACAATTGGAATTGAGTATGGGTGAGTATTGTGGGTTTAAGGTTTAGGAGTGCCGTTGCAGGATCTGGAGGAATCGTGATTTCCAGGGCTTTAGAAGCCATAGGAAATATATTCTTCCAGAATTCTTCAACTACGGGGCATTGCCACCATATGTGAAAATGTGTTCCTGCTGTGTCACATCCTCTAAAGCAATTAGGTGAATATGTGGGGACAAATTTAGCTATTCTAGCTGGTACAAGGTACCAGCGTGCTAGAACCTTGTAATTAGTTTCTGCAGCAAAACAATTTGGAGAGGAAGTTTTGGTGGCTGACCATATATTCGACCAATCTTGTTTATTAAACACTCGATTCATATCTTGTGCCCATTTAGTTGTGTATGAGGGTAGAAACTCACTAGATATCATATTAAGTTGTAAATATAATATTGAGATAAGTCCTCTAATGTGTGGATCACGTATACAAATCCGCTCAAATTGAGTCATTTGATTAAGAGTTGAGCCTGTACTAAGAAGTGGTTCATAAAAAATTTTAATTTGTAAATATCGAAATATTTCAGTTTTAGGTAACCCAAAGGTTTCACATAGTACAGGCAATGTATAAATAGCTTTAGTCGAGGAAAGATTGAATAAACGAGTCAGGTTCGTAGAGGTCCATGCAGAGAATGATTTTGGGAATTTCCAGGCAGGATAAAAGGCTGGATTATTAAGAAATGAAAGCAAGGGATTATGTGTTGATTGAAGATTATGTGCAAATTTACATTTATCCCATACTGCTAGGGTCTGTTTCGTGATAGGATTAGAAAGATGTATTCTATCAGCAGGACAGAGCCAAAACATATTTGCCACTGAGATAGGGTCACTTTCCACTGATTCAATAGCTACCCATAGGGGAGCTTCTACAGAAGTATGATACTTGGGTATAAGTGCTAGCTGTGCAGCGTAGAAATAGGAGGAAAAGTTGGGCAATCCCAAACCACCACTCAATTTATTAAGGTAAAGCGTAGATTTAGGTATACGAGGTTTGGTGGTACCCCAAATGAAGGACATAACTCTACATTGAGTAAGTCTAAGAAAGTAAGATGGTAAAGAAATAGGGAGTACCCTAAATAAATATAACAATTTTGGCAGGATTGACATCTTTACCGCATTAATCCTTCCCAACCATGACAATGATAGAAGAGCCCATTGTTTCAGGAAGCCGGAAGTTTGTTTAAGGAGGGGTAAGTAATTTGCCGCAAAAAGGTCTTTAAGAGAGATTGTGAGTTTTATTCCTAGGTATGGAAGCTGCTTTGGAACCCAAGTAAAGGGTAAGGAAGTTTGTGCCTGCCGAAGTTCTAATTGAGATAAGGAAATATTTAATGCATTTGATTTTGTTGGATTAACATGTAGTCCTGATATTTGGGCAAAATTATCTAGTGTTTTTAGTAGATTAGGGGTGGATATATGGGGATGAGACAAAAATATGAGAATGTCATCCGCAAAGAGACATAGTTTATGGTGATAACCACCTAGTTCAATACCTTTAATGTCAGGATTGGTTCTAATAAGGTGTGCCAGTGGTTCTATTATTAGGGCAAAAAGTAGAGGGGAAAGAGGGCATCCTTGTCTAGTGCCTCTTTTGATATCAATCATTGTTGACTTATAGCCTGCATATTTGATATATGCTCTAGGATTATTGTATAAGGATGACACCCAGGTTAAAAAATTGTTTCCAAATCCCCATTTACCAAGGACATATTCCATATAAGGCCACGTAACCGAATCAAATGCTTTCCTTATGTCTAAGGATACAAGGCAAGCTGGGATTCGTCTAGTTTTAGCCGCATTAATAAGTAAGGGTGCTCTCCTGATATTATCTCCAGCTTGGCGTTTAGGCATAAAGCCTGTTTGGTCTTTATGGATTAGTAGGCCAATAATATTATTCAGTCTAGTGGCCAAAATTTTAGCAATTAATTTTATATCGAGATTTAGGAGGGATATAGGACAATTAGTCCAGGAGGTGGAGTCAGAATGTGGTTTGGGGATCATTGCTATTATAGAGGTGAGAGTCTCTGTTCTAAATGAGTTACCTTTAAGGATCGAATTGAAGGCTTTAGTTAAGACAGGTGTTAAGATTGATGCAAATTGTCTATAATATGTTGCCGAAAATCCATCTGGGCCTGGTCTTTTATGTAATTTTAAAGATTTTATTGCGTTAAGGACTTCAGTATCTGTAATTGGACATTCAAGAAGATCTTTCTGTTGTTGATCAAGGTTAGGAAGCGTGATATTGGAGAACAGTGTGTCTGCTTTAGTTTTATCAAAATTTGAGGCAGAAGAATATAGTTTAGATAACTTAGAGCGAAAAATTTCAAGTATTTTCACTGGGTTACTAGTGTAAGATTCCCGGGATACTTTCAATCTGATAGGCGTATGTATATGTTGTGAATTTTTTAAAATTCTGGCCATAGGTGTATCAGGTTTATTTGCCCTGCGATACTGAACATGCTGGCGTTAACTTATAAATTTATCTGCGGTATCAGTAAGAAAAAGCTCTAGATCCAGGCGGGCTTTTTCTAGTTTGGTACTGTTGGTAGCATTCGGGGAGGTTTGAAAAGTTTGATGACAGTCATTAAAGGTAGATTCAAGTTTTGCAAACAACAGTTTGCGTTCTCTTTTAAGTTTAGTTGCTTGTTGTATCAGTCTACCCCTAATGACTACCTTGTGCGCCTCCCATAATGTAATAGCAGAGACATCATCTGTATCATTGGATTTTAGGTAATCAGAAAGTGCTTTTTCAATCTCAACACGATGAGAAGGGAGGCTCAGAATTGAATCGTTTATACACCAAGTGGTATCGTGTGATCTAGGAATTGTGGAAGCAATGGTAATGAATACTGCGCAGTGGTCTGTCCATGGAAAAGGAATGATTTTGGATGATATGATTTCTGGTAGCATACTTGACGGGATTAGAATATGATCTATTCGTAAAAAAGAGTTATGCGGATAAGAATAATGAGTGAAGCGCCTACTAATAGGGTTCATCTCTCGCCAAGTATCTACCAGGCTATGAGTGGTGAGTAGATGTTGAAAAGTTAGGTTTATTGAGTTTGTGGTAGGTCCAGGGGGAGATTTATCTAAGAACGGGAAAATAGTAGCATTAGAATCCCCACAAATAACAACAGTACCAAACTTATGTACTTCTATAAGTTGAAAAAGGTGGGATAAGAAAGCAGTTGGGCGTTTGTTAGGGGCATAATAAGACACAATAGTAATAGGATTATCAGAAATAAATCCTGTTAGGAGAACATATCGTTCTTCACGGTCTGTTATTTTGGATACAAGGTTAAAGGGAGTGGAACTGTGAAAACCAATGAGAGTTCCGCGCTGTTTAACCGTAGCTGAAGCAGTATAGAATTGTGGATATGATGATGAAAGAAATTTGGGATAAACTTTGTCAGTAAAATGCGTTTCCTGCAGACATATAATATTAGCTTTTTTCATAGCAAAAGAGCGTAAAGCCTTGGTTCGCTTATGTGGGGTATTAAACCCCTGTACATTTAATGACAAGATATTTATAGGAGCCATAAAACAACGAATGCGAATATTATAGCATAACAAGCAGAGTACTCACCGAGAGTCAGGAGGGAATAGCAAAGATTAAAGAAAGAAGCAATAGAATAGAAAAAGAAAAAAGGAGAGGAGAATCGAACAAACCCAATATGAAGACAATTTAGCAGTATATAAAGGCTAAATAATAGGGTGTAGGAGCATCTCAGGAGAGTTTTTAGAACTCTCTGAGAGGGTCCGGGACCACCAATAGAGACCCCCATAACAATGGTAGGAGTCCTTAGGTGGAATAAAGGGCAACAAGAAATTCCTAAGGGATTTATAACATCGGAGGACCACAGGAACTATTCCATTACCATCATGGAAAAATTTCGCTTAAATTGTTACAAAAAAAAGAAAAAATAAAGTTCAAAAACTTGAGAGGAAAAAAAAACCAGAAAAAAGTTAATATAAAAAAAAAATACATTTTTGTAACATAACAGTAGTATGTAGCCATAACTCATTTTAGTCATGAATATGGCCAGTTAATTAACTCTGTCAGCATACTGTGCTGGAAAAAAGTAGCAAGGACAAATAACTAGTCTGGCTTAGATTGTCAGTCCATTGAATCCTCATTGTTTGGTGAATGTTCATATCGACCTCGCTTGTTAAGATTTTGATGGGAAGATGTGGAATAGCTGGGTTTTGGGTCTTTGTTTTGCTGTGTAGAACGAAAAGCTGAGCGCCTATGAGACTGGTCATTTGGTAAGATTGCTTAGGCTAGGCCCATATCAAATAGGGCTGACTTCAAGTCCTCTGAAGAGCGACAAACATATTTTGTTTCCAAATGAGTAAATCTGAGACAAAAAGAAAAACCCCATTGATGGGAAATTTGATTTCTCTGGAGTACCTGGAGTTGAGGTTTAAATGCGCGTCTTTTTGCAACCGTTAGTGGGGACAAATCCGTGAAGAGTTGATAGGTATTGCCCTGGAAGCTAAGAGATTCTCTCCCTCTGGCAGCTGTTAGTATCTGTTCTTTGGTTCTGTAAAAGTGCAATTTAGCTATAATATCCTTCGGGGGACCATTTATTTTGCGTGGGGCTAACGCTCTATGCACTCTATCCATTTCGAACCTGTCAATAGGGGTTCCAGGTAATAATTCTTGAAAGAGCGCCGTGATATTAGCCTGCAGGTCTAGAACAGATTCAGGGATTCCCCTGATTCGCAGATTCGATCGACGATCTCTGTTCTCTTGGTCCTCTAAACGATTTTGTAATGTAAGGTTTTCCTCTTTTAGTACCTTCATCTCAGACATGTAGTTCTGTGTAAAATTATCAATTTCATCAACCCTCAGTTCTAAGTCAGCTGTTCTCTGACCTAGCTCTCTAATTTCTTTTGTCAGTTTGTCAGTTATATGATCAGAAGTCTGAGGGCTTTCTGAAGCATACATTCAAATTTTTTGAAGATGTCAGACGGTGTAGCAGCTTGTAATTCACAGTATTCATATTCAGACTCAGACTCACCATTAGCAGCCTGTGTCTTCTGACTGTGAGGTAAAGATTTTTCAGTGTATTCACCGCTGTGCTGACTGTGAGGTAAAGATTTTCCAGTGTATTCACCGCTGTGCTGACTGTGAGGTAAATATTTTCCAGTGTATTCACCACTGTGCTGACTGTGAGGTAAAGATTTTTCAGTGTATTCAACCGCTGTGCTGACTGTGAGGTAAAGATTTTCCAGTATATTCACCGCTGTGCTGACTGTGAGGTAAAGATTTTCCAGTGTATTCACCGCTGTGCTGACTGTGAGGTAAAGATTTTTCAGTGTATTCACCACTGTGCTGACTGTGAAGTAAAGATTTTTCAGTGTATTCACCGCTGTGCTGACTGTGAGGTAAAGATTTTTCAGTGTATTCACCGTTGTGCTGACTGTGAGGTAAAGATTTTTCAGTGTATTCACCGTTGTGCTGACTGTGAGGTAAAGATTTTCCAGTGTATTCACCGTTGTGCTGACTGTGAGGTAAAGATTTTCTAGTGTATTCACCGCTGTGCTGACTGTGAGGTAAAGATTTTTTAGTGTATTCACCGCTGTGCTGTGGGGGAGAGGATGCCGCCGCCATTCCAGCCGCCAGCCTGTGTGCCGTTTCCTTCATTTTTCCTGCTTTAATTTTCGTTTTAGGAGCTCTCAAGACCATTGTCAGTGAAGCTGACAGTATTAGGTAGGATTTTCTGCAGTTTTGGGATACTTGCTGGTTCACTGGGACCTGTAGTCCTCCGATGAAAACTCCCGAGCTCTAAGGTAACATTACCTTCACCTCAGGCTGCCGCACATGTGCCTACAGGGAGCATTTTCAAAGTTGGACCAACTTGTGTCGGACCAGTTAGAACGGCTCTCATAGGGAAACATTGATTTTCACACGTCATGCGACATGAGCTCCCAATGTCGGAGCGTTTGTCGCACTAGTATGAACCCGGCCTCATAGGCAATCAAATACTTATTTCACTCATTAAAATGCAGATCAATTTATAACTTTTTTGAAATACGTTTTACTGGATATTATTGTTGTTATTCTGTCTCTCACTGTTAAAATAAACCTACCATTAAAATGATAGACTGATCATTTATTTGTCAGTGGGCAAAAGTACAAAATCGGCAGGGGATCAAATACTTTTTTTCCTTCACTGTATGTATGCCATGCAGTTGCTCCAAGGTGGATGCACATGCATCTTCTAGCAGTTCTGCACAGAGGATGGCACTAACCACCCGCCTGAATGAACTAAAGTTGAACTAAACCCTCCTATGCTTTACAGCAGGTGTAGGCAGCCTCGGCCCTCCAGCTGTTTTGAAACTACAAGTCCCATTAGATATTGCAAGACCCTGACAATCACAGGCATGATTTGCAGAGGCATAATGGAATTTGTAGTTTCACCACAGCTGGAGTGCCAAGGTTGCCTACCCCTGCTTTACAGCCATCTAAGGCCGGCCATAAACAGTTTGAATCTCAGCCGGTTAGCAGGAACCGGACGAGATTCAAACTGTTAATTGGCAGGCTGAAATTACAGTGCCATGAAAAAGTATTCATACCCCTTGACATTTTTCACATTTTGTCATGTTTCAACCAAAAACGTAAATTTATTTTGTTGGGATTTTATGTGATAGACCAATATAAAATGGCACATAATTGTGAAGTGGAAGGAAAATGATAAATGTTTTTCAAGATTGTTTATAAATAAATATCTGAAAAGCGTGGCGTGCATTTGTATTCAGCCCCCTTTACTCTGATACCCCTAACTAAAATATAGTGGAACCAATTGCCTTCATAAGTCACCTAATTAGTAAATAGAGTCCACCTGTGTGTAATTTAATCTCAGTATAAATACAGCTGTTCTGTGAAGCCCTCAGAGGTTTATTAGAGAACCTTAGTGAACAAACAGTATCATGAACGCCAAGGAACACATCAGACAGGTCAGGGATAAACTTGTGGAGAAGTTTAAAGCAGGGTTAGGTTATAAAAAAAAAAATCCCAAGCTTTGAACATCTCATGTTCAATCCATCATCCGATAATGTAAAGCGTATGGCACAACTGCTAACCTACCAAGACCTGGCTGTTCACCTAAACTGACAGGCCGGGCAAGGAAAGCATTAATCAGAGAGGCAGCCAAGAGGCCCATGGTAACTCTGGAGGAGCTTCAGAGATCCACAGCTCAGGTGGGAGAATCTGTTCACAGGACAACTATTAGCCGTGCACTCCACAAATCAGTGGCAAGAAGAAAGCCATCATTAAAAGAAAGCCATAAGAAGTCCTGTTTGCAGTTTGTGAGGAGCCATGTGTGGGACACAGCAAACATGTGGAAGAAGGTGCTCTGGTCAGATGAGACCAAAATTGTACTTTATGGCCTAAAAGCAAAATGCTGTGTGTGACAAAAAACTAACACTGCCCATCACCCTGAACACACCATCCCCACCATGAAACATAGTGGTGGTGGTAGCATCATGTTGTTGGGATGCTTTTCTTCAGCAGGGACAGGGAAGCTGGTCAGAGTTGATGGGAAGATGGATGGAGCCAAATACAGGGCAATCTTGAAAGATAACCTGCTGTAAAATTAAAAAAAAAAGGAAAATCGGCTGTTGAAAGCACCAAAAATCTGTCTTACGAATTTTCCCTTCTGATTTTTGTATCGTGTACGAGGCCTTAGCCTCTTTTTGATCTGTAGTTGCTATAGTGCTGTACATGTGATCAGCTAGGAAACTAGTCTTGACAGTTCAGTTGAGAGCTAACATAAACACATTGGCAACTGTGGCAGTTATCGTTCATGGCATGCCTTGAATGTAACTGTTTTGGGAAACAGTTAAATCAGTTGGTTTAGTTCAGCATTACAAGCTGTCTGCTGTTGCTAGGAAGATTCCCTCAGTTCCCTCATTTATACAGCGACCAGTGCGTTTAAAATTGCATTGATTACTGTGTAAATGTGACTGGCAATGAAGGGGTTAACACTAGGTGGCGCTGTAGGGGTTACGTGTGTCTTAGGGATGTGTTCTAACTGTAGGGGGCATGGGCTAGCTGTGACACATCACTGATCATAGCTCCCGATCACAGGGAGACATGATCAGTGACACTGTCACTAGGCAGAACGGGGAGATGCTTGTTTACATTATCATCTCACCGTTCTCCCTCTCCATGAGACGATCGCAGGTATCCCCGTGGATATCGAGTCCGCGGGACCCGGGATCCTACTCACGGAGCTGCCGGCGCGCACGCGATGGCATGGCGGCAAATTTAAAGGGACGTACAGGTACACCCATTTGCCCAGCCGTGCCATTCTGCCGACGTACATCGGCGTGCGCCGGTTGGGAACTGGTTAAGGGGTCTAATAGACGCCCATTGTCTCCATAGATAAAACCTGTCACCTGCCCCTTGGTGATAGAAAGAAAGTTAAAAAGTGTTAAGAAATGTAAATTATAATAAATAAAAATAAAAGCCATTCCTTCATCTCAAGCACACACACAAATGCATACAGGCACACACATATATGTAAACTGCTATTGCATTTCCGTTAGGGCCAGTTCACACCACCTGCATGCCAGTGTGTTTTTTTTCTTCATCAAAAACGCATGGAAAGTAAGTTTAATGTTTTCCAATGGCATAGTTCACACCAGTGCTTGCAGTTCCAGAAAAAAAAAGTAGAACATGCTGCATTTTTCCTGCACTGGACTGTACTGGAACGCTGTAACAAGCATCAAAAATGCACTGAAACACACATGTCCTTATTTAAGGTTAAGAAAAATAGGGGGGAAGAAATGCACTGGACTGCACTAAAAACGCATCAAAAATACACTGGAGCGCATCAAGAATGTGTCAAAAACGTGCATGCAGAAAAGCATCTGGAACGCATCCGGACTGCGTTTCTATGGTGTGAACTGAACCTTAATGTCAGAGTAAAAGCAATGATTCTAGGGCAATCCTTCGCCGTTAACTCTAAATTGATGATCCGTGAAGACTTTTAAAGGTTGTTATGGTCAACTTTAGGTACCACAGTAATACACATTTCCTGGCGCATCATGGTAGCATGCAATCCATTGTATGCTGCTATGAAGATTCATTAAGAAAGGAAAATTACGAAAAGGTGAGTATACAATTTACCATTTTTGTGGTCAGTCACAATTTTAGGGCTTGACATGATTGGTATCTATTGCTTGGTGCAATCCCATCTTTTAGATTTTACCAGAAAATTGGGTATTGTGTTTGTGTGGACTAAAATAAATTTTAGTGTATTTTTCCAGAAAAATGGATATAAAAAACAGTTTCAAAAATATTGTGTAACATAAAAAAATGAAAGCTGTATATGACTATATGTTCCTTTACTTCCTGGAAGATGCCAATGAAAAAAAAAATATATTTACAGTTAAAGCGGAGTTCCATCCTTAAAAACACTTTTACATATTTACAGTCCTTTCATAGTATTAATAAACATTTGGGGGGAATTTTTTTTTTTAACTCACCAGACACGCTACGTAGTGGCTCCTAATTTGTCACTTCCGTGTCCGCGGAGCTCCGCATCACTTCCTCCCTCACCTGTGCTCCTGGGAAATGTGAGTCATCATTTCCCAGGAGTCAATGGGCAGTACTAAGAGGAAAAATCGCGTTATTTCCCGACATGTTGCCATAACAATGGGGCGGGACCTTTCTCGGTTGCTGCCCGTTTTTATGGCAACTTTCTAAACAATCGGCGCTACGGCCAGCGGAGCATCGCGCATGCGCGAGATCGAGAGGCTGCAGCTTGCACCTCTCCATCGCAAATCCAGGAAGAGGTTGCGATTGGGCTTCACATGCCCACAATCATCATGGCAATGGCCAGGAGAAGTTTTTTTTAATTGGAATTATAAAAAAATATAATAATATAAACAAATATAAACTTTATTTTGGTTATTAATTATGATGGGATGCCAGAAAAAGATTATGTGGCCGGAACCCCACTTTAAATGCAGGCACTCGTTTTTGTGGATTTTTTTTTATCTCTCTGCCCTCAGTACAAATGGCCGATCTTTTAAATGATCTGTTCTTACCGCCAATGGCCACCATGATATGACCACAGAATATAAACGTTTAAAGCTCAGTTCACATATGAGCATGCAGCAGCTCACAGCAGGAGTCTGGTACGTCCTTGTTCACCATTTCAGGTCCGATTTCAGCCCAAATTTTTGGCTGAATTCAGACCTGAAACAGACCAAAAGACGCACAGGACACCTGTGCAAATCACACCGGAGCCACTGTGCAGATATGTGAACCGGCTCCATAGAAAGCCGGTCACAATCTCCTGCTGTGCGAATTTGATGCGGAGAAAACCGCATCCAATTCGCACTAGTGTGAACCCAGCCTTAAAGGGGTTGTAAACCCTCGTGTTTTTTCACCTTAATGCAGCCTATGCATTAAGGTGAAAAAACACCTGTCAGTGACCGACCCCCAGCCCCCCCCCCCCCCGTTTTATTTACCTGAACCCTTGAACTTGTCTCACGGGGATGCGCCGTGTCTCTGCTAGGGGGTTCTCGGATGTTGATTGGAAGAATATATAATACCTCTAGCGGGATTTTTAAGGCAATGAATACAAAAAATATTTATAAAATCAATTTATTTAATATTATTCAACATTAAAAGTGTATAAATTTTTTTAAAATTTTTTCACAAATAATCATGTGGATCAGTAGACATAGAACAAAGAATAAAATAATTTCCAAAGCATATAGTAATTCTACAAATACATCCAATACAAAAATGAATATAGAGAATTACATATGAAAAATAACTTGAGGAAGAATGTGATGTATCACACTACCCAGTGTAGTCACCCTAGATGGCCACCCTGGTATGAGGTAGTGGAATTCCAACGCGTTTCAACATTTAAATCTTAAAAGATACAAGTCTTCTTCAGGGAAAATACATCACAGTCTAAAAAATCAGAAAACAAAACTATTATGAACTGTACATGTAAATACCATACATATCCCCTGCAAAGGTTGTATTCTCATGTGACTTACGCTCTCCCAAGACAACTCGGTAAGGGGCTACATGCCAGAGGCCGGGAACATCCCACATCAGAAAAGCCTGGACTGTCCTAATACTCTACAAGGCGGCTGGATATAATAGATGATCCAAAAGTTCGACGTCCTTAGCCTCAAAGAAAAATTGATGGCTATCTGTGATGGGGCAAGATAATAGAAATGAGTGATATGTGTGGGCAAGCCCCACAACAAGTCTCATATGGAGAGAGGTACCCTCTTGGTCCTATGTATGGGACGCCCATACCTCCCATGGAGTGGGGAGTCCCAAGTATGCAGAGTAAAGCGCACTTACTTTTGAATAGATAGCTGGTCACTGAGTGAGGAACCGGGGGGAGTTTCCGTGGTGCCAGAGGTTTGAAGCCTGCCCCGTATGCCTGGATGAATGTCCAGGGAAGAATGGCGCCATTTGCCGTCTTTGGCGTCCTATTTGTGGTGTGAGCCGGTTGGTGGGCGGAGACCCGACGCCGCGCTGGCCAATGGCGCGGCTTGTGGAGGTCGTTGCTGTCAGGAGCACTCAGCGTGAGGACGCCGAATGCTACCTAGGCAACCAACTCCGCTGAATGGGTCTGCGCATGCGCGACGTATCGGCGCGCCTTACGCAAGGCTGGGAGGGTCAGGGATAATGCTGTGAGCACCAGCGGCCATCTTAAAGACGGGCTGTGCCCACACTGGAACAAAGTATCGCTGCAGCTAGAGGCTCAGGAGTAGAGCTGCATCGAAAGTGGATGCAGCCAATCCAAGAGATCCTCTAATGGTTCCCCAGTGGCATATCCCCCCATGGTCTGAAGGACCGGGGGGGAGAGAGCCAGTGGGGGGGGAAGGGGAAAAGGGAAAGTTTGTGATAGTAAAGATATTAATGATAATAATGAAGATAATAATACTGAAAAAATGGATCCCTCAAAAGCTTAGAGATAGATACCACAAAGGTTCCCCCCCAAAAATATTGTTCTGGAGAGGGAAGGAAGGACTGATAACCACCGACACAGGGATTCCCGCCTGGCAAGTATGCACGGCAGGGCAAAAAGGCCCCATAGCTAGCTAGAGCAGTGGGGCCCCCCTGTGTCGGGTAGGTATAGGACTGCTCAGGTGTGTCTGAGAGGTAGGTGGTAGGTCCCAGGTCTCCGCATATCCAGCCCCCCCCGGAGCAACGCCCATGGGAGCGACTCATCACAGGAGATAAACCAAAATTCATTGCAGTGATAGTGGGTGGAAATCATGGTAGAGCAGTAAGGTCAAATACACAAACATAGTAGAAATTATATAAACAATACATTAATAGACAAGTAGTACCACTGGGTGGGGGTTGTAATATATACAGGCCCCAACCCAGTTGCAATAAATTCGTCAACTTAGTGAGCTATGTAGAGCTGACATTTATAAAATAAATTGGAAACCCCCAAAAGGCTAAACAATCTTCAGATAATGTCCGAACACTATCTCAGGGGTCAAAGATGTAATAAAGGGGGGAGAGGGAAGGGGGGAGAGAAAGAATGTGGGGGGTGGGGGATTTTGGAGTCCAGGGGAGAGAGGAGACGAGGGTAAAAGGATAAATGATTTAAATTCAATGTACGTAGCGTAGAGGACATGCCCCTAGTCGGTTTTACCTGATCTAAAGCCCTCTAGGAAGGGCCTATAGCTCTCTGTCTCGTTGAGCCCTGGGGGAGTGGTGGCCCTGAGGCGCCTGATCCAGCGCATCTCGCGCTGGAGCAGGGCCTTGTTCCAGTCACCTCCCCTGGTGGGTATATGTAATCTATCTACCACAGTGAAGTTAACCTTAGGCATCCTGTACCCATGCTGTTTTGCTACATGCCTGCCCAGTGGCAAATACAGGTTGCCGATACTCATGCTATGGATATGCTTCTCAACCCTCTTGGTGAGTTCCTGTCGGGTTTTCCCCACATAGAAGGCCCCGCACTGACATTGCATCAGGTAGACGACTCCCCGCGTTTTACAATTCGCGAAGTGTCGTAATTGAAAGTTCTCCCCATTTGGTAATGTAATTATGGTTCTCCTACCTATAACTCCACACTGGGCGCATGCTCCACAGGGATAGGTGCCCCAGGTTTTGCAGGGGTCCGTTCTTGCACTTCCTTTGTACTCGCTCTGAGTGAGCATATTTCCTATCGAACCTGATTTTGTGTAAGTAATTTGAGGTCTAGGGGTGACCAGACCGCTTAAGATGGGATCTTCTGTAAGAATGGACCAGTGTTTGGAAATAATTTTTCTTATTTGTTGATGTTCGTTGGAAAATTTCATAATAATTCTAGTTGAATTATCTTCCTTCATCGAGTTTTTCTTTTTAAAGATTAGGTTTCGTCTGTCCATATTCTTAACACGGTTGAACGCTTTTTTGAGAGCTGTTTTGGTGTATCCTCTCTCTCTTAGTCTGGCGGTCAGTTTGTTGGATTCTTGCTGGAAGTTTTCGTATGTACTGCAGTTTCTCTTGAGTCTCAGAAATTGACTAAAAGGAATGGATCTCTTCAATGGCTCAGGGTGGAAACTATCCGCATGTAGCAGAGTGTTCCCCGCTGTCTCTTTTCTGTAAAGATTGCTGTGGAGTACTCCTGTTTGGTCTTTGGAGATAGTGATATCCAGGAAGTTAACCTCCCTGGAATCATAAATCATAGTAAAGAAAAGATTGAAACTATTTACGTTCATAGAGCTCAGGCATTCCCTGAGTCTGTCTTCTGAGCCGTCCCAAATGATGAAGATATCGTCTATGTACCTCTGCCACATAAATATGTGGTCAGAGTACACAGACGATCCCTCTCCCAGCAAGAAGGTCTTCTCCCACTCCCCCAGGTACAGGTTGGCGTATGAGGGAGCACAGCATGTCCCCATAGCCACTCCCTGCACCTGGAGGTAGTGGGAGCCCTCAAATAGAAACACATTGTGTTTCAAAATAAATTCAAGCATTGTGAATATGAAGGCATTGAACTTCCAGTCAGTGGTTGCTCTTTGTCTCAACACTCGTTCGACCGCTGCTACTCCTGCATCATGTGGAATGCTATTATATAGACATTCCACATCGATAGTAACTAGGAGAGCAGAGTCGGGGATAGTCAAATTGTCAATGATCTGCAACAGGTGGATCGTGTCTTTGGTGTAGGACGGTAAATCCATGACGTGGGGTCTAAGATGGTAATCTATTACCTGGCTGATACCTTCCGTGATTGACCCGTTACCTGAAATGATGGGTCTCCCTGGTGGATCTTCTAGTCTTTTATGCACCTTGGGCAGGGCGTAGAAGGTGGGTACCCGGGGATGTTGTGTTCGTATAAACTCCCACGTTTCTTTGTTGATAGCCCCTTCATTGAGCGATTCATCCACCAGACAGTAGAATTCCTGATTGTATCTCTCAACTATTGCTGGGGATATTCTTTTGTAACATTCGGTGTTGTTAAGAACTTTTAGGCACATTTTTACGTAATTTTCGTTGTCCATCAGGACAATATTTCCCCCTTTGTCCGATGCTTTGATTGTGATGTTCATGTCGCTCTTCAAGGTGTTAAGTGCATGTCGCAATTCTGGATTAAGGTTGTTTTTAGTTCTTCGTCTGTCTAGTTTTTCAATTTCTTTGGTTGTCTGTTTGACGAAAAGCGCTATCGCTGGATTGAGATTGAGCGGAGGAAATTTATGTGATTTTCTTTTGAACTTTTTATCATTTTTCGTGTTAAGTTTAGTGGCTTCATCTTCAGAATCTTCTTCATTGCCCTCCCCTTCTCCCAATTCTTCCCAGAAATTTTCTGCTGCATTGCTCTCTTGCAGCAGGAGGTTTAGATCTCTGAGAGCCTTGAAATCAGCTGTTTTTAGATTTGGTGCTATTTCCGATTGTGTAGCTTTTTGTTTTGTATATAGGCTTTTCAATAGCAATTTCCGGGCAAATAGGTGAATGTCCTTTGTTGTTTCGAAGGTATCCATGCTTTGGTTGGGACAGAAGGAGAGGCCTAATGATAACACTTTCTGCTCCTCATCGGTTAGTTTGTGCGAGGAGAGGTTGATGACATTTAGCTCTTTGGAGTCGGTGGATCCGTGGCTATCATCAGGAGTTGCGTGAGAGGCATGGGGCTTGGTAGTGGTGTTGTATTTCTGTCTAAAAAACTATCCAGTTGGGTTTGTTGCGTTTTAGGGATAGCCCCTTGGTCTTTCCGATTTGCTTTTCCTGGATTGGGTAAAGGGCCTCGTGTATTCCCCTGCGTTGTGCCTTTATGCGTATTTGATTTATTGCTCGGTTGTAGCTCCCTTGTTTCCTGCTCCATGGTGCGTTTTTTTATAGGATTGTTTAATCTCCCCTTCAGTTTCATGCTGTCTTCCCAAGGGTCCTTTTCTTTTGCCTCTGAACTGGCCGGTATGTGACGATGCTGATGAGGAGGAGTTTGATGGTGTGTCCGATGAGTAATCATTGGATTGATTAGCATTTTCTTGATATGGAGTTCTTCTTTTTCTATTTCTTTTGTTGTTGGTATTAGCTGTATTCCATCTATAGGCCCTGCCCTCCCTAAATGCATTTTTGTCTCTCCAGTACTTTTTCTCCTTTTTGATAAGGATAGTTTTACCAAAGTTTTCCAGATGTTCTTTGAGTTTTTTCTCATAAGATGCATATTCCTCATGCGTCTTTAGTGGAGTAAGTCGGTCATATAGTGTTTTGATTTCCGTATTCATGCTATCCAGTTGTTGTCTATATTCATTCTGGAGTAGTAGCATCAGGTTCATTGAGCAGTCATTGAGTTTACTTTCCCAATTCCTTTTTAGTTCTTTTGAGATGTTTTCTAGGATGGGAAATATTTGTATTCGGAGACCAATCGGATTTATTCCTTCTTTAATATATCTGCCCAGAGATTCAATGTGCCAGTGTAGGGCTGATTTTTTCTCCAGAATTTTAGTTAGGCTTGAGAAAAGTGAAGACAGATCC
The DNA here is from genome assembly GCA_037952925.1 of Lithobates clamitans. NCBI lineage: Eukaryota > Metazoa > Chordata > Amphibia > Anura > Ranidae > Lithobates > Lithobates clamitans. The sequence continues at coordinate 7,034,165 of JBBGZY010000374.1, forward strand.
GAAGAGACTTGTTCCTTCCCTTCATAGCTCCTTTGAATATTGGCCATAAACTCCTCCCATTCTCCTCCCTGGAGATCCCCCATGGTGACCCCTATGTAAGTACGGGCAAAACTGGGAGATTGAAAAGTAGATAGGATCAGAGAACAATTAGATAGATTGATAGCAGCGCAGCCATTGGCTCCCGCTGCTGTCAATCAAATCCAATGACGCGGCTGCCGGGGGGGCGGGGCCGAGTCCTGCATTCAGCGTCTAGACGCCGAATGTTAGACTCGGGAACGTGCCCGCAAGGTAACCCCCCGGGAAAGCGCTTCACCCAGGGGGTTATCTGATGTGGGGAGCAGCTGAGAGAGCTGCTGAGGGACCCCAGAAGATGAGGTTCGGGGCCACCCTGAGCAAAACGAGCTGCACTGTGGAGGTAAGTATGATATGTTTGTTATTTAAAAAAAAATAAAAATGAACCTTTAGTATCACTTTAAAGTATCTATGAAAACTATAGCCTACATTTGACAGTAAATATCTTTCCTGGAGAACATGATGTCAGCCTACTAATAGGTTGGCTCCACCCCTTCTACCCCACAAGTGAACCCCCTGAAAAGGGATAAATCCAGGGACTACCCTCCCCCTAGTGATCCTATTTTGTTCTTGCTCTGGGACAACTCCAAGATACTTTTGGCCAGAAAGTAGTTCCTCCCTTCCCACCTTGATTTAGCATCTCCAGGGGTGGAGGACTTTAAGGTCAGAGGTAAATACTCAATTTGGGAGTGCCCTGATGCAGCAGGCCAATGCTAATTTCTTGCTCAGAGGTGAGCACTTCATGGTTTGGTCACTACAGAGTAGTTTGGGATATATCTAAACCCATAAGCACTCAGCTCTGAGCATGGAAATGATCATCCTTGTCTCAGACCCAGAAGCAGGTGGACTCAGAAATTGGAAGTGTTTGTGACTTTGTTTTAGAAATGGTAAAACCACTGCAATACTTAGTTTTGTCAGTAGATGGCATGATTAGAGTGCAAAGTGTTCTGTCAGTCTAAAAAAAAAAAAAAAAAAAAAAATTATGTGCAAACATATTTAGATTTTAAAGATTTTACCTGTTTATGATGCACAGAGCTTAAAGTGGAGTTCCACCCAAAAGTTCGCTTATATGCATTATAATTATTAATCTGGTGTTTGAGCTGCAAATTGAGAATATATTATAAAAGTGACATTTAAATTTCATAAACTAGAAATAAGCACACTTTTTTGCAAACACATAAAACATCCTGCCTGAAGTCTTTTTACAATTTTTTAATATAATCTTTATTTGAAAAATTTTTAGATAACAAACAAGTAAACATTTAATAAGACATATAGGTAGAAAAGGACATGACATGGCAGGTTATGAAATGAAGGGCTCCTTATCTGGTGCATGTGGTCAACAGGAAAGTTACTCAGGGATGTACACATTTTTTGGGGGATCACCCCAGGGGATTGGATATCAACATCTTACAACCATGATATGAATTCAAACAACAATGGGTCACCCCTATCGTCGCTGTCTGGTACATCTCTGCAGAGGATGTATGTCTCTAATCAAAGGTAAAACTCAGACCGCACATTTAGACCATGGGCCCATCAACATAGAAAACAAATAGGGTAAGGGAAACAAATTACATTAAGGAGGAAAAAACTAAAATAAAGAGGAAAAAACTAAAAAAAAAAAAAGGTTGTACAGTGTCATTAATCTGAAAAGAACCAAAAACATCTGCTAGCATGAGGTTCGGCTACTCCTAGGCATATTCAGATCCTTGGTGCCCAAAGCTCTCCCCAGCCCGACCCCATCAGACAGAGGGGGCCGCAGCCGGCGAGGGCCGCCGAGCAGACAGCCCAGTTGGGTTTGCGTAATTTATCCAGGTAGCCCACATGGAATAGAACTTCTCATGTCTATCTTTATAGTGTGCCATCCACTCCTCAACAGTCATAATATGATTAACTAAAGTCACCCATTCGGTGCGGGTAGGTATACGGGGTGTTTTCCAGTGGATTAGGATTAGCCGCTGTGCTGCATTAAGCAGATGGGGTAGTACGGATTTGCGGTATTGGTTAACAGGAGTGGTGGGGAAGTGCAGCAAGGATTCCAACGAGGAATCTGGGAGCTCCAAGTCCAGAATAATCTTGATCTGAGCATGGATATCTAGCCAAAAGGGCCGTAATTTGGATGTGAAGGAATGAGCCTCTGAGGCCACATTCTCTCCAGCATGCATCTGAAAGGGAAGGATATATCTTAGTGAGCTTGGAGGGTACCCTACACCACCTGGTCAAAATTTCATAACTATTCTCCTGCATTTTCGTATCTACTGTGCTCGAATGTGTCAGTCTATATAGATGGTCCAGCTGAGGCTCGGTGAAGACGTGCTGAAGGTCTCTCTCCCATTCTCTAATGAACCCTGGCTTCTCCCCAGTATGCATGTTCAGCAATAGGTCATACAGCACTGAGATTGCATGGGGAATAGCCGTGGTCACCATACATAAATGTTCGAATGGCGAGGCTAGAGTAGGTGACCGGACTCCTTGGGGAAGGCTAGTGATAAAGTGCATAAGCTGTCTGTAGCGCCATTCATCCATAGGGAAGGGGCCAAACTGCTTCCTCAGCATGGCCAGTGTTAACAGGCCATGATCCTGAACAAATCTGCCACATCTGGACTCCCTATCAGCCGCTCAGGCCCAAAAGAAGGAAGGATGTTCCCCAGGGGCAAACCAGGGGAAGCCACTTAGGGCCGCCAAGAGGGAAGTCGGTAGTGCGAGCCTCCCTCCCTTGTTCGGTGCGTCCTAAGTCGCCAAGGTGTGGGCGGCCAGTGGAGAGACCAGCATCGAGAGGCCCCTATGCTCCCGGGGGACCCAGGGGGCATGTGATAAGTTATGACCTGCCAGAAACTTGTCCAGGGGTACCCAGAGTTTGTAAGGGGTATTATGATACCAGTCTAAAATGCGTTGTAAAGCTACAGCCACATAGTATCTGCAGGCCACGGGCACCCCCAAACCTCCCTTCGTCTTAGGGCGCTGTAACGTACGGAAAGCGAGCCGAGGGCATTTCCCACTCCATATATACTTAATAAACAGACTATTGAGGGTTGAGAAGAAAGTCCTAGGAAGGGCAATCGGCACCATCTGCAGGAAAAACAATACATGAGGTAGCACATTCATTTTAAGAACACTGACTGACTCGTCCATGAAAATTCAACCCTGTCCTATCTTTTCAGGTCCACTTTAATAGTGGAAAGTAGTGGTGAGTAGTTGCATTCTTAAAGCAGGGAATATCTCGTAGGCGAATTGACACCTAAGTACTTCAGGGCGGTTGGGCACCATGTAAATGAGAAAGCAGATTGCAGGGGGCGTGTCCGGATGTAGTGAGAACAGGACGCGTTACTGAGGAGCTCCACGATCCTGTTATAATCCACCACCATCCTGCAAGTTCAATAGCCTGGTGAGCCTCAAAACTCATCCCAGCTACCCCTGGACATCCTCTGCACCAGCCCTTGTGAAAATTGTGGAGCTCGGCCGGCCGATTGAGCGTGGACGGGGCCGTGACCAGCTCCACACAGTAGCAGCCAGCCGCTATCTTGAGGCCTACTAGGCCTCCAACATCCCCGGGCTGGAGTGCCGCGATTGAAGGAGCAACGGACGGCTACTCCATCAGCATCCGTGGCGGCAGTCCCTGGGAGGTGTCTGCGGTGGGAGGAAGGCCGGATGACCGCCAGGGGATTCATCTAGGCTGTTCCTGGGCGCCGCGGCCGGCCGCCGTTTTGAGGCCTACAGAGCCTCCAGCATCCCCGGGCTCGATTACCGCGATCGGCGGAGCGGGAGGCGGCCGCTACATCCGCATCTGCGGCGGTGGTCCCCGAGAGGCTGTTGATCGGTGTGGGGACCCCGGGGCCGCAGGAGACTCCATATGGACTGGTTCTGAGGCCTGTTGCCATCTTCCGGGCCTATGGTGCTTGAAGCATCCCTGACATAAAGGTACCGTGTCCCAACAGTGCTGTGCTGCCTTCCCTATATTGCCATTCCTGCAGAACTTGTGCCCTGCAAGCCCTGACCCTGTGCATCTTCTACCCTGCTCACTGTGTTCTGGTGCCTGCCTGCTGTCTCTCACTGACCACACAGCCCTTATCCAGAGCAGAACACACTGCGGATGGGCCCTCCTAAGACCCGTTACTCACATTCAAAAAACAAGGCTTCTCATACCGCTCCGTCAGTGGCCGCGGTGTCCGAGCGCCTGTTGGCGGCAGCAATGGCGGCAAATGCGAAAACAGTGGCGGAGTCAGGGGCTGCGGAGTCCCCCATGGGAGCAGAGATCCTGGCGGCCATTACAGCATGTAAAGAAACCCTAACTGCCAAGATAGACTTCCTAACTGTAGATGTCAGTCTTACCTGCCAAGACATGGATAAATTCCGATCCCGTATCGCTGAGGTGGAGGACAGAGTCTCCACGGTGGAGGATGTGGTCCATTTCGGATTCCAGAGAGGTGAGGGCCCTACAGCTCCAAGTGAAGGCGCTCCAGGAACGAGTCATAGACACCGAGAACCGCCTCCGGCGTAACAACATTCGCATCCTTGGTCTGCCTGAGAGAGCGGAGGGTCCCAAGCCAGCTGAATTCACTGAGCAGTTATTATCCACCTTGTTTAATCTGGGAGATTTGTCAACCACTTTTGTAGTGGAAAGAGCTCACATGGTCCCGTCACTTCCTCCAAGACCGGGGGCCCCTCCACGTCCCTTCCTGTTACGCTTACTGAACTACCGTGATCGAGACCGCATCTTGGCGGCAGCCCGAACCATGCCGGAAATCAAATATGAGAACACCAGGTTATCTCTCTTTCCTGATTTCTCTCAAGAGGTGCAGCAGCGCCGCAAGTCTTTTACAGATGTCAGACGTCGACTCCGAGAGAAGGGAATACGTTTTGGCCTTTTATACCCCAGCAGGTTGAGGATCACGGATGGTGACAACACCCGTTTCTTCGATACCCCGGAGGCCGCTGCGGCGTGGTTAGATACCTGCTAGTGTCATAATGAAAATTGGACCGGTGTTGGATATACGGTCTGCTGGGTTCAGATAAGTACCCCAAATTCCTATAATGATCCTCCTTCTACCCCATGTTGACTTCCAGCACAATTCATTATCGGCTACCACATCTTTCTACATTGCAGCACCACGTCATCATCCTCACCTTCTACTATACATCTTTTGCTGATGGAACTGAAACTAGTTCCTCCTGTCTGAGGAGCTCCAGTAAATATCATACAGACTTTTTGTCATTGACTTCTAAACGGTGATCCGTCCCTAATTTTTCACCTGGACACCCCGCCCCTCCCCCTTGCTCAGGTTCAGACGAGGACATTTGCCAGTTACGGCGACCCCCCTCACCTTGGTCCAGGACGTGACCATACGAGTCAAGTTCAAAGGGTTTCTGGACTGGCATGTTAGTGTAGTGCACTGAGTTAAGGTTGCCACTACAGTTATAAGGTTTCTTTTTTGTTTAGGGGTAAAACTATCCCCATGCTTCTTCCTCGTTTCGGAAGAGAGATGGGGCATAGTAGGAAAGGCACATTGTGCCTGGGTTTGTTTAAAAATGTTCTAAAGGTTTCTTTCTTTTTTTTCTTTTTTGGTGCACGATATTGGATAAAACTAAATGCTGCTAATACATGGTGTGCTGTGTGAAGGATTTTGCTGTTCATGGTTCGCTTCCTGGTTCGCTCTCCCATTCATCCTAGTTGGTTCTCACCTTTTAATGTAGATGGCTAATCCCCGTGCTAATTCCTTTACGGTCCTTTCCTGGAATGTCAGGGGTCTTGGATCAAAATTAAAGCGAGCTCTCCTTTTCCAGTACCTAAAATCCCACTCCCCCCAACTCATTCTTCTTCAAGAGACCCATCTTATGGGCAGCAAAATCCTGACATTGAAAAAAAGTGGATACAGAGGGCTATACATGCCACGTACTCTACGTATGCAAGGGGGGTGTCGATTCTTATACACAAGAACTTCCCATGTGTGATTGAAGAGGTGTGCACAGACCCACTTTCTGGTTGGGCTCAGGCAGTAGCCCTAGAAGAGATTTGGAGGTGGAAGCACCCTACAACCAGAGTCTATTCGTGTTTCTCAGCATCCCACAAAACTGCATCACGTATAGACCTGGCCTTTTCTAATGCCCCATTGTTGGCGGATGTGCTGGAGGCATCTTATTTACCAAGTGGATTGTCTGATCACAGTCCATTGGTAGTGACGTTTCGCTCTCCTGCATCCCGGAGTGCTGCACTGTGGAGATTGGGGGCTCATTGGGTCTCCCATCCGGACCTAACTGAAATTATACCCCCCCTGTTAGCTGATTTCTGGGAGCGGAACACCGGGTCCTCCTCCCCTGAAATCACTTGGGATGCGTTTAAAGCATATACGAGGGGACAATATATCTCATCTATTGCCCATATTAAAAAGAAACAATTAAAGGAGACCCAACTATTACAACAATCGGTGACAAATCATACCTCTACCTACAGCTCGGACCCCACACCATTTCATTTTGACTCACTTATGGCAGCTCAGAGAGAACTGAATCTTCACTTGACAGAGGTTACACGACTTGAAACTCATAGGGGCAGACAAAGAACTTTTGAACAGGGTGACAAAAATGGTCGCCTGCTGGCCCTATTGGCGCAGAATGACCAACCACTCACACTTGTCTCCACTCTGCAGACTGCTGATGGGGACACGGTGACTTCACCCTCTGAGGTTTTGCAAACGTTTACTGCTTTTTACGAAAAGTTGTATACCTCCACTTTGCCCTCTGACTTTCAGCCTGGGCGGCTGCAGGTCCTGTTAGATCCCTTGGCGCTGGGCTGGCTTTAGGATCAGGAGCGTGAGACACTAGTTAGGCCATTTACAGCCCTAGAAGTTCTAAACGCCATCCAATCCTTCCCCACTGGTAAGGCACCGGGGCCGGATGGCCTTCCAATTGACTTTTATAAGTCGCATGGAGACCTCCTGGCACCCCTGTTGGCCCAGATATATAATATATGCCTGAAGGATGGCAAACTGCCCGACTCAATGTATCTTGCATATCTGACTTTAATATACAAACCCTCTAAAGACCCAACCTCTTGCGCCTCTCATCGGCCAATTGCATTGCTAAATAACGACTTTAAAATATTGACCAAACTACTTGCTCTACGACTATATCCCCTACTGCCTTCAGTCATTGATTCGGACCAAACTGGCTTTATGCCCCGTAGATCCACTGATGTCAACCTCAGAAGGTTATATACCAACATACATGCCCAACACCACAACACGGGTTCGAGAACTATAGCCTCACTTGACATAGAAAAGGCTTTTGACACCATAGAGTGGCCTTTTCTTTGGGAAACATTGCGTAGAATGGGGTTCCCCTTGTTGTTTATTCAATGGCTCCAGGTATTGTACAAATGCCCCACTTCATCGGTAAGACTGGGAGGGTGGACTATCAGCTCCTTTTAGGCTCACCAGAGGAACCCGGCAGGGCTGTCCTCTCTCTCCAGCCTTATTTGCCTTAGCTATTGAACCAGTGGCGGAGGCGCTCCGTACGTCCCCGCATATTAAAGGTCTCCGTATTGGCTTACTGGAGGAGAGGCTGGCCCTGTACACGGATGACATGCTACTGTTCCTCAATGATGCTGGCCCGTCCTTGCAGGGTGTTCTGAACGTGTTAGACACTTTTGCAGGAGTCACCGGACTAAAGCTCAACTGGTCCAAATCCATACTTTTTCCGATAAACCAGGCGGCCAAAACTACTTCCCCCCCAGACTGTTCACTAAAATGGGTGGAAACTTTTAAGTATCTAGGGGTTCATATATCCACACAAGCATCAGACTTCATCTCACTTAACCTTACCCCTATACTCTTGGACACTAAGACAAAACTTAAAACGTGGAGTAATTTACCTCTGTCAGTCTGGGGACGAGTAAATCTCCTTAAAATGAAAATTATCCCCAAATTCACATATTTGTTCCGCCACTCCCCTCAGTGGATACCCAAATCGTTTTTTAATAAAATGAATTAATTGTTCTCATCCTTTATCTGGGGCTCCTCACCACCCAGGTATCGGCTGTCGACCTTGATGCGGCCGTCAACGCAGGGTGGTATGGCATTTCCTGATTGCTACAAATATTTTCTAGCTACCCAACTGGTGACAGTGGCCTGGTGGCTGCACCCTGACAAAACTAACTCATCCACAGCCTTAGAGGCCACGATAGTGGGCTCTTTGGAAGCCTTGCAATTCCTGATATTCAGAGGCCCTCGAGCCCCATATCCTTTGACACCCTCTATGCCAGTGGTGTCCAAACTATGGCCCTCCAGTTGTTAAGGAACTACAACTCCCATCATGCCTAGTCATGTCTGTGAATGTCAGAGTTTTACAATGCCTCATGGGAAGTGTAGTTCCGCAACAGCTGGAGGGCCGTAGTTTGGACACCCCTGCTCTATGCATACCACCCTGCGGGCAGGTCTAGATATAGAAAAGTATAAATCAACCGAGATCTCTCCTAACACCCCGATCTGGCTGAACCCTACTTTGCCACACATTTACAAACTTCCCGACCCCTTCGCATGGACTAAGTATGGTATAAAAATTATTTCCCACATAGTGTCACGAATGTCATTATCTCCCCTTTCACTCCTTTCTTCTATGTATAACATACCTCATCATTACCAATTTCGCTATCTCCAATTGTCACATGCTTTTGCTGCGCAGTTTCCACGCTCTTCCTGCATCGTTGTCCAGTTGGGACTGGAGAAGACACTTAGAACTAAATGTGCAGAGAAACCTACCTCACAGCTATATGAGTATTTGGTCTATGTGTCTCTCCCACCTCTAGATAAGCTCTGGTCTCGCTGGCAACTTGACATACCCTCGCTGGACAATGATGATTGGAACGATGTTTGGGATTTCCCTTTCAGCTCCTTAGTTTCTATGCGGGATCGGCTGATCCAATTTAAAATAGTGCATAGAGCGTACTTTACTCCACATAGACTCCATAAAATGAACCCTACCTGTCCATCGGAGTGTTGGAGATGTGGAATCTCCCCAGGAGATTTCTCTCATATTTTCTGGCATTGCCCTAAAATTCAGCAATATTGGAGTGAGGTACTTGACATGGTAAATAGAGTCGCATCAACTACACTACCACATGCCATGGAAGTCTGTCTATTGGGGTTAATTGAAACACTTGTACCAACAATGGCAAAACGCACACTGGTCAGGTTATTGCTATTCTATGCCCGGAAAAACATTGCCATACAATGGAAGAAGCCCACCCCCCCCTCATTGACACAATGGAAAAGTCTGGTTAATAATAACCTTCCTTTATATAAAGACACATACTTCAATAGAGGGTGCCCGATGAAGTACGAGAGAGTCTGGCGTACATGGTTAGATGATGTGGAAACAGCTTGTTGAGTCTTCAAATAATATGATGGGGGCGGCGGGGGGGACAAAAAAAAAAAAAAGGAGTGAGATTTTATTGGCCACGATTGGGAGAGAGGACTTGGCATCTCAAGTGACCTCTAAATAGATGCAAGAAAAAGCGAGCCATGGGTTTAACTCATCATAAGATAAATAACACAAATTATAATATCTTGCCATGTGATGTGTAGGATACCTTGTATAGGCACCACAGTTTTTCTTTTTCTTTAAGTTTTTAAGTTGTATATGTATTGTTTGTCTTGAAAACGCAATAAAAAAAATTTATTAAAAAAAAAAAAAAAAAAAATCAGAAAGCAGATTGCAGCTGTGTACGCAAACTCGAGTGGACATTCAGTGACAGGATTTCGGACTTGTTATAATTTATCTTGAAATTAGATAATAAGTTAAATTCTTTCAACTCTGCCATAATGTTAGGCAACAATATCAGGGGGTCAGAGACATAAAACAAGACGTCATCTGCGTACGCGGATATCTTATGTTCTGTCGGACCCACCTTAAAGCCCTTGATATCGTTATTGAGGCGGATCCTATTAAGCAGCGGTTCGAGGGTTAGAGCAAAAATAAGAGGGGATAATGGACATCCCTGGCGTGTCCCATTGCTAATCGGGAAGGCATCGGACAGTAGCCCATTCACCTTCACTCTGGCAGTCGGGGAGCTATACAGGGAGGATATCCAAGCCAGCATATTGGGGCCCAATCCGAGTCTGGTCAGTACCGTTTTCATGTAGGTCCAGTCCACTCTGTCAAATGCCTTCTCGGCATCAGTGGAAAGCAAGAGACGGGAGGGTCGTCCCCTGAGATTCAACCCAGTGTATCAGTTGGAGTGCCCTATTTGAGTTGTCTCTAGTCTCTCTGCCCATAATAAATCCCGTCTGATCGGGCCGAATCACTGTCGGGAGGATCGGCTTGAGTCTGTTGGCCAATATTTTGACTAAAATCTTAATATCCGTGTTCAAAAGCGATATAGGCCTATAGTTTCCTGATAGGGTGTGGTCTTTCCCCTCTTTTGGGAGTACTGTGATGTGCGCCATTAGTGCCTCAGGAGGCATTACCGTACCGGAGGCCAAGGCCGTGAAGTAGGCACACATGGGATTAGAAAGCACCTCAGAGTATTTCTTGTAGTAGGCGTTAGTATAGCCATCTGGGCTGTGGCTTTTCCCATTAGGGAGGTCTTTCACCACCGCCTAAATCTCCCATACGGAAATGGGGCTATCCAGTTGTCTGCCAATGGAGGCCTCTAGCTGTGGGGAGTGAGCCTCTGTGAGATATTGGAGAATGCTTTCGACCCGTTGGGGTTCCGAAGAGCCAGGCAAGGTACCTGTGAGATGGTACAACTATGCATAATATTCCCTAAACGTATTTGCTATTTTTGAGGAGTGGATAACTGATGCACCCGTCGTGGAGGTGAGTTTATGTACATGTCCAGTGGCACGTTGGTGTTTGAGGGCTCTTGCCAGCAGCCTCCCACATTTATTACCAAATTCATAGAATTTGTGCACCAAATGGCGTATACGGGCCTGAATTTTAGTGTCTAGTAGAGTAACCAATTCCTGTCGAAGGGCATGTAGCTCCGACGCCATGATAGGAGTGACATTTTTCTTGTGCATGAGTTCTGCTGAGCGTATTTTGGCTAAGAGGGTCTGTATTTCCCCCTTCCTGGCTTTCTTCAGTCTCGCCCCCTGGGATATCAACTCCCCCCGAACCACTGCCTTATGGCCCTCCCAAGCGGACCCCATGCCTACCCCGCCTGGTTTATTCTCTGCAAAGTACAGAGAAATGGTGTCCGATACTTGTTTTAAAGCGACCGCATCATCCAATATGTTGTCGTTCAAACGCCAGCTCCATGTCCGTGCCTCCATAGACAGGGAACGCAGGGAGATAGAAACCGGTGCATGATCAGAAATGGTAATGTGCAAAAAATGACGTGCCCCCATGCGTTTCATCTCAAGCCACAACTTACTGCGTTTTGACGGGGATCCTAGGCCATGTACATTGTAGGATACAACTTTCAGAGCAGCCATGGTAAGAGGCCACACAGCGGAATCACTAGACCAAGAGGGAGATGAGACCAACAGCACGTCCAGGCCCACAGCAAGGAGCACAGTGAACACAGTGAGCATAAGCAGGAGTCTAAAAAGTAAACCACAATTATAGCAGGTGTAAAAAACATAGCACATAAAACAAAAACATAGAAAAAAACAAAAGGCCCAACGGGCATAACATAGTGCAACCTCGCCACTCCACCCCCCCCATAGTGAGGAGACGGTGACGGCCAGCGAGAAGAGGCAGTCCCCAAAAAGGGAGCATAACTCCAGGGAGTTGTCCTATTGGGGGAAAGTGGTAAGGCACTGGGAGACCCGCGGCCAGTATGAGATGCTCTTAATCCCTAAACATGGGTAGAAAAAATGGTGATGGTAATGATACGGCAGCAAAGGGGGGTCAGGTAACAACTGTAGACATTTCAGTAGCCATCGGTAAAGAAAATATCTGTTCAGGCCTCTTCCTGTGGAGGATGAGATGACGGCATATGTCCAGAGGGACCTCTCCTAGATCCGCATCGGCGTCTGCAGCAGCCTGGTTGCCACGGTTTGGGGCGTGTGGGGAAAGGTATGTCTGGTGATCTCCTCCAGTCCAGGATATCCACCTGAGGCAGTCCAAGCGACTCCAAGAAGCAGGGTCAGTCAGCTTTATTTCGCAGGATAGATTGTTTCCCATCTTTAGTTGCAGAAAGAGAACGGGAAACCCCACCTGTAGGGCAGTTGAGCATCTTGTAAGGCCGCCAAGAATGGCTTAAGAGCGCGGCGCTGCATCAATGTGCGTCTGGAGAGATCCAGGAAGAGGGATAATTGGGCGCCATCAAAGTCCACATGTCTGACTCCTCTGATTTAACTCATAATGCGTTCTTTGAGCGATTATTTATGTAACTTTACAAATAATGTCTCTGGGCTTCTTTGGGTCAACAGAGGGAGGTCGCAGGACTCTATGGGCCTGGTCTATTTCAATGTGCTCGGGTACCTGGCTGCCTAGTGTTTGTTTAAAGATCCCTTGCAGGGTGGGTATGATATCCCTCGGGCCTGTTGCTTCAGGGAGGCCTCTAATGCTGATATTAACCCTGCGGCTCCTGTTTTCAAAATCGTCCATTTGATCCAGCAGAGGCTCAATCCTGTGATCCTGCATTTTGCAATGGTCAGTAAGGGCCTGCAAAGTGGGGGTAGTCTCTTCCCACTGTCTCTAAAGCCTCCACTCTACCCCCCAGATGCGCTGTGTCTGCCTGTAGATCCTCAATGTCCTGTCTCAGGGCCTTCTCTACTCTATGAGCGAACAGCTCCAGATCAGCCTTGGTGGGGAGAGACAGAATGTGGGATCTAATGTCCTTGTCCTCCCAGGGGTCACCTCCACTTGTGGGTCTTTCAGCGCTGTCTGAGCTGGAGGGAGTGGGGGGGGTAGGGTATGTGAGGGGAGCTGATGGGGGAGGCAGCATGGGAGCCGGGCGCCATCCTGGCTGTACTTGCTGTTTCTCTGCGGGCCCCTAAAAAGTTGTCCAGTGATTCAGACCGGTTCCGCGATGTCCGCTGAGGCTGCAGGGATGTCCTGCGATTCGGTGGCATCTTTTAGGGTGTGTATCCCCCCCGGTAAGCTGGCGTTCAGGCTGGTGTAGGCATAGGTCTCACGGAGCTCGGGAAAGCACGTCCTCACTTGTGCATGCCGAAGCCACGCCCCCAAGTCTTTTTACAATTGTTCTAAGTTGAACCTACACCTAAAAAGGTCAGGATGAAGATATTAAAGCGGGGTTCCACCCAAATTTTGAACAATATCTGTATGTATTCTCTTCCTTGCCTAGATGCTGACATGCCGTTTAAAAAAATTTAAATCGCCGTAATTACCTTTTTATTTTTCCATTCTTCTTTGCACTTCCTGGTTCTCCTCCCATGGGAGTAGGCGTGTTTCTAGCCTCTCCCAGACTCCTGGGAGCTAGTCTCAGGCTTCCCAGGATGCCACTGAGCATGTGCGGGAACGAGCAGTGAATGCTGGGAGCACAGCATTCACCACATCCAGGAAATAAATGCTTATGGGCTTCAAATGCCCACAATGAAGATGAAAACCGCCTGCAGTGAATAATATAAGTTATTCTTTCCGACGAAATCTGACACAGGCGGACATATTACACACAATATGTGAGTATGTAATGCTGAGAAGAAAAGTTTGTGAATGAACTAAAAAAAAAAAAAACGATAGATAGGTGGACCCCCGCTTTAAAGAAGGGTTTGTTTTGTAAAAACATTTCTAAATTACTTTCTTTCCCAATTTCATTTTTGGGAGCAATTTTCCAGGGTTATTGAGGGCATGTACTGAAAAGTTTAAAGAGGCACTGCTGTCTTCAGTGCAGTAGTGTTTTTGAAGAAATGTAGTGTAGAGCAGGGGTCCCCAATCCCCGGGCCACGGCCTGGTGTCAGTCCATGCTCTGTTTGAAGCCAGGCCACGGTGAGCGGTGGGAGAGACTGCATTACCTCTTGCATTACCACTCTTGGATACGCCTCCATACGTGCTAAATTGCGATAAGTGATCCCTGTCCTGTACTGCGCATGTGCCGGTTTCCCCACTCGCGTACTTGAATGCTGGATTCCTAGGGAGGCTGTAGCGATGGGGAAAGGCTGCAAGAGGCTTTAGTAAGTTCTTTCACTGCACAAAACCCTCACAAATGGACACTCTGGTGGCTGCAGCAGACTAGTGACACTCTGCTTCTGGTGGCTGTGGCAGGCAAATGATACTCTGCATCTGGTGGCTGTGGCAGGCTAGTGATACTCTGCATCTGGTAGCTGTGGTGGCAGGCCTGTGACACTCTGCATCTGGTGGCTGTGGCAGGCTAGTGATACTCTGCATCTCTTGGCTGTGGTAGCAGGGTAGTTACACACTGCATCTGGTGGCAGGCTAGTGACACCCCTCATCTGGTGGCTGTGGTGACAGCCTAGTGACACTCTGCATGTGGTGGCAGGCCACTGACACTCTGCATCTGGTGGCTGTGGTGGCAGGCCACTGACACTCTGCATGTGGTGGCAGGCCAGTGACACACTGCATCTGGTGGCTGTGGTGGCAGGCTAGTGACACTCTGCATCTGGTGGCTGTGGTGGAAGGCTAGTGACACTCTGCATCTGGTGGCTGTGGCAGGCTAGTGACACGCTGCATCTGGTGGCTGTGGCAGGCTAGTGACACGTTGCATCTGGTGGCTGTGGCAGGCTAGTGACGCTCTGCATCTGGTGGCTGTGGTGGCAGGCTAGTGACACTCTGCATCTGGTGGCTGTGGTGGCAGGCTAGTGACAGAATACATCTGGCGGCAGGCTAGTGACACTCTGCATCTGGTGGCTGTGGTGGCAGGCTAGTGACACTCTGCATCTGGTGACTGTGGTGGCAGGCTAGTGACACTCTGCATCTGGTGGCTGTGGTGGCAGGCTAGTGACAGAATACATCTGTCGGCAGGCTAGGGACACTCTGCATCTGGTGGCTGTGGTGGAAGGCTAGTGACACTCTGCATCTGGTGGCTGCGGCAGGCTAGTGACACGCCGCATCTGGTGGCTGTGGCAGGCTAGTGACACTCTGCATCTGGTGGCTGTGGTGGCAGGCTAGTGACACTCTGCATCTGGTGACTGTGGTGGCAGGCTAGTGACACTCTGCATCTGGTGGCTGTGGTGGCAGGCTAGTGACACTCTGCATCTGGTGGCTGTGGTGGCAGGCTAGTGACAGAATACATCTGTCGGCAGGCTAGTGACACGCTGCATCTGTTTGCTGTGGTGGCAGGCTAGTGACACTCTGCATCTGGTGGCTGTGGTGGCAGGCTAGTGACACTCTGCATCTGGTGGCTGTGGTGGCAGGCTGGTTACACACTGCATCTGGTGGCAGGCTACAATAACAAGTGATATGCTGCATTTGGTGGCAGGCTACAGTGACAAGTGACACGATGAAGCCATGGTGTCAGAATGATAGAAGTGCTAACATGAATCGAGGGAGGAACAATGTTAACCAAAGCAGCACAAGTGAGTGGTATCAACTTGGAAGCAAACTACAAAAACAGATGCCCAACCTATTTTGGAACCTGTTTGCATTTGCAGTCCAGCCTTTAGAGTTTGTACCTGCAAGCCTGTATTTACTTCTCCCATATTGCAAAGGAGACACACTGCTGTAACACAAAGAGTTACGCAAGAGACTACAAATTTAAGGGAACATAACCAAGTTACAGAAAGTCTGCTGAGTTATAGTGGCACAAATTCTAAAAAATTGTGTACTGGTACTGATAACTGTGTGTTACTTCTTAGAGCATACATATGCTGTTTACACCCCCTGTTCATTTTGGGCATTTTGGCCTCCTGTTTGTATTAAAGAATTTATTTAAAAATGGTATGTGAAATGGCATTGAGAGGAGCAGCTGCAGAATGTCAGCTCCAGCTCTGGAGCTCAGCTCAGTTCTAATTTGACCTTTTCTATTCAAAGCTCATCGGGAAAAAAGAACTGAAACTTCATGCCACGAAACCAGCTCTTGGTAGGGTCTTGCCTGTAACCAGACAGATACATAAATTTCAGTACATACTGTATTAGCCTTTTGGATCTTTTACTGAGAAAACTTCCATGGTTAATAGCATGTACCAACAAGAAGGCAAGAGATTTCATTGAAAACATGTTGTGATCTACTAGGACACCATTTTATTAGAAGTGCTGTTTCTTGCCCATAAGTACTAGGTGTGTTTAGGTGGTTTTTCAGCCCAATTGCTCCTCTTTTAAATGCACAAGTGATATTTGTTTGTTTCTGGGGTTTTTTTTCTGCCGCTAAACTCCCCTGCCTGTAAACTTCTGTAAATGCCTATGTGTGTATGGACACATAGGCTAACATGGAGGGGTGTTTAGAGACAGAAAAAAAGTCAGGTTTTTGGGCTACAGTGTCCATGCGGCTTTAAAGAGGAGCTGTTTTCTGGAAGCTATTCCCAAAACAACAAGCAGAAGGCAAATAACTAGTCATACTTATTGCCTGTAGGCTTCCTGCAGCTTAACTTTCCTCCAATACTGCACTGTGTTTGGAGGTGGCCATCTTGATGGAGGAATCGGACTTTGCTACCTTATTACAATAAAGAAAATGTGGACCTAGGGTTGTTCAATCTATGTATATAATGGTACCAATATTCCAAGTGAGGTACATGTAATTCATATAAGCAAAAGATTATTCCTTTCTCTGCCAGAGTCGTTTTTGAATTTTTTAGCTCACATGTATAATATAATCATTTTAGGCCTGAAGATTAGTTTAAACCCCCAAACATTATATATTTTCTGACAGCAAAGCCCCTGTAGTAACAAAAAGGTGGTAGTGCTATATTTTATGTCACAATGTATTTGCGCAACAGTTATCAAGTGCAAAAGTTCACTAAGTATACTAAAGTTAATTTTAGGAGACACAAATGCAATATATTGCACTTTAAAAGCTCCTACGTGTCATCAGTTTACAGTTAGCATGAATAATGGGCCTAGAATTATTGCTCTCACTCACTGTGCAGCAATATGCAACATGTATTGCAATTGAAGTTTTTATATGTAGGTGCCCCCGACTAGTGTGTTTACATTTGTGTGTGTGCGCGGATGTGAGGTTCTCTTTAATGAAACATCAGGGGTCAAAACAGAAAGCTCACAAAAGGCTGCACCTGATCACTTTAACTACTTACGGTCCAAGCCTTTTCTGGCACTTTTGGTTTACAAGTAAGAATAATTTTTTGCTAGAAAATTACTTAGAACCCCCAAAATATATATATATATATATATACACTGTATATTACAGTGATCCCCTGCAAATTTTGTAAGTTTGCCCACTTACAAAGAAATGGAGAGTCTATAATTTTTTATCATAGGTGTATTTTAAATGATAGAGGCAAAATATCAACCAAAAATCCAGAAAAACACATAAAACAAATGCTAGGAAGGAAGTTCCAGTTCAGTGCGTGGAATAAGTATTTGATCCCCAAGCAAAACATGACTTTGTACTTGGTAGAGAAACCCTTGTTGGCAAGCAAAGAGGTAAGACGTTTACTGTAGTTGGTGACCAGGTTTGCACACATCTCAGGAGGGATTTTGGTCCACTCTTCTTTATAGATCTTCTATAAATCCTTAAGGTTTCTTGGCTGTCGCTTGTCAACTCAAAGTTTCAGCTCCCTACATAAATTTTCTATAGGATTAAGGTCTGGAGACTCACTAGGCCACTCCATGACCTTAATGTGCTTCTTCTTGAGCCACTCCTTTGTTGCCTTGGCGGTATGTTTTGGGTCATTGTCATGCTGGAAGACCCATCCACGACCCATCTTCAGTGATATGGCTGAGGGAAGAAGGTTCTCATCCAAGATTTTACAATACATGGCCCCGTCCATTGACCCTTCAATGTGGCAAAGTCAGTCTGTACCTTTAGCAGAGAAACAGCCCCAATGCATAATGTTTCCACCTCTGCTCTTGACTGTAGGGATGGTGTTCTTGGTGTCATAGTCAGCATTTTTCTTTCTCCAAACATGGCGAGTGCCCCTCCTTTATTGGCATGTACAGTCATGCCAATGAACATCTAAATGATTCATAGAAGTATTGGGAGAAAGTGCTGTGGTCAGATGAGACCAAAATTAAGGTCTTTGGCATTAACTCGACTCACTATGTTTGGAGGAAGAAAAATGCTGACTATGAGCCTAAGAACACCATCCCTACAGTCCAGCAGGGAGGTGGAAACCTGATGCTTTGGGACTGCTTCTCTGTTAAAGGTACAGATCAACTTTGCTGCATTGAGGGGCCAATGGACGGGCCATGTATTGTAAAATATTGGATGAGAACCGCCTTCCCTCAGCCAGAACACTGAAGATGGGTCGTGGATGGGTCTTCCAACATGACAATGACCCAAAATATAGCGCCATGGCAACAAAGGAGTTGCTCAGGAAGGAGCACATTAAGGTCATGGAGTGGCCAAGCCAGTCTCCAGACCTTAATCCTATAGAAAATTTATGGAGGGAGCTGAAACTTTGAGTTGCCAAGCAACAGCCAAGAAACCTTAAGGATTTAGAGAAGATCTCTAAAAAGAGTGGACCAAAATCCCTCCTGAGATGTATGCAAACCTGATCACCAACTACAAGAAACGTCTTACCTCGTTGCTTGCCAACAAAGGTTTCTCCACCAAGTACCAAGTCATGTTTTGCTTAGGGATCAAATACTTATTTCACTCACTGAACTGCAACTTAATTTATAGTATTTGTTGTATGTGTTTTTTTCTGGATTTTTGGTTAATATTCTGTCTCTATCATTTAACCACTTGCCTACCAGGCCAATTCTGACATTTCTCTCCTACATGTAAAAATCATAATTTTTTTGCTAGAAAATTACATAGAACCCCCAAATATTATATAGTTTTTTTAGCAAAGACCCTAGAGAATACAATGGCGGTCATTGCAACTTTTTATCTCGCACGATATATGCGCAGCAATTTTTCAAATGCGTTTTTTTTGGAAAAAAAACAGTTTTGTGCTTAAAACAAAACAGTAAAGTTGGCCCAATGTTTTTGCATAATGTCAAAGATGAAGTTACGCCGAGTAAATGGATACCTAACATGTCACAATTCAAAATTGCACACGCTCGTGGAATGGCGCCAAACTTCGCTACTTAAAAATCCCCTTAGGCGACGCTTTAAAATTTTTTACTAGTTACATGTTTTGAGTTACAGAGGAGGTCTAGGACCAAAATTATTGCTCTCGCTCTAACATTCACGACGATACCTCACATGTGTGGTTTGAACACCGTTTTCATATGTGGGCGGGACTTACGTATGCGTTCGCTTCTGCGTGCGAGCTCACAGGGGCACTTTAAAAAAAAAAAATTTTATTGTTAATTTTACTTTATTTTAGCTTGACACTTTTTTTCCCCAAACAATTTTTTGATCACTTTTATTTCTATTACAAGGAATGTAAACATCCCTTGTAAAAGGAATATGGCATGACAGGTGCTCTTTACAGTGAGATATGGGGTCAATAAGACCCCACATCTCACCTCTAGGCTGGGAACTCCGGCGGACCAAATCTCTATTCTGAACATCCGGGGCCGGCGGATCCTGTGTCCGACTCACCGATCATAGCGGTAGAAGCACCTGAGGGCGGCGGGAGGGGGGGACGTCCTCACCTCCTGTAAGTACGATCAAGCGGCGGAACAGCCATTCCGTATGAATTCACCTCCTAGCTATGAGTTTCCGAGCCCCAAAATACAGTATTCTAAGGAACAGCTTGGTGTGCTCATTCACCTCCTCTTGGTCAAAAAGTCCCAGTAGACATTGCAAAGGGGAACATATATTAGGAAGGTCAAAGTTATCAGCTATAAATTCGGTCACCATAGACCACAGTGGTCTCACCTTGGGACATTCCCACACCATATGAACAAAGGTGCCATCTGCTCCCAAACATTTATGGCAGTCTGGTGTATAATACATATGATGGAGGTATCGAAGCTGTATCATCTTATCCTTTGAGGAGATAACAGCCCAGATGAGTATGCAAAGCCTCCTGCCATAGTTCCTCTGTTAACTCCGGTACAAACCTTTCCTACGTAGACCTGGCCCTATCGATCAGTCTGGAGTCCCCTGGGCTCACCTCCCGATAATATCTGGAAATTCTTTTTTCCGGGTCAGGATCCAAAAGGACCCTTTCCAAAGAAGTATTCTGCACCTGGACCTCCCCAATACCAAACTGCGCCACTGCCGAATGATGCAGCTGAGCATATATGAAATGCCGAATTCTGGGTATCCCAAACTGCTCCCTCAGCTGCGCAGAAGTGCACAGCTTACCTTCTTGATATATGTGGTGGAGATACTTAATCCCAAATTTAGCCTACGCAAAACCTTCTCCCATTTTAAAGAACTCCTTTAGGACTCCATTATACCATAGAGGACTATTAGGCGACTTCCATAGGGGCTCATCCCTCGTTTGCTGGGCACAGAGATGAAATATCCAACCTGGTAGAGCCATCACAGAACCCACCCTTCTACCCGGTACCCCCTTCCTATAGACCATGTTTAGAAGAGCTTCCTGTGAAGTAGCTACCGCAGATTCCAGCAACGTAGTCGCATTAGGGACCTGAGGAAAAAATTGTACGAAAGACAGCTGCGGTGCAAAGAAATAAGCTTGCAGGTCCAGTAGGGCCAATCCCCCCCATTATAACAGGTAATTTTAGTACTGCCATGGACACTCTGGATCTATGTTCCTGAAGATCTGTTTTGACACATAGACAGGCAAGTTTGAGAAAACGTACAAAAACTTAGGGAGAAAGGTAATTTTAAATTTATTCTACCCATCAACGTAAGTGGTAGGGTCTGCCATTTTTGCACCTTCTCTCGAAGAGGCCCTATGCTTGTGCCAAATTTAGCTCCAGGAACCTAGAAATGGGGAGCTGCACTTGAATCCCTAGATATTTAAAAGATCCAGAAAGGGGCACAGGACAGTCAGAAGGGACCACCACATTCTCATCAATAGGAAATAGGGACGACTTGGCCCAGTTAATTCTGAAGCCAGAGAAGTCCCCAAACTCCAGAAATGAGCCCCAAGACCGCTGAAAGGGAGGGGCCTGGATCCTGCAGATATAATAGCATGTCATCTGCATACAATGACACGTGTTCCAGTTGCCCCACTCGGAGTCCATAGAAGGTATCACTAGTCCTTAACTTAGCCTCTAGGGGCTCAATGGCCAGGGCAAACAGGAGTGGAGACAGCGGGCGCCCCTGTCTAGTCCCCCTAAAAATAGGAAAGGGCTCCGAGATAATACCATTGACCCTTATTCTTACCAATGGTTCGGTGTATAATAGTTTCACCCAGGAGATAAACACCGGGCCAAACTCATAGGACTCCAAAAGCCGAAAAAGATAAAGCCACACCACCAAGTCAATAGCTTTCTTTGTGTCTAAGGAAGCCATCCGTGTCCCGGAGTTATCGTGTCTAGCCTCCCGATATTCATCTGGGTGCATCTACCTGGGATAGATCCCGTTTGATGCATATTCACAAGTATAACCGTCTGCAATTTTTCCGCTATAATTTTAGCCAGAATTTTTGTATCCACATTCATCAGCGAGATTGGGCGGTAGGAGTCACACAACTTTTTTACCCCTTTTCTACCCTCCGATCTGGCAATTTAAACACTTCCAACAAATGAAATGCCAACCTATCTCCAAAAGTGTCATACTACTCCGAGGGGAAACCATCTAGACCAGGAGATTTCCGGAGAGCAAAAGAGGAGATTGCCCCCGCAATCTCCTCCACAGTAGTGTCTTTTTCCAGGATGGTACTGTCTTCAGCAGTCGGTACAGGTAAATCAATATTCGATAAATAGATCTCCAGTGCGTCCTCTCCCTTGGAGGTGCACGACATGTAAAGTTCCCTGTAGAATTGAGCAAAAACTTGTAAAATGTCCATTGAGTCATAAACTTTTGTCCCCTGCCTGTCATAAACACTTTTTATATAGTCCGGTCGGGCCAGGTATGCCAATAGTCTGCTATTTTTGTCCCCAAACTCAAATATGCACCTCCTTTGAGCAAGTCCAATTTTAGTGGTCTGGTCCGTCAGGAGCGTACGGTATTCCCTAGTTTTCCCCTGCAATTCCACCAACCCCTCCCTAGTCTGGGCCCTAACGTATTATGCTTTCACCAAAGACCCCTCTGTTTCCTTTTCTTTCACCGTAGAGTTAAGCTGCTTTTTGAACCCATTCAATTCAGCCATAAACACCCCTCTCAAAGTGGCTTTAAAGGCCTCCCATTGAAGGAGAGATGAGCCCACACTCCCATTTTCAACCCAGAAGGAATCAATAGCCTGAGTACATTTGATCTTGACATATTCCTCCTGCAAGCAGCTAGCCTCCATGCGCCAATGTCGTATCCCAGGTTTAGGCTCCAAAGCAAGGTCCATCACAATGGGAGAGTGGTCGGACAGTGCCCTAGGTAAATAATCAACCTTTCTCACAAACTCCAGCCCATCTCCCTCAGCAAGGACAGTGTCCTTTCTGGATAGTGACCTATGGGTTTCAGAATAGCAAGAATATTCCTTAGCGTCCGGATGATGTAACCACCATACATCTCGGAAACCATATGTAGACAACCATCCCGCCTCTCCCCGGGCGACCCCCAGGCATCCAGCCATCCAGAAGCCCCTACAGGGGTAGTAAAGAAGAAGACTTTGCCATTATCCACAACACAAAGCTTAGCTGGGTAAAGCATACTGTAGATCAACTGCAAATCCCTGAGGCGTTTCTTCACAGGCTGGAAGCTGGCCCTCTGTTTCTGGGTGGCAGCTGAGAAATCAGGGTAGATTGAAATTGGATAGCCATTAAACTGCAACTTAAGACCAATCTCAGCCCATTTCAGAATGTTTTCCCGGTCCCGAAAATGTAAGATCTTCGCTATCATAGGGCGAGGGACCACACCTTTCGGTGGGGGTCT
Source organism: Lithobates clamitans (assembly GCA_037952925.1). Taxonomy (NCBI): domain Eukaryota; kingdom Metazoa; phylum Chordata; class Amphibia; order Anura; family Ranidae; genus Lithobates; species Lithobates clamitans. Next base: position 7,057,116 of record JBBGZY010000374.1, read on the forward strand.
GCCAGGAACACGGTAAGCCCTTTCAATGGCAAACATTTTAGTAAAAGTCCCAGGCTCCATATGCTCAGTTAGCCAGCCTTCCAGAAACTCCTCGGGGTGTCTCCCCTCCACCCCCTCAGGGAACCCCACTAACCGGATATTATTCCTTCTCATACGATTCTCCATGTCAGCCATTTTCACCGCATGCTCAGACAGGGCCTTCTTTGGCACCTGTACAGCAGTGTCCAAAGGCCTAACAGTATCCTCTAAAGAAGCAATACGTAGCCTGAGCCTTTTCTCTAAGTTTCTGTAGATCATGTTTCATGAATGAAAATTCAATCTTGAGCTCTCCAAAGTGATCAATTAGCTTATTCTGGCATCCCTGTATGGCCGACATGATCTGCGTAAGGGATGGCTCATCCACCCCCTCCTCTCAGCCTGATCCCCTTGTGCAGTGATCCAGCCTGTCCAGGGATCTCCCCCTCCACTTCAACTGTGCCCTTTGTGGTCTGGGACTCACCCGTTCCACATCAGGAGACTCTGTCTGCACAGGCACTGCAGATTTCACCAGCGGGGGCCATTCCTCCTCCTCCCGGCTGTTGGCGCCATCTTGTGAGCCCCATGCAAATCTTGGCAGGCATTCCCCGGCTGTTTTTGGTGGAGGTGGACCATATTTAACCATCCTCGGGGGTGCCCGCAGACTACCTGCACACATTCCCCTGCAATTCGGGCTGAAATCGGGCAAACTGCTCCCAGGATCGAGTCAGGATCAGGGATCTATGGATGGAGCTCTGTGCCTGCCGTCCTCACATGCTGCACGCCAGCTTCGCCCCCCCCCCAACTACGATACTTAAAAAAACGAAACCTTATTAACTAACACTTTAGCCTTAAAAAACAACTTTAATGAAAATGATTAAATTAATTAATACTAAAAACTACTACTAGTGCAAACATTAAAAAATGACAACGTCAAACAACTCAGATATCTGCCGACAGCACACCTCATACACCACCACACACAGTCCACACTGCAATAGGTCTATGGGGATACATGGGCTCTTCCACAGACAGTGGGATATAAAGGATGAGATTATTCCAATGGTGAATCACTCTATCCACAGAGACCAACCCTGGAATTTCTCCAGTCGAAGGGTATAACAATCCACATAGAATGCAGCTGAAGCTGAGTGTTCAATAGAACCGCAGTGAGGGTATTGCAGGCTGGATGGGGAGATAAGGGCGGGATGGAAATGGGAGTAGCTGGCTATACCTTGAATGAGGTCTATGGATGAACAGCAGAACCAGTCTCAAAAGTCTGTGTAAGTCAATCCCCCGACAGGAGATTCACAGCCACATGTCGCTAGATGAATAAAGACTGGTGAGGATGCAACACATAAACCCCATATAGCAATCACTGGGCAGCATGTAGCCACTATTCATCAGTATGCTCACCACCTCGTCTCACAGTTTATGCATGACCTTAAGGAACCACACCTGGTAATTTAGGTGGGGGCCCCAGCATAAGGATATAGTTCTGAACTTGAACTACCATGTGCATCAACTAATTAGACCCCATTCACACAGGGGCAACACAACTTTTTTTTCTAAGTTGGAGCGACTTGCGTCGCTCCCCTTAGAACGGTTCCATAGCACAGAACGGGAGGCGACTTGTCAGGCGACTAGGTCGCCTGACAAGTCGTCCCTGTGTGAATGGGCTCTTATTGGTCTGCCTGGGTGTCTTTTTATACATTTTTGATTAAAAATCTCCATAGGCGATGCTGTAAAAAAAAATTCAAGTTACCTGTTTAGAGTTACAGAGGAGGTCTAGCGGTAGAATTGTTGCTCTCACTCTAATGTGTAATTTATGTCCTTAGAACACCTGATAATGCTCCTTGCATGTTGGGTCTCTGTAAGTGGCTGGGCTGTGAAAAAGTCTCACACGGGGTATCGCCATACTCAGAAGGAGTAGCAGAATGTGGTTTGGGGTGTACTAGTTGCAAGTATGCCTATGCTGTGTGAGAAAAAAAACTTGTTAATATGGCAATTTTGTGGTAAAAATTTTTTTTTCATTTTCCAAAGAATTGTGGGAAAAAAATAAACTCACCATGCCTCTTACTAAATACTTTGGAATGTCTACTTTCCAAAAAAGGGTCATTTGGGGGGTATTTGTACTGTTCTGGCATGTTGGGGGCCTTAAGAAATGAGATAGGCCATCAGTACATCAGCTGTGATCGGACGTGATCAATTTTCAATGATTGGTACCATAGCTTGTAGACTCTATAACTTTCACACTCGGCAGGGGAGGGGGGGTGCCAGGAGTGCCAGCAGGGGACCTCAGAAGAGGAGGATTGGGGATGCTCTGTGCAAAACCATTGCACAGAGCAGGTAGGAATAACATTTTTTGTATTTTTTAAATTCTACCTTTTTAATATCACTTTAAATGCACTTATGCTGTGCGTGACTCAAAGTGAACAAAGATAAGTAGTAAGTATTATTGCAAAGTTGGTAATTTTATTCCCCTGCCTTGCAATAACAGTTTTATCATACAAATGCCTTTGTTTTTTCTCTTTGGCCAGAGGATGTGGTGACAGAAGTTCTGTCACTGTAAAGGACCGGCAACGTCTTAATATGAAATAGTGCATGTGCAATTGGTTCATGGCTACTGTATTGTTTAGATTGTGTGTGTTCCTGCAATTTATGCACGAATCTGAGCCAGTGGCAAAATGAGGAATTTGTCTGCTGGAAGATTTGGGGAAACCCAGCATTCGCAATGAGGAAGTGAGACATTGTGTGCTCAAGGTGTGGCTAAATCAGAGAGACAATTATCACTGGAAGTCTACAGGTTTACAGGTGATATCAGTTCTGTAGTTTAACTTTTCTGTTGTTATATGTAAACAGTAAGACATACCTGAACAAAAGAACTTGTCCAGCCTAAGTGGAAAGAACGATAGCATCTGTTGTGAAGCTAGAACTATTGTAGCTATATATACACATATATATATATATATATATATATATATATATATATATATATATATATATATATATATAGCATTATGTTTCCTGATTGGACAGAATTAGAAACACCTCATGAGATCATTCCTCTGTTCTCTTATGTAAACATGAACAATCTTACATTTTTTAACCACTTCAATACCAGGCACTTAGACACCTTCCTGCCCAGGCCAATTTTCAGCTTTCAGCGCTGTCGCAATTTGAATGACAATTGCGCGGTCATGCTACACTGTACCCAAACAATTTTTTTATCATTTTGTTCCCACAAAGACAGCTTTCTTTTGGTGGTATTTGATCACCTCTGCGGTTTTTATTTTTTGCGCAACAAATAAAAAAAGACCGAAAATTTTGAAAAAAACCCGTTTTTCTTTGTTTCTGTTAAAACTTTTTGTAAATAAGTACGTTTTCTTCTTCAATGACGGGCACTGATATGGCTGCACTGACGGGCACTGATACGGCGGCACCGATGGGCACCGATGAGGTGGCACTGGTATGCGGCACTAATGGGCACTCATAGGTGGCACCGATGGGCACTCGTAGGTGGCACCGATGGGCACTCGTAGGTGGCATAGATGGTTACTTATGGGTGGCACTGATAGTTGGCACAGATGGGCACTGATAGGTGGGCACGGATGGGCACTGACAGGTGGCACCGATGGACACTGATGGGTGGCACTGATGACACTGGTTGTTTGCAGTGATGCCCCTAAGGGTGGCATTGCTGGGCATCACTGCAACATAATGGTGCCAATCAGTGCCCATTTGTGGGCACTGATTGGCACAGATTGGGCACATGTGGATGGCCATGGGGTACATACCTGGCCATCCACATGTTGCCCCTTCCCTGGTGGTCCTAGTGGCGATCCCTGGTGGTCCAGTGTGGTGATCTGAGGGGGGGCTGCGCTGATAAACAATCAGCGCAGACCCCCCCTGCCAGGAGAGCCGCCGATCGGCTCTCCTCTACTCGCGTCTGTCAGACGCGAGTGAGGAAGAGCCGATCAACGGCTCTTCCTATTGACAGCGTGATCAGCCGTGATTGGACACGGCTGATCACGTGGTAAAGAGCCTCTGCCGGAGGCTCTTTAAAAAGATCGGTGTAGCAGTGTGTCAGACTGACACACCGATCCACCGATTGCCGCGATGCGCGCCCCCGCGGCGGCATGTTATCCTGCTGGACGTTATATGACGCCCAGTCAGGATAACTGAACCACTTCCCGGACGTCAATCCGCTATAGGGCGGGAAGTGGTTAAACTTTGTGAAGTTACCCACACATGTATTTCCTGGAATTCTGTGAAAGTATTCACTATTCTCTGTTGATAGGCCCTGCTGTGTCACAGGATTCACAGAGCCTGCCTCCTAAAGTACAGATGTGCTGAAAGGAGGCGTTTGAGGAGGTGGAGTCAGTGCAAGAATCACTGCTTGAAGGCAGAATGGTACCCTGGGATAGATAGTCCTTAGAAATTGAAAGTAAACAGCAGAAGAGGGGCTTCAAAGCAAGTAGGAAAGCCAGGAAGTAGTGGAAAGAGATGACAAGCAGACAGGCAGTTCTCGCAACATGAACGTTTTTTCTAGTAAGCTTACACTGGATTGTCAAAAATAACTATTGTTTGTTTTGCTATTATAATGTTGATGTCACAAAATGAAAGTGTCCTCTACTCACTAACGGGCATGAACCTGAAAAGCTCCGCGATGCGTGCGGAAATTGACCTCTTTTGTCTTTTTTGAAGGAGCGAGGTTGGGACTTTAAATGAGACGTGGGTCTCCATCCCTGTGCATACTGGAAACGGGAGAAGTGGGACTTTAAATGAGGTGTGCAAAGAAGGCCAAAGGATCAGTCACCATATAACAAACCATTTATTGATAAACAATAGCCTAGTGGCACAGTATTATTCCAAAATGTGCATCATACAGTCAAGTGTTGTACATATACATCCTTATATAAACACATGGTAAATAGCAATGACAAAACCCAAATGGTGCAGGGCAAGAGATGATTAAAAAGTTGTAACATCCATAAAATGCACACAATTTCAGCATTGATATAAGGAAACCTATAGGTGTGTAACCCTGGTAAAAACATATTGATGTGGTGCATGTAGTAAGCCCGACGCGTTTCGTGTATCAAACGCTCTTCAGGGGCAATTAAGCACCAACATCTAAAGACAAAAAAGAAAAAAGTCCAATAAGTAAAATTGATGGTGCATAAGGAAAAAGAGGTATGCATATAGGGGAGGCAGAGAGCCATACTTCCCCAATGTATACTCACTTAGCCGAGAAGTGCAAACTCCATGGGTTCCACAGTCACAGGCCACCGACTGAGTCAGGTCCGGGAGCTGAGGGAGGAGCACTCAGACAGGGGGAGAGAGAGAGCGCCAAGCGCACATAGAGGTTCCCCATGGAATAGTATGTCCACACTGGTATGTAGGACATGTCTTTTTGGCAGCCTGCATCACGATAGCTAAGTCATGGAGGTCCCCCGTGATACCGTTTTGACTTGATTAAGGCCAAGCTGTCCTGGATAATGATCAGCAAGAAACTCTCAGCCATCCTCAATGATAAAATTCCACAATTCAAATAGGTTTGGGAGCCTTGGATTAACTACCTGATAGGGCACTTGGAGCATTATTATCACACTAAACATCTAACTGATCCTTCACTTTTTCCTTTTTCTCTTCCTTTTCTTTTTCTTTGACTACACCCCGTAGACTGGTTATCTGGAGCTTGGGAATTCTTATATTTAAGAGGGGGTAGACGTAAAGGCCTAATCTCAGGCCTCTTCCTGTTTTGAATGTTACCATTGGTAGATCTTGATGCATAACCATTCTTTCTATCAGATATTTATGTTTGTTTGATATGCATTACCTGAAATTTACCAATAAAAACTATTGGAAAATAAAATGAAAGTATATGCTGTGACCATAGACTTCCTTTAAGAAGGCCTGTGCAGATGCTTGCTAGCTCTGCTCTTGTGTCAGCCTGCACACAATGGGCAATAAATGCTAACCATGGGTAAGCAACACCCCCCAGAGGGACCCCATCACAGGGCCACATTCACTCCAGGGTCAAAACCACTTTAAAATACTTCAATACCTTTAACCCTTAACTGGTGGAACTGGAACTACAGGCCTTGCTGGAGCCTTCACTACCACCACATTTTTTGTTTAGCCCAGTAGATATATAGATGGAGCCTGGACAGACAGGCCTCCCTGCCACTTTAGGCATCATCATCTTCAGACATCCCAAATGTGACCCCAGTCCAAGATACACACTCCTCCACAGAATCTGAATCCAATGCAACCTCAGATCCCCAGGCGATGCTTGTTACAGAGAAACACGTTGGGAGGGGTCTCACATGTGACATTGTTCCGCAAGTCGGGCTGACCGCTTGGACCTGCTGGCTGTTTGTAATACATACTGTTTTATTCCTTGGAGATTGCAAGTGTAATTTCATGGTTTTCATCAAGTCCATATAAAATGTGCAAGAATTGCGCATAATTGTGCAAAAATCATAGTGCAAATGTATTATAAAGTGCAAAAGTGCTCAGTTCCAAAACATCAGGCATTTCTTCTCCCTTGCGGCCTTCTGAGAGAGCCGTGGCCTGGGCAAACCCTCTATGGGGGACACAAAAACTTGTTGTCTTGAGTTACCCTGAGTTTGTGACTTCTATTAAAAGGGTATTTGACGTTCCCACACGCTCTGCTTCTGCTGCCAAGTGCCTCATGTCCATCAAACAGAGTAGAAGAACTGTTGCCGATTATGCCATTGAATTCCGTACTCTGGCAGTAGAGGTTGCTTGGAACAATGAGGCCCTCATGGCTGCTTTTTCTCATGGTCTCTCGGATACCATCGAGGATGAGATGGCAGCCCGAGATATACCCACTGAGATGGAGAGGTTGATCACATTTACCATCCTTATTGACTCCAGACTCAGAGAAAGACTCCCTTTTAAGGAGCGCTTGGGGAAGCCTCCTGTACATTTGTCTCCGAACTTTGCAGTCCCACCCTTGCTCCCTCATCTCCCATGCCTCCTGGTACCGAGTCGGTCTGTGACGATGAACCCATGCAACCTCAGATCCCCAGGAGATGCTTGTCACAGAGAAACACGTTGGGAGGGGTCTCACATGTGACATTGTTCCGCAAGTCGGGCTGACCACTTGGACCTGCTGGCTGTTTGTAATGCATACTGTTTTATTCCTTGGAGATTGCAAGTGTAATTTCATGGTTTTATTAAAATCAATTGGTGAATTACTACATAATGTGGATCTATTTTGGCTTAGGACTTCTGGAAGATTTTGTATTCCGGATCATGGTGTATGTGGCAGCTGTGCAGTAAGGCATTCAGTGATCTCCTTGTGGGATCAGAGTGGCTGGTATGGTGCTCATTTAACCGGTTGTGGTGATTCCTTTTGAGAGCACTTTTCATGGTGATGTACATTATCATCAATTTTTCACCGCAAGGGAGAAGAAATGCCTGATGTTTTGGAACTGAGCACTTTTGCACTTTATAATACATTTGCACTATGATTTTTGCACAATTATGCACAATTTTTGCACATTTTATATGGACTTGATTTATATGGATCTGTTACAGTGGTAGTAAACTCAGTTCTACCACTTGTACCTACAGGCAAGCCTATAGTAAAGCTTAGCCGTAGGTACTGTGATTATCTCCTAAACTTGCAAAGTTTAGGAGACATTCAGAGTGAATGCAGCTGGTGACGTTACCGTCACATGTGCTTTGAAGGTCCGGCGTACAGTGCCGGACATTCAAAAGCCCATGTCGTACACAGGGGCACAGGGGCTCCCGCACGCATGCGCAGGAGTGACATCATCGCTCCTCCGGCCACTCATGTAACCGGAGGACGCGAACCTGGAAGTAAGACCCAGGGAAGATGTCAACCTTCTCAGCAGTGACAGCGCGGCGCTGGAGGGCTTCATTCTAAGGTAAGTCTCTCATAATGGGCTAGTATGTGATGCATACTAGCACATTATGACATTGCCTTGCAGGGTTTTTTTTTTTTTCAACAACTGCAGTTTACTACCGCTTTAATATAAGATGAGTTTATTATATGTTTAAGGCACTTTACTGTGTTTCTTATGAGATGTATAAATTTGTACAATTTTTTTTTTTTGTAGGTAAAGGGTAAATCCCTAGATAAAGAACTGTATCGTTCAAAACCTACAGTTTCAACACTTCATGAAAAGGTCACACTAGACTTCCACCACTAGGGACATCTAACAACATCTTAAAGACTTGGATAATAGGGGAAGGTGCAACAATATCGGGGTTAGATGACTATGCAAAGGCAACCCTGACAGTGAAATTAAAGTTGTCTTACGAACTATATTCAATATCATCCTCGGCTGCCCTTCTTCGAATCTGATTAAACCCACCAGGACCCACCAACCACCTCATCCCCCCCTCTAGACCAAGAGATTTATTTAGCAAATTACATGACTACGCCCTGAAAACAAAATACTATACACACAACAAGAAACATGAAAACCATAGAATTTGGTGGCATAAAAATTCATCTTTTCCCTTACTTATCGTGACCTAAACTCCAGCAAAGGCTTTCCCCAAATTTCCAAGAATCTGATCTCCTTGAAGGTGCAAAGGGGCCAGGGATAAAGGGTATTTCCAAATATGACCTCACAGCCCACCTTTGACATTGAGCTTCACAGGCCACTCCACCTTCCTACAACAGATGGACAGAACTGGAAAAATGTGATAACCCCTATGCATCTTACACAAGTTTGGATGTTAATGGATAGCCCTAATACAATTTGCTGAAAATCTCTGGCGCAGATCTCAAGACAAATATCATCTGACCTCCCTACAATCCGTGATGACATCACCTCACAAATGGTTTAAATTTGGCAAAAACATGTCATATTAACTTTGGACATTTGGTCAGTCACCACTCTATTCCCTTTTTCCGATGTAAAGGAAACCTTTTAAACCCCGCATACAGCATTCTGTAACTTTCTGTAAATCTGTCACTTCGCCTATTTTCCCACCAAAGATCTAACATTTTTAGACCTCACCCCTTTCGGCAGGCTTGTGTTAACAGCCCATCTCAGAATGGTCTCCAACATACTGTATATAGCACTCTGAGCCTCAACTTTGAAAACCTTTTTACAAAATACCCTCACATGTATAGATCGGAAACAATATTGGGAAGAAAACTTTCATTAGAAATGAAGAAGACATGGATGTGAGCCTACAAAGCTCCTTTTCCACAGTATACAGGTCCTGTCGATTTCATTACTAGGGACTAGGACTAAAGTTTTAGAGGATCTAAACAATTAGAAAAACCTTACTACACATATTCTTACAGCAGTCCTCGGTTTGCTTAACTCCAAATGAAAACTTACACATCTTCTGACCCACAGAGACCTACAAAAGAATAAAGCTAATACAATAAACAAACAGTTGAATGCACAATAAGAGATGAAGAAAATTTTGTTGGTTTATTGTAGAATCAAAGGTTAAAAAACATGACACATGAGGGATCCACACTGTTCAGCAGACGCGTTGTCAGGGCTGAGCTCAGCCCTTCCTTCTCAAAGCTGGCCGCTCAGCTGTCGGCTAATTGCCAGCTCCTATCTCTCCACAGTGACTCACCTGTTGATGATATCCTGCTTGTCAGTCCTGCTTACTTAAGTCCAGATGATCTCTGCCTTCGCCTTGGTCACATCTCTAGAGACGCTCTCCTGTGTTTCTGTTAAAGACTTGCTTGGCTGACATTCCTTCTGGCTCCAGATCCTGCTTGCTGTTCTTCTAAGCTCATCTCTGGCTCCCTGACGTTTTGGCTTGTCTGACTATCCGTTCCGGTTCCTGAACTCTGGCTATGTTTTAACTGCGCTTACTCTGCCTTTTTTTATTATTAAACAAGTGTGATTTAACTGTACTTCTGTCTCAGTCTGATTCATGGTTTCTGACAGTAGGCGAAGGCCATGAATTCAGAAGATGCAGTCAATCCATTTGTTGGTAATATTTTTTTCCAGATTGGATGAGCAGGATCACCGCATGGATCAGTTTGCCATGGCGTTACAAACATGAGTCACACGGCTCACCTCAAATCTACCATTGTGGCTGTTCTGGTACAACCTGTGTTGCAGGCTGTGCCTGCTGCTCCTGTCTTTGTGCAGGCACCCGGCTCGAGTATTTCCTCTATAAGAGGAATGTCTGGTTCCGCTCCGCTTCCCCAGCGACTTGGGGGCAATCCAGTTCAATGCAAAGGGTTTCTCAACCAGGTTGAGATATACTTTGTGATGCTGCCCCAGGCGTTTCCCACAGACAGAAGCAAAGTAGGCTTTGTGATATCTTTGCCTTCTGAGAGAGCCGTGGCCTGGGCAAACCCTCTATGGGGGACACAAAAACCTGTTGTCTTGAGTTACCCTGAGTTTGTGACTTCTTTTAAAAGAGTATTTGATGTTCCTGCATGCTATGCTTCTGCTGCCAAGTGCCTCATGTCCATCAAACAGAGTACGAGAAGTGTTGCCGATTACGCCATTGAATTCCGTACTCTGACAGCAGAGGTTGCTTGGAACAATGAGGCCCTCGTGGCTGCTTTTTCTCATGGTCTCTCGGATACCATCGAGGATGAGATAGCAGCCCGAGATATACCCACTGAGCTGGAGAGGTTGATCACGTTTGCCATCCTCATTGACTCCAGACTCAGGGAAAGACTCCCTTTTAGGGAGCGCTTGGGGAAGCCTCCTGTATATTTGTCTCCGAACTTTGCAGTCCCACCCTTGCTCCCTCACCTCCCATGCCTCCTGGTACCGAGTTGGTCTGTGATGATGAACCCATACACTTGGGCTTTACGCCTCTCTCTGTGGATGAGAGAACCCTTAGGAGGAGGGAGAGATTGTCCCTTTAATGTGGCCAGGCAGGTCACTTTTTGAAGTGTTGTCCTATCCGTCCAGGGAACGCCCGAACCTTAAGGTCCTGTCACGGACAAACCTTAGGTGGCGTTGTTTCATCCCCAGTTATCCAGAAGGATAAGCCCCTGGTTTTGGTTACCCTTTCTTGGGCTGAGTCTTCCGTCGAGATACAGGCTCTAATTGAGTGCAGGCCTGTTCATTGATGCTGCCTTTGTATCGAAGCACTCGATTCCGCTGCGGTTGCATGACACTCCACTTGCCAATGTGACTCATGAGAATGTTCCGTTGTCCGTAGGGGCTCTTCACCATGAAATAATCCAATTCCAAGTTATTTCCTCACCTAAGTTTCCACTGGTTATTGGTTATCCTTGGTTACAGAGGCACAACCCCTCTTTTGACTGGCTCCATGCTGAGGTTCTCTCCTGGTCGCCACAATGCAGTAAGACATGCTTCCAGAAGTTAGCCAAGGTCCTGTCCAACTGACTCTCCTCCCTGCTGGAGGAGTACCGTGATTTTAGATATGTCTTTGACAAAGGTCAAGCTAGTAGTTTGCTTCCACACCGGTTGCATGATTGCGCAATTGACCTTCAACCTGGTTCCATACCCCCTCATGGCCAAGTTTACCCTTTGTCAGTCTTGGAGGATAAGGCCATGGAGGAGTATGTTGCAGACGCACTTTCTCGTGGTTTCATTCGCAAATCCTCGTCTCCTGCTGGTGCTGGTTTCTTCTTTGCAAAGAAGAAGAGTGGTGAACTGAGACCTTGTATTGATTATAGGGGTCTCAATCGTTTCACGATTAAGAATGCCTATCCAGCCTACACAGCTTTAGCTTAACACTCCTACTACTGAACATAACTTTGGCCAGTAATAACGAACTGGAGACAACTATAGATCCGGATGTCCCATATGCGGGGACAATCTCGTGTGGGAACTTTAATGGCAAGGCTGAGAGTTATGCAAGGGCTACCGATGGTACAATGTGAACCATACTAGAAAAACAGTATCACTGCCGACTAGTGGAACAATATGACATGGGTCCACTGCCCAGTACCGCACCTTTGTCAATACAGCTAGAGTCACCTGAGCATCTAGAGTCCAGTCATGGACTGTTGAGGGGGAATGGACACCCACAAGGATTGTCTAGGGCCTGATGGATTGTACTAATTCTCAGATGACAGGTGTACATATTAATATTAGTTTGGCAACCCTTACCTTGTCCGACCTACAATTAAGTACTAACTGTTAAGTTTATTATTATCTTTTAAGATCGTTTGGTAACTAAGTTTTGTGCCCCTGGGGGATCCCCAGGAGAAAAAATTTTATGCAACATAAACCAGCAACTCTGTTGCCTAGTTAGGTAACACTCCACGCTACAAGTACGCGCCCTCTTGTAAGTACAGATGTTGGGGGTTCAGGGAATAAGACATCCTCGGTTCTTGAGGGGGATGTGGGGTGGGGGGGGGGACATCTGCCGTTGCAGAACTTCAAAGTTGTTAAGTGCCTACGTTTTTTTAAGGAGTTGCTTAATTGTGGTTGGAGTGTTGCTGATTCACATAGACAGTATATGCATGCAAACAGTTTATACATGGTCTCCTTAGACCAAAAAATCTCGAGGGGGTGGCTGGGGGAGGGGGGGGACGTGCGGGTCCTGCTCACACATTTGCATACGGGAGGGAATGGCTGAAATTTCTATTATATCCTGGAATGTCCAGGTTTAAATTCAGGCACCAAGAGGACACTGCAAAAATACAATCCACACATATGTATACTTCAGGAGACCCACTTGATAGGCAGGCGAGTCCTAGGACTCCGGAGGGCATGGGTGGGAACTCATCATCATTCTACCTATTCAAACTATGCAAGGGGTGTGAGCATATTGGTCCGCAGGTCCCTCCCTCTACAGATTTTGGATGTTAAAACTGATCCGGGTGGTAGATTTGTTATTATCAACGCCTCACTGTATGATAGAGGAATGGTACTGGTGGGCCTTTATCTCCCTCCTCCTACTGAGGTACAACTGCTGAACGACATTATGCAATCAGTCATAGGATTCAATGTATCAGATGTTTTTGTTTTTGGGAACTTTAATATGGTCCCGTCACAGGGTCTGGACAGACTGCACATGGCACCCCGAGCTACATCAGCCCTGGGGGGTTGGGCTGACGCGTTTGCGCTCACCGACGTATGGCGGCACTTCCACCCAAATAAGAGAGAATATACGTGTCACTCTGCTTCGTACCGGGCGCTTTCAAGAATAGACCTTGTATATGCGTCGCCCGGGGCTCTGCGTTGGGCAAGGGCAGTGGAACATTTGCCCCGAGGCATCTCAGACCATGCCCCTATTTGCCTCAAAATTTCCCTAATAAAATCCCCCGGGATGAGGGTGTGGCGTCTGTCCGGATTCTGGGCGAAGGATGATAGAGTCCAGGAAGCGATGACGGAAAGTATATGTAACTACTGGAACGATAACGGGGAATCTGCTAATCCAAATGTGACATGGGATGCATTTAAATCTAAGATGAGGGGGGAATATATTGCCCGCATATCTTTTTTACAGAGGGAGGCCTCTAGAGTACGGGAGACTTTGGAGGAGAGGGCCGCTGGACACGAGGCAGCATATATTCAATCCCCCAATGACACAACTTACCATACATGGCAGAATACCCTAAGAGAACTTTCCCTGCACAAAATCGAGCAGACTAAAAAATCTATGTTATATACAAAGCAAAAAATATTTGAGCACGGAAATAAAAATGGGCGGCTGTTGGCCTGGCTAGCGAGGAACCAAACAGCCTTTACACACACAGCCAGTATCAGGAATGGTAGTGGTCGGCTGCTCTCTTCTCCAGAGGACATAAATGACGAATTCCTGAGGTTCTTTAAAGAAATATATACCTCTAGGGCTCTGTTCACGCCATGGGAACTACAGGAATATCTAGATACAATCCCATTCCCTTCCCTATCAGAGGAACACACAAGTTTATTGGAGGGGGAATTTTCCCTGGAGGAGGTCCAGACTGCTATTGGTAGGTTGCGGTGTGGAAAGACTCCGGGTGCAGACGGCCTTTTTACAGAGTTCTACTTACAGCACACAGAATTGCTTGCCCCCAGATTAAAGTCCCTCTTCTCTGGCCTGGTGAAAGCAGAAGCCCTCCCAGAGACTATGGAGGAGGCTATTATAGTATTCATACCCAAGCCCGGAAAGGACCCACAGGACTGTGCATCCTTTAGGCCAATATCTCTGCTTAATGTTGATGCAAAGATTTTAGCAAAGATATTGGCTACCCGGTTGTCGTCGGTGATTTCCACACTGGTGCATGTGGATCAGACAGGGTTTATGCCGGACAAAGGTACCGACATAAACCTTAGACGCCTTTTTCTAAATTTGTCGGTCCGTCACGATACAGTGGGATCTCGGGTGATTGCCTCCCTCGACGCCGAAAAGGCGTTTGACTCTGTAGAGTGGTCATATCTCTGGGGGGTGTTACAACAATTTGGATTTGGTCCCAACTTTATACACTGGTTGCATTTACTCTATAGAGATCCTAAAGCTAGGGTACGTACAAACGACCGATTATCAGAGTCATTCTCCCTACACAGGGGCACCCGTCAAGGATGCCCCCTGTCCCCTAGTTTGTTTGCCTTGGCCCTGGAGCCCTTGGCAATTCTGATTCGGGAATCCCAGGAAATCAGGGGACTTAGGGTTGGCCAACTAGAGGAAAAAATATCCCTATATGCGGATGATGCACTACTGTATTTAAATGACTCTGGCCCGTCATTGTCGGCTGCTCTAGGGGTATTTAATAAATTTGGTACACTATCAGGCATCCATATCAATTGGAATAAATCGATCCTTTTTTCCCTTGACAGGCAATCCCAGGGTCCACATAATCAAACACCATTACAATGGGTCAGTGAGTTCAAATACCTTGGGGTGAAAGTCTCTAGGGAGGTTGGGCAATTTTATAATCTAAACTTGCTCCCCTTGCTTCGACTTCTGCGAGAAAAATGCCAGTCTTTGGTCCGGACTTCCATTGAACTTATTGGGTCGCATAAATATTCTAAAGATGATCATCCTACCCAAATTCAATTATTTTTTCCGCAATAGCCCAATCTGGATACCACAGGTCTTTTTTCAAGAAATTAATAAATGTATCACTTCCTTTATATGGAACGGTTCTACACCAAGACTGGCAAAGACCACACTGCGTGCACCGACACAGTTGGGGGGATTGGCCCTCCCAGATTTCAGGGTTTACTACTGGGCAGCTATGCTGGTTACTGTATATTGGTGGTTCGCGGCGAGTAGGTCCAACGCTGCAGTCTGTATGGAGGCAGCCTGGCTAGGCTCACTGCAGGAACTACAAAATCTGGCGTATGGAGGAGTGGGAGCCTATAGAGAACTCCCTGCACCAACAAAGGCGACGATAAAGGTTTGGATTACGGCTAGACGAAGGTTCCTCCAGGTGGGGCAATGGTCTCCGGTCCAGCCTCTCTGGGGAAACCCTAACTTGCCTCACTTTAGGTCAATACCAGATCCTCAGGTTTGGGCAAGATTCGGTATAAAAATCTTAAAGGATATTATTCCCATGGGTACCTTGTTGTCATTCACACAACTATCCAGAAAATACAATTTGCCTGGGTGGATGTTCTTTCGCTACGTTCAGCTAAGACACGTGGCCAGGGCACAATTTCCCACGCGGCCTACCCTACAATTAGATCCCATAGAGAACCTACTGTTCTGTGAAAACCTGATGAAACCACTTTCGGCTTTATATGGTACCCTACTTCCAATAGACAACGCAAAAATGGATAGACTCTGGGAGCAATGGAAGGCTGATATCCCATCACTAGAAAGGGAAGACTGGGGGATAGCCTTGAACAGGGCCCCAAGTTAGCTATAGCTGCAGGTGACAAACTTATGCAAACTAAATTCCTTCACAGGGTTTACTTCACCCCGACACGTATGTCTAGAATATACCCTGACAGAGACCCACAGTGTCCCAGATGTTTGACACACCCGGGCACATACCTGCATATGTTCTGGGAATGCCCTGTGTTATCGACCTTTTGGACAGAAGTGTTTGACCAACTAAACGTCCGTCTTGAGCTAAATGTCCCTGTGTCGCCTGAACTGGCCTTATTGGGTATACATGATGATGATCAGCGATCACACCATAGCAAATTGCTAATCTCATATCTGCTTTTTTATGCTAAGAAGGAAATATTGTGTAAATGGACCTCTTCTGTCCCCCCAGATATAGCTACATGGGAAAAGAAAGTAAATGCTGCCCTCCCGTTGTATAAGTTGACGTACATCAATCGTGGATGCCCTTGGAAATTTGACAAAGTGTGGTCGTCATGGACGTCAATTTAGACAAGAGGACAATGGCGTTATTTGACCTCCTCAAGGGAGCAACGGTTTTCACAAAGTTTGATTTTGAGAGGGGCATACAATCTTGTGAGGATTAAGGAGGGCGACGAGTGGAAAACTGCATTTAATACCAGAACAGACCATTATGAGTACCTCGTAATGCCTTTTGGCCTTTGTAACGCCCCGGCAGTTTCGCAGGAATTTATTAACGATGTCCTCCGAGATTTGTTGCAGTTATGTGTGTGATGGTTTATCTCGACGATATCCTCATATTTTCCAAGTCCCTGGAGAGCCACCACACAGATGTCTGTCATGTGCTTCAGAAACTAAGAGAGAACAATCTCTATTGTAAATTGAAGAAGTGTGAATTCCATCGTGAACAGGTTAAATTCCTGGGTTATGTCATTTCCACTGCTGGTTTTTCGATGGACCCAGAGAAACTTTCAGCAGTCCTGCAGTGGCCCCGACCTGTGGGTTTACATCCTCTGCAGCGTTTTCTTGGCTTTGCCAACTGTTATCGGAAGTTTATTCGTAACTTCTCGTCTCTGGTCAAGCCCCTGACTGATATGACCAGAAAGGTTGGTAACCCACAGAGTTGGTCTCCGGAGTCCATTAAGGCCTTTGAGAGTCTCAAAGCTGCCTTTGTTTCTGCTCCTGTGTTGGAACATCCTGATCCTACGTTACCTTTTATCCTTGAGGTTGATGCTTCTGAGACTGGTGTTGGCGCCCTTCTGTCTCAACATCCTACCTCTGAGAGCGCTATGCATCCTTGTGGCTACTTTTCCAAGAAATTGTCACCTGCAGAGTTCAATTACGAGATTGATGACAGAGAGCTGTTAGCGATCATTTTAGCCCTGAAAGAATGGAGACATCTCTTCGAAGGTACCACTGTGCCGGTTCTCATTCTTACTGACCATAAGAATCTTACATTCTTGTCTGAGGCTAGACGCCTCCCTCCCAGAAGGGCGTGATGGGCTCTTTTAATTGTCTAGTTTAAATTACATTGTCTCATTCTTATCCAGTACTAAGAATGTAAGGGCTGATGCTTTGTCACGACAATTTTCCTCCACTTCCAAGATGGAGTCGGTTCCGGTTCCTGTGATTCCTCCTGATCGTATTCTGGCTACGGTTCACACCAGTCTTCTCCTTTGGGTGAAAAATTTCTTGCTGCTCAGGTCCATGCTCCTCCTGAGAAACCTTGTGACCGCTGCTTTTTCCCAGAGAGTCTCCGTACTGCCGTGCTCCAGACTTGCCATTCTCCCAAGGCTGCTGGCCACCCTGGGAAGAATCAATTCTTTTGGGCCATTTCCCAGCAATTCTGGTCGCCTAGTCTACGTGCTGATGTAACCGCCTTCGTAGTTGCCTGTTCCGTGTGTGCTCAGAGTAATGCCGCGTACACATGATCAGACTTTCCGACAGGAAATGTTGGATGTGAGCTTGTTGGTGGTAAGTCCGACCGTGTATATGCTCCATTGGACATTTGTCAGACTTTCCGTCAACAAATGTTGGCTAGCATGTTCTCAAATTTTCCACCCACAAATGTTTGTTGTCGGACTTTCAAATCGTGTGTACACAAGTCCGTCGGACAAAAGTAGTAGAAACACGCATGCTCGGAATCAAGGACAAGCCGGAAGCGCTCGGTCTTGTAAAACGGTCTTGTAATGGAGAATTAACATTCGTGATGCGGCAAATTATGAAATCTCTCAATGCAGCGCATTCTCTTCTTCTTTATAATGGTATAATAATGAAGCTGAATATATATAAAGAAATACCGCATTATACCTACAAAATTATTAAACAATACAAATAATAAAAATAAAAAACAGTAAAAAGTGGCAGCAACTCAAACGTGAGATACACACATATACAAATTGCAAATAATGAAAAGAAAGCTGCGTTAAAAAAATAATTTAATAAAATAAAATGAGCAAGTGATCGTGGTAAAAAAGAAAAGAAAAAACACAGTCCATGTACCACTCAAAATGTTGAATTTTTAAACAGTCCTCAAAGAGTCATGAATATTCCAAAGGTCGCATACAAGTGAAGTAAACTCTTGAACAAAACACCACCAATGGATGTGAATCACCACCAAATGAATTGCGTGCTTACTGAAAGGCAAGCATTAACAAGCCTGTATGTTGATCAGTATCACGGCCTGTATCCAGCAGCAACTCACAAGAGTTGAGCAGAAGGTAAACCAGGCAAACTCAAGTCATGAGACATTCAGGGTTGAGCATCAAACAGGTACCCAAAAATGAAGAAGACTCGCCATAGTGTAAATCCGACTACTATACAATTTATTTGAAATTAAAGATAAACACGAGATTAGCAGAAGGAGCCCAAAGGGTGGCACACGACTATTAAACTTCCTTTTTATCGGCTCGGCGTACGTCTTGTACTTCACTACGTTTGTAATTGTTGGCCAACATTTGTGTGACCGTGTGTATGCAAGACAAGTTGGAGCCAACATCCTTCGAACAAAAATCCACGGTTTTGTTGTTGGAAAGTCTGATCGTGTGTACGTGGCATAAGACTCCACGACACTTTCCAGTGGGCCTCCTACAACCCATACCCAATGGAGATGCCCTGGACCCACCTGTCTATGGATTTCATTGTGGAGTTACCCAACTCCCAGGGCAACACAGTTATCCTCATGGTGGATCCTCAAGAAGTTGCCCACTTCTAAGGAACTGGCTTCCATTTTTGCTCGGGAGATCTTTCGCTTACATGGGTTACCCAAGGTGATTGTCTCGGACAGGGGTAGTCAGTTTGTGTCCCAATTCTGGCGAGCCTTTTGTGCACAGTTGGGAATTCAGCTTGCTTACTGATCTGCGTATCACCCGCAGTCTAATGGGGCCACAGAACGAGCCAATTAGTCCTTGGAGCAATTCCTACGTTGCTATATTTCTGACCATCATAACAACTGGTCAGACCTCTTACCGTGGACGGAGTTTGCTCACAATAGTGCCTTGAATTCTGCTTCCCGATTGCCTCCATTTATGGCAAACTATGGTTTCCAACCTTCCATGTTGCCTGACTCGTTTGTTCCACAGAGTATTCTGCTTTAGAGGAGCATCTCCATGGTCTTTGTTCCACTTGGGCACAAGTCCAGAAGGCTTTGCGACAGGCTAATGATAGGTACAGACTCCATGCTGACCGCAGATGCCTGCCTGCGCCTTCCTACCAGGTTGGGGACAGGGTCTGGCTGTCATCTCGCAACCTCCTACTTTGTGTTCCCTCTCTGAAGTTCGCACCTCGGTTTATTGGGCCTTTCCTGGATTTTTCGCAGGTTTAACCCAGTGGCTTACGCATTAGACTTTCCTTCTAATATGCATATTTCAAATGTATTTCATGTCTCCTTATTAAAACCTTTGATCTGCAACCGCTTTACCACCTCGGTGCCTCTACCTCACCCTGTACAGGTTGAGAACCATGAGGAGTATGAAGTACAGTCCATTGTTGACTCCCGTAGGTTCCGTGGGTGCATACAGTACCTGGTGCATTGGAAAGGGTACGATCCGGAGGAACTGTCAGGGCTGGCTCAGCCCTTCCTTCTCTGAGCTGGCCGCTCAGCTGTCGGCTAATTGCCAGCTCTCTTCTCTCTCCACAGTTAACCAGCTGTTGTAAATCTGCTCGTCAGTCCCGCCTACTTAAAGACGTCCAGCTCACTTCATTCCTGCCTTCGCCTTGGTCACATCACAAGAAACCATCTCCTGTGTTCCTGTTTAAAGACTGGCTTTGCTGACATCCCTTCTGGCTCCTTATCCTGCTTGCTGTTCCTCTACTTGGATCCCTGACTTCTGGCCTGGTCGATTACCCGGTCTGGTTACTGAACTCTGGCTTGGCTGATTACCCGATCTGGTTACTGAACTCTGGCTTGGCTGACTACCCAATCTGGTTACTGGACTCCAGCTATGCTTTGACTACGCTCACTCGATTTACCTTTTTTATTTTTATTATTAAACAAGTGTGATTTTACTGTACTTCTGTCTCGGTCTGGTTCATGGTTTCTGACAGTAGGCAAAGGCCATGAATTCAGAAGATTCAGTCAATCCACTTGTTGGTAATATTTTTTCCAGATTGGATGAGCAAGATCACCGCATGGATCAGTTTGCCATGGCGTTGCAAATGCTCCAGAGTCGCACGGCTCACCTGGAATCCCCCACTGTGGCTGCTCCGGTACACCCTGAGTTTGTGGCCTCCTTTAAAATATTTGAAGTTCCCGCGCACTTCCCTTCTGCTGCCAAGTGCCTCATGTCCATCAAACAGAGTACGGGAACTGTTGCCGACTACGCCATTGAGTTTCGTACTCTGGCAGCAGAGGTTGCTTGGAACAATGAGGCCCTCATGGCTGCTTTTTCTCACGGTCTTTCGGATTCCATCAAGGATGAGATAGCAGCCCGAGATATACCCACTGAGCTGGAGAGCTTGATCTCGTTTGCCATCCTCATTGACTCCAGACTCAGAGAAAGACTTTCTTTTAAGGAGCGTGTCAGGAAGATCCTGCCAGTAACAGGCGTCCTGAGCATGCAGTTGCGCGTTCGCGCAGGTGCACGGGAGCACGCGCGCCCATTAGCACCAGGCGGCCTATTAAAACCAGACTGTCACACTGGGATCTTGCTGTCTGCTCTACAGCGTAACGTGTGTTTTGATCCTTGAGAACCTGTTCCTGTGCTAACCCGGCTTGCTCCCGACTATCCTTGTTGTCTGCCTGCCTCTGATCCCGGCTTGTCTCCAATCATCCCTGTCATCCGCCTGCATCCGACCCCGTCTTGTCTGACTACTCTTCTGCCTGACCCTTTGGCACATCCACTGTCTGCCTGACTACCGACCTGGTATGTCTGACTCTCCAGTCTCAGTATCCTGATTCCTGGTTCCAGTCTGCTGTCCGGTTCCAGTCTGCTGTCCGGTTTCCAGTCTGCTGTCCGGTCCCAGTCTGCTGCACCAGCCTGCTGATCCAGCTCCCTCTAGTTTCCTGTCTACCTTCAGACTCAGTCTGAGGTTCTTCAGCACAGTGTTTCCTGAGTTCCAGACCCACCTGCTGTTGATCCTGCCAGGCACTCGTGCCACTCCTGACTCCTGTGCTTCCTGTTCACCCTACCAAGGTCCTCGAGTCGGAGCCGCAAGAGAGGCCATCCCCTGCAAGTCGGGCTCGTCCACAAGGTACGTGACAGAGCTCTTGCAGAAGCCTCCTGTACGTTTGCCTCCGAGCTTTGCAGTTCCACCCATGCCTCTCTCACCTTCCATGCCTCCTGGTACCGAGTCGGTCAGTGAAGATGAACCCATGCACTTGGGCTTCATGCATCTCTCTGCGGATAAGAGAGCCTTTAGGAGGAGGGAGAGATTGTGCCTTTATTGTGGCCAGGCAGGGCACTTTTTGAAGTCTTGTCCTACCCGTCCTGGGAACACCCAAACCCTAAGGTCCTGTCATGGACAGACCTTAGGTGGTGTTGTGTCATCCCCTGTTATCCAGAAGGATAAGCCCCTAGTTTCGGTCACCCTTTCTTGGGCTGAGTCGTCTATCGAGATACAGGCTCTAATCGACTCTGGGGCTGCAGGCCTGTTCATTGATGCTGCCTTTGTATCAAAGCATTTTATTCCACTGCAGCTACATGACACTCCACTTGCCATTGAGGCTCTTGACGGTAGACCTCTACAGCCTACCCATGTGACTCATGAGACGGTTTCGTTGTCCATGGCCGTAGGGGCTCTTCACCATGAGATGATCCAATTCCAAGTAATTTCCTCTCCTAAGTTTCCGCTGGTTATTGGTTATCCTTGGTTACAGAGGAACAACCCCTCTTTTGATTGGCTCCGTGCTGAGGTTCTCTCCTGGTCACCACAATGCAGTGAAACATGCTTCCTGGAAGGTAGCCAAGGTCCTGTGTACCTCTTCACTCTCCGAGTACCGTGATTTTAGCGATGTCTTTGACAAAGGTCAAGACGGTAGTTTGCCTCCGCACCGGCCGTATGATTGCGCAATTGACCTTCAACCTGGTGCCACTCTCCCTCGTGGTCGGGTTTACCCTTTGTCGGTTTTGGAGGATAAAGCCATGGAGGAGTATGTTGCAGACGCACTTTCTCGAGGTTTCATCCACAAATCCTCGTCTCCTGCTGGTGCTGGTTTCTTCTTTGCGAAGAAGAAGAGCGGTGAACTGAGACCTTGCATTGATTATAGGGGTCTCAATCGTGTCACGATTAAGAATCCCTACCCGATCCTGTTGATTACAGAGTTATTTGACTGCCTCAAGGGAGCAACGGTTTTCACTAAGCTTGATCTGAGAGGGGCTTACAATTTCGTGAGGATTAAGGGGGCGATGAGTGGAAAACTAATACCAGAATTAATACCGGAACAGGCCATTAGAGTACCTCGTAATGCCTTTTGGCCTTTGTAATGCCCCGGCAGTTTTGCAGGAATTTATTAACGATGTCGTCCGAGATTTGTTGCAGTTATGTGTGGTGGTTTATCTCGACGATATCCTCATATTTTCCAAGTCCCTGGAGAACCACCACACAGATGTCTGTCGTGTGCTTTAGAAAGAGAGAACAATCTCTATTGTAAACTGGAGAAGTGTGAGTTCCATCGGGAACAGGTTAAATTCTTGGGCTATGTCATTTCCACTTCTGGTTTTTCGATGGACCCGGAGGAACTTTTGGCAGTCCTACAGAGGCCTCGACCCGTGGGGTTACGTCCTCTGCAGTGTTTCCTGGGTTTTGCCAACTATTATCGGAAGTTTATTCGTAACTTCTCGTCTCTGGCAAAACCCCTGACCGATGTGACCAGAAACAACAGTAACCCCCAGAGTTGGTCTCCGAAGTCCATTAAGGCCTTTGGAAGTCTCAAGGCTGCCTTTGTTTCTGCTCCTGTGTTGGCACATCCTGATCCTACGTTACCTTTTATCCTTGAGGTTGAAGCTTCTGAGACTGGTGTTGGCGCCCTTCTGTCTCAACGTCCTATCTCTGAGAGTGCTATGCATCCTTGTGGCTACTTTTCCAAGAAATTGTCACCTGCGGAATGCAATTAGGAGATTGGTGACAGAGAGCTGTTGGCAATCATTTTAGCCCTGAAAGAATGGAGACATCGTCTCGAAGATACCACTCTGCCTGTTCTCATTCTTACTGACCATAAGAATCTCACATTCTTGTCTGAGGCTAAACGCCTCTCTCCCAGAAGGGCGTGATGGGCTCTTTTCTTGTCAAGTTTCAATTACATTGTCTCATTCTTACCCGGTACTAAGAATGTAAGGGCTGACGCCTTGTCTCAACAATTTTCCTCCACTTCCAAGTTGGAGTCAGTTCCGGTTCTTATGATTCCTCCTGATTGTATTCTGGCTACGGTTCACACCAGTCTTACTTCTTCTTTGGGTGACAAAATTCTTGCTGCTCGGGTCGATGCTCCTCCTGAGAAACCTTGTGACCGCTGCTTTGTCCCAGAGTGTCTCCGTACTGCCGTGCTCCAGACTTACCATTCTCCCAAGGGAGCTGGCCACCCTGGGAAGAATCAACTTGTTTGGACCATTTCCCAACAATTCTGGTGGCCTAGTCTACGTGCTGATATAACTGCCTTCGTAGCTGCCTGTTCTGTGTGTGCTCAGAGAAAGACTCCATGACACCTTCCAGTGGGCCTCCTACAACCCATACCCAATGGAGAGAGGCCCTGGACCCACCTGTCTATGGATTTCATTGTGGAGTTGCCCAACTCCTAAGGCAACACGGTTATCCTTATGGTGGTTAACCGGTTCCCAAAGATGTGTCATTGTATTCCACCTAAAAAGTTGCCCACTTCTAAGGAACAGGCTTCCATTTATGCTCGGGAGATCTTTCGCTTACATGGGCTACCCAAGGTGATTGTCTCGGACAGGGGTAGTCAGTTTGTGTCCCGGTTCTGGCGAGCCTTTTGTGCACAGCTGGGAATTCAGCTTGCTTTCTCCTCTGCGTATCACCCGCAGTCTACTGGGACCGCAGAACGAGCCTATTAGTCCTTGGAGCAATTCCTACGTTGCTATATTTCTGACCATTACAACAACTGGTCAGACCTATTACCATGGGCAGTTTGCTCACAACAGTGCCTTTAATTCTGCTTCCCGATTGTCTCCATGTATGGCGAATCATGGTTTTCAACCTTGCATGTTGCGTGACTTGTTTGTTCCGCAGAGTATTCCCACGCTAGAGGAGCATCTCCGTGGTCTTCGTTCCACTTGGACACAAGTCCAGGAGGCTTTGCGTCATGCTAATGATAGGTACAGACTCCATGCTGACCGCAGACGCCTGCCTGCGCCTTCCTACCAGGTTGGGGACAGGGTCTGGCTGTCATCTCGCAACCTCCAACTTCATGTTCCCTTACTGAAGTTCGCACCTCGGTTTATTTGGCCTTTCCGTATCCTTTGCAGGATTAACCCAGTGGCTTACGCGTTGGACCTTCCTCCTAGTATGCGCATCTCAAATGTGTTTCATGTCTCCTTATTGAAACCGTTGGTCTGCAACCGCTTTACCACCTCAGTGCCATGTCATCGCCCTATACAGGTTGAGAACCGTGAGGAGTATGAGGTACAATCCATTTTTGACTCCCGTAGGTTCCGTGGGTGCATACAGTACCTGGTGCATTGGAGGGGGTATGGTCCGGAGGAACGATCCTGGGTCTCATCCTCGGACGTACATGCTCCTGCCCTCCTCCATGATTTCCATAGATGTTTTCCCCTCAAGCCCGGGGGTCCTCCGAGGGGGAGGGGTAATTGAGGAGGGGGTACTGTCAGGGCTGGCTTAGCCCTTCCTTCTCTGAGCTGGCCACTCAGCTGTCGGCTAATTGCCAGCTCTCTTCTCTCTCCACAGTTAACCAGCTGTTGTGGATCTGCTCGTCAGTCCCGTCTACTTAAAGACATCCAGCTCACTTCATTCCTGCCTTCGCCTTGGTCACATCACAAGAAACCATCTCCTGTGTTCCTGTTTAAAGACTGACTTTGTTGGCATCCCTTCTGGCGCCTTATCCTGCTTGCTGTTCCTCTACTTCAGGCATGTCCAAAGTCCGGCCCGCGGGCCAATCGCGGCCCACAGTCCGGTTTTGAACGGCCCGCCTGGTTATCTAAACCAGCCTTTCTCAGCCAGTGTGCCGCGGGATCAGGGCTGTCAGGTGAGCCCGATCCCCTGCCGAACTGTACATCGGCACTGTGAGAAGGTCCGTCAGCCTCAAAAGTGAAAGTAAAGTGCAGGGGAGTGTGCTGTGCTTTCTGCTTCCCCCTACAGTGCAGTACCCAGCTGAATGAGGAAGTTGGAAAGGTACAGTACTGTGCTTGAAGCTAGATTCATTTTAACCACTTGCCGACCGCCTAACGCAGATATACTGCGGCAGAGCGGCACGGGCAGGCAAAATCACGTACCCGTACGTGATCTGCCTCCCGCGGGCGGGGGGTCCGATCGGACCCCCCCCCGGTGCCATCGGCGGTCGGCATCTGACTGGGAGCGTCGGGAGGCGAGGGGGAGACCATCCGATCGTGGCCCCCCCCTCGCGATCGCTCCCAGCCAATGGAAATGCTCCTCTGCCTGTGTGTCGTTTCACACAGGCAGAGGATGTGATGTCATCTCTCCTCGGTCTGGCAGTTTCCGTTCCAGCGCCGAGGGGAGATGACAAGTGAGTGCACAACACACACACACACACAGTAGAACATGCCAGGCATACTTTACACCCCCGATCCCCCCCCGATCGCCCCCCGATCCCCCCCCAATCACCCCCCCCCCCTGTCACAAACTGACATTAGCAGTATTTTTTTTTTTTTTTTTTTCTGATTACTGCATAGTGTCAGTTTGTGACAGTTAGTGTTAGGGCAGTGAGTATTACCCCCCTTTAGGTCTAGGATACCCCCCTAACCCCCCCTAATAAAGTTTTAACCCCTTGATCACCCCCTGTCACCAGTGTCGCTAAGCGATCATTTTTCTGATCGCTGTATTAGTGTCGCTGGTGACGGTAGTTAGGAACGTAAATATTTAGGTTCGCCGTCAGTGTTTTATAGCGACAGGGACCCCCCTATACTACCTAATAAATGTTTTAACCCCTTGATTGCCCCCTAGTTAACCCTTTCACCACTGATCACCGTATAAGTGTTACGGGTGACGCTGGTTAGTTCGTTTATTTTTTATAGTGTCAGGGCACCCGCCGTTTATTACCGAATAAAGGTTTAGCCCCCCGATCGCCCGGCGGTGATATGCGTCGCCCCAGGCAGCGTCAAATTAGCGCCAGTACCGCGAACACCCACGCACGCAGCATACACCTCCCTTAGTGGTATAGTATCTGATCGGATCAATATCTGATCCGATCAGATCTATACTAGCGTCCCCAGCAGTTTAGGGTTCCCGAAAACGCAGTGTTAGCAGGATCAGCCCAGATACCCGCTAGCACCTGCGTTTTGCCCCTCCGCCCAGCCCAGCCCACCCAAGTGCAGTATCGATCGATCACTGTCACTTACAAAACACTAAACGCATAACTGCAGCGTTCGCAGAGTCAGGCCTGATCCCTGCGATCGCTAACAGTTTTTTTGGTAGCGTTTTGGTGAACTGGCAAGCACCAGCCCCAGGCAGCGTCAGGTTAGCGCCAGTACCGCTAACACCCACGCACGCACCGTATACCTCCCTTAGTGGTATAGTATCTGATCGGATCAATATCTGATCCGATCAAATCTATACTAGCATCCCCAGCAGTTTAGGGTTCCCAAAAACGCAGTGTTAGCGGGATCAGCCCAGATACCTGCTAGCACCTGCGTTTTGCCCCTCCGCCCGGCCCAGCCCAGCCCACCCAAGTGCAGTATCGATCGATCACTGTCACTTACAAAACACTAAACGCATAACTGCAGCGTTCGCAGAGTCAGGCCTGATCCCTGCGATCGCTAACAGTTTTTTTGGTAGCGTTTTGGTGAACTGGCAAGCACCAGCCCCAGGCAGCGTCAGATTAGCGCCAGTACCGCTAACACCCACGCACGCACTGTACACCACCCTTAGTGGTATAGTATCTGATCGGATCAATATCTGATCTGATTAGATCTATACTAGTGTCCCCAGCAGTTTAGGGTTCCCAAAAACGCAGTGTTAGCGGGATCAGCCCAGATACCTGCTAGCACCTGCGTTTTGCCCCTCCGCCCAGCCCGGCCCAGCCCACCCAAGTGCAGTATCGATCGATCACTGTCACTTACAAAATACTAAACGCATAACTGCAGCGTTCGCAGAGTCAGGCCTGATCCCTGCGATCGCTAACAGTTTTTTTGGTAGCGTTTTGGTGAACTGGCAAGCGCCAGCGGCCTAGTACACCCCGGTCGTAGTCAAACCAGCACTGCAGTAACACGTGGTGACGTGGCGAGTCCCATAAGTGCAGTTCAAGCTGGTGAGGTGGCAAGCACAAGTAGTGTCCCGCTGCCACCAAAAAGACAAACACAGGCCCGTCGTGCCCATAGTGCCCTTCCTGCTGCATTCGCCAATCCTAATTGGGAACCCACCGCTTCTGCAGCGCCCGTACTTCCCCCATTCACATCCCCAACCAAATGCAGTCGGCTGCATGAGAGGCATTTTTATGTCCTCCCGAGTACCCCTACCCAGCGAACCCCCCAAAAAAAGATGTTGTGTCTGCAGCAAGCGCGGATATAGACGTGACACCCGCTATTATTGTCCCTCCTGTCCTGACAATCCTGGTCTTTGCATTGGTGAATGTTTTGAACGCTACCATGCACTAGTTGACTATTAGCGTAGGGTACAGCATTGCACAGACTAGGCGCACTTTCACAGGGTCTCCCAAGATGCCATCGCATTTTGAGAGACCCGAACCTGGAACCGGTTACCGTTATAAAAGTTAGTTACAAAAAAAGTGTAAAAAAAAAAAAAATATATGAAATAAAAAAAATAGTTGTTGTTTTATTGTTCTCTCTCTCTCTATTCTCTCTCTCTATTGTTCTGCTCTTTTTTACTGTATTCTATTCTGCAATGTTTTATTGTTATTGTTATTGTTATTGATTGTTATTGTTATTGTTATTGTTATTGATTGTTATTGTTATTGTTATTATGTTTTATCATGTTTGTTTTTCAGGTGTGTAATTATTTACACATTACTGTGCTTTATTGTTAACCATTGTTAACCATTTTTTTGTCTTCAGGTACGCCATTCACGACTTTGAGTGGTTATACCAGAATGATGCCTGCAGCTTTAGGTATCATCTTGGTATCATTCTTTTCAGCCAGCGGTCGGCTTTCATGTAAAAGCAATCCTAGTGGCTAATTAGCCTCTAGACTGTTTTTACAAGCAGTGGGAGGGAATGCCCCCCCCCCCCCCCAACATCTTCCGTGTTTTTCTCTGGCTCTCCTGTCTCAACAGGGAACCTGAAAATGCAGCCGGTGATTCAGCCAGCTGACCATAGAGCTGATCAGAGACCAGAGTGGCTCCAAACATCTCTATGACCTAAGAAACCGGAAGCTACGAGCATTTTATGACGTAGATTTCGCCGGATGTAAACAGCGCCATTGGGAAATTGGGAAAGCATTTTATCACACCGATCTTGGTGTGATCAGATGCTTTGAGGGCAGAGGAGAAATCTAGGGTCTAATAGACCCCAATTTTTGCAAAAAAGAGTACCTGTCACTACCTATTGCTATCATAGGGGATATTTATATTCCCTGAGATAACAATAAAAATGATTTAAAAAAAAAAAAATGAAAGGAACAGTTTAAAAATAAGATAAAAAAATAATAATAATAAAGAAAAAAAAAAAAAAAAAAAAAAAAAGCACCCCTGTCCCCCCTGCTCTCGCGCTAAGGTGAACGCAAGCGTTGGTCTGGCGTCAAATGTAAACAGCAATTGCACCATGCATGTGAGGTATCGCCGCGAAGGTCAGATCAAGGGCAGTAAGTTTAGCAGTAGACCTCCTCTGTAAATCTAAAGTGGTAACCTGTAAAGGCTTTTAAAGGCTTTTAAAAATGTATTTAGTTTGTCGCCACTGCACGTTTGTGCGCAATTTTAAAGCATGTCATGTTTGGTATCCATGTACTCGGCCTAAGATCATCTTTTTTATCTCATCAAACATTTTGGCAATATAGTGTGTTTTAGTGCATTAAAATGTAAAAAAGTGTGTTTTTTCCCCAAAAAATGCGTTTGAAAAATCGCTGCGCAAATACTGTGTGAAAAAAAAAAATGAAACACCCACCATTTTAATCTGTAGGGCATTTGCTTTAAAAAAAATATATAATGTTTGGGGGTTCAAAGTAATTTTCTTGCAAAAAAAAATTATTTTTTTATGTAAACAATAAGTGTCAGAAAGGGCTTTGTCTTCAAGTGGTTAGAAGAGTGGGTGATGTGTGACATAAGCTTCTAGATGTTGTGCATAAAATGCCAGGACAGTTCAAACCCCCCCCAAATGACCCCATTTTGGAAAGTAGACACCCCAAGCTATTTGCTGAGAGTCATGTTGAGTCCATGGAATAATTTATATTGTGACACAAGTTGCGGGAAAGAGACAATTTTTTATTTTTTTTATTTTTTTTTGCGCAAAGTTGTCACTAAATGATATATTGCTCAAACATGCCATGGGAATATGTGAAATTACACCCCAAAATACATTCTGTTGCTTCTCCTGAGTACGGGGATACCACATGTGTGGGACTTTTTGGGAGCCTAGCCACGTACGGGACCCCGAAAACCAAGCACCGCCTTCAGGCTTTCTAAGGCCGTAAATTTTTGATTTCACTCTTCACTGCCTATCACAGTTTCGGAGGCCATGGAATGCCCAGGTGGCACAAAACCCCCCCAAATGACCCCATTTTGGAAAGTAGACACCCCAAGCTTTTTGATGAGAGGTATAGTGAGTATTTTGCAGACCTCACTTTTTGTCACAAAGTTTTGAAAATTGAAAAAAGAAAAAAAAAAAATTTTTTTCTCGTCTTTCTTTATTTTCAAAAACAAATGAGAGCTGCAAAATACTCACCATGCCTCTCAGCAAATAGCTTGGGGTGTCTACTTTCCAAAATGGGGTCATTTGGGGGGGGTTTGTGCCACCTGGGCATTCCATGGCCTCCGAAACTGTGATAGGCAGTGAGGAGTAAAATCAAAAATGTACGCCCTTAGAAATCCTGAAGGCGGTGCTTGGTTTTCGGGGTCCCGTACGCGGCTAGGCTCCTAAAAAGTCCCACACATGTGGTATCCCCGTACTCAGGAGAAGCAGCTAAATGTATTTTGGGGTGCAATTCCACATATGCCCATGGCCTGTGTGAGCAATATATCATTTAGTGACAACTTTGTGCAAAAAAAAAAAAAAAAAAAAAAAATTTGTCACTTTCCCGCAACTTGTGTCAAAATATAAAACATTCCATGGACTCAACATGCCTCAAAGCAAATAGCTTGGGGTGTCTACTTTCCAAAATGGGGTCATTTGGGGGGGTTTTATGTCATCTGGGCATTTTATGGCCTTCAAAACTGTGATAGGTAGTGAGGAATAAAATCAAAAATGTACGCCCTTAGAAATCCTGAAGGCGGTGCTTGGTTTTCGGGGCCCCGTACGCGGCTAGGCTCCCAAAAAGTCCCACACATGTGGTATCCCCGTACTCAGGAGAAGCAGCTAAATGTATTTTGGGGTGCAATTCCACATATGCCCATGGCCTGTGTGAGCAATATATCATTTAGTGACAACTTTTTGTAATTTTTTTTTTTTTTTTTTTTTTTTGTCATTATTCAATCACTTGGGACAAAAAAAATGAATATTCAATGGGCTCAACATGCCTCTCAGCAAATTCCTTGGGGTGTCTACTTTCCAAAATGGGGTCATTTGTGGGGGTTTTGTACTGCCCTGCCATTTTAGCACCTCAAGAAACGACATAGGCAGTCATAAATTAAAGGCTGTGTAAATTCCAGAAAATGTACCCTAGTTTGTAGACGCTATAACTTTTGCGCAAACCAATAAATATACACTTATTGACATTTTTTTTACCAAAGACATGTGGCCGAATACATTTTGGCCTAAATGTATGACTAAAATTGAGTTTATTGGATTTTTTTTAGAACAAAAAGTAGAAAATATCATTTTTTTTCAAAATTTTCGGTCTTTTTCCGCGTATAGCGCAAAAAATAAAAACGGCAGAGGTGATCAAATACCATCAAAAGAAAGCTCTATTTGTGGGAAGAAAAGGACGCAAATTTCGTTTGGGTACAGCATTGCATGACCGCGCAATTAGCAGTTAAAGCGACGCAGTGCCGAATTGTAAAAAGTGCTCTGGTCAGGAAGGGGGTAAAACCTTCCGGGGCTGAAGTGGTTAAAAGGGCTTTATCCATGTGTCTGTGCATGTGTGTCTGTCTGTATGTGTGTGTGTGCATGTGTCTGTATGTGTGTGTGTGTGCGCATGTGTATGTATGTATGTATGTGTGTGTGCATGTGTCTGTATGTGTGTGTGTGCATGTGTCTGTATGTATGTCTGTATGTATGTGTGTGCATGTGTCTGTATGTATGTCTGTGTGTGTGTGTGTGCATGTGTCTGTATGTGTGTGTGTGTATGTGTATGTGTCTGTATGTATGTCTGTATGTATGTGTGTGTGCATGTGTCTGTATGTGTGTGCATGTGTCTGTGTGTGTGCATGTGTCTGTATGTGTGTGTGCATGTGTCTGTTTGTATGTCTGTATGTATGTGCGTGTGCATGTGTCTGTATGTATGTGTATGCATGTGTCTGTATGTGTGTGCATTTGTGTGTGTATGTGTGTGCATGTGTCTGTGTGTATGTTACTTTTAATCTGCCCCCCCCCATTTCCTGTATGTGTATGTGTATGTATGTGTATGTGTATGTATGTATGTATGTGTGTGTGCATGTGTCTGTATGTGTGTGTGTGCATGTGTCTGTATGTATGTCTGTATGTATGTGTGTGCATGTGTCTGTATGTATGTCTGTGTGTGTGTGTGTGCATGTGTCTGTATGTATGTCTGTATGTATGTGTGTGTGCATGTGTCTCTGTGTGTGTGCATGTGTCTGTATGTGTGTGCATGTGTCTGTGTGTGTGCATGTGTCTGTATGTGTGTGCATGTGTCTGTTTGTATGTCTGTATGTATGTGCGTGTGCATGTGTCTGTATGTATGTGTATGCATGTGTCTGTATGTGTGTGCATTTGTGTGTGTATGTGTGTGCATGTGTCTGTGTGTATGTTACTTTTAATCTGCCCCCCCCCCCATTTCCTGTACCATCAGAACTGCTTTTGTAGGGCTTGTTTGTGATAGCAGCCATGACTGCTGCTCTTCTGAAAAGCAATCCATGCACAGATCGCTTTTCAGAGGCATTTGACAGGTGGTAAAGAGGCATTGTGTTGCCTCCTCACCACCTGTTTTAAGCCTGTAAATGCAGCATCATTATACTGCAACCGTGCAATGCAGACAGTTGCGGGATAGTTGCAGTGCAGCCCCATTCAGCCTGGGTATACCTCCAGCTGCAGCCACAGCATGTGTACACCCCCAGCTGCTCCCTCTGCAGCTAAAGGGGGTGAAGTTGAGGGTGGTAAAAACAGCTTAATCATGTGGTTTTACTGCCCCTCCAACCTGACATGTGAACAAGCCCTTGGTTCACATCTGTGTGGCTGCGGGCTACGTTTAGGGCAGCCCATTCATTTCAATGGGCTTCCCTACCCACAAAAATGCAGGGAAAGAAGTCCCCGACCTTTTTCTTTTTTTTTAAATTGCACTGAGAATTAACGGTACCCCTAAAGAGCAGAGCATTTGTCTGTGTGTCGGGAACGAGCGCGACAAAGGCAAGAGAATTCTTGTTGGGCAGTGTATTAGTGCTCGAACAAGCACACTTAGACCGAATTTTAATGGTTCAAAGAATGTCAGGCAAAATGGTCGGCCCTCGCACATGTTCACTTCATCAAATCTGGCCCTCTTTAAAAAAAAGTTTGGATACCCCTGCTCTACTTGGATCCCTGACTTCTGGCCTGGCTGATTACCCGATCTGGTTACTGAACTCTGGCTTGGCTGATTACCCGATCTGGTTACTGAACTCTGGCTTGGCTGACTACCCGATCCGGTTACTGGAC
Organism: Lithobates clamitans; assembly: GCA_037952925.1. Lineage (NCBI taxonomy): Eukaryota > Metazoa > Chordata > Amphibia > Anura > Ranidae > Lithobates > Lithobates clamitans. Next base: position 7,090,409 of record JBBGZY010000374.1, read on the forward strand.
TCTGGCTATGCTTTGACTATGCTTACTAATACTATTAACAAACAAGTGTGATTTTACTGTACTTCTGTCTCGTTCTGGTTCATGGTTTCTGACAGGAACGCTCTTGGGTCTTATCCTCGGACGTACATGCCCCTGTTCTCCTCCATGATTTCCATAGATGTTTTCCCCTCAAGCCTGGTGGTCCTCCGAGGGGGATGTGTCTTTGGGGAGGGAGTACTGTCAGGGCTGGGCTCAGCCCTTCCTTCTCAAAGCTGGCCGCTCAGCTATTGGCTAATTGCCAGCTCCTATCTCTTCACAGTGATTTACCTGTTGACATCCTGCTCGTCAGTCCTGCCTACTTAAGCCGTCCAGTCCAGATGATCTTTGCCTTTGCCTTGGTCACATCTCTAGAGACGCTCTCCTGTGTTCCTGTTAAAGACTTGATTGGCTGACATTCCTTCTGGCTCCAGATCCTACTTGCTGTTCTACTACGCTCATCTCTAGCTTCCTGACGTTTTGGCTTGTCTGACTATCCGTTCCGGTTCCTGAACTCTGGCTATGTTTTGACTACGTTTACTCTGTTTACCTTTTCTATTATACAGTTAAATCACACTTGTTTAATAATATCTGTCTCAGTCTGATTCATGATTTCTGACACGCGTTTCACATAAAGTGCTTAATCATTGCAAGGATTAAGCACTTTGTGTGAAACGCGTTGCTTAACAGTGTGGATCCCTCATGTGTCATGTTTTTTAACCTTTGATTCTACAATAAACCAACAAATTTTTCTTTGTCTCTGGATGTGCCGCTTTTTCTCTTTGTTGCATGGATTTCCCAGGTTGCGGACCTTGGCAGGCACCCAGTCTTGTTGCCACAGCAGTAGCAAGAGATCTTTAATTTGCAGACAGCCTTGGAGTGGTGTACATTCTACTTCCCTTTTCCTTTAGAATGCACAAAACCTAGAAAAATTCCAGGAAGTATGTATTCATTAAGAAATATAGTAAAACCCAAGAGGGTAACCCCTCTGCATTAAACCCCAAGGGCTAATTATACTGCTTCTTCCTCTCTTCTTTCACTACCGAATACCTTCCCACCTCTCTGGTTGAATACAATCACAGGTTACACAGGGAAAGGTATATTTCTCTCCATGTGCTCTCTGCTGTTTTTTTACATTTCTACCCCATGGAAGCTGACTACCATTGAAGCCTTGTCTGAACCACAACTTTAGTCAGTATTTGGACTCTTCTAACTGGAAACGGTATATGGACAATAATGATAATATACTCCAGTTATAAATGTTTCTTGTCTTACATACTCTTTTACATACGGGAGGCAATCCCTCCATATAGGATTTAACCTTAGAGACATTTGTCCTGGCGTTCGGGGAGATGTGGTTTGGACCTCAGTGTTACTGTCATGACCTTGCAGTAATACATTCATGACCTGTCTGTCTCTTACCTGGTCTGTGTATCAGCCTTGAGGCTTGTACTCACACCTGCATGCTTAATTAATCTTCCCTCTGTGTGGCTCCACCCTAGCGTCAACAGGAACCACTATTTAACACCGTATTCTCCAAGCCTGCCTTGCCGTGCATTATTGTGTGTTTGGCTTCCTGTTTACCATGTGCTCTAAGTTTGTCTCTGTCTCTGTTACCGATCTTGGCGTATTCCCGACTATCCCTGTCTGCTTGTGACCCTGACCTTTGGTGCGTTCTCGACTATCCCTGTTTGCCTGTGACCCTGACTTTTGGCATGTTCTCTGTTATCCTTGTCTGCTAGTTGCCCGGACATTTGGCTACCTCCTTACTATCCCTTGCTGTCCTGGGCTGCTGTTTCCTCTCCATCCTCCTGTAGCCTACCGTGAGCGTGAGCTGGGAGACCCTGGGAGCCGCGACCTGGAGCCAGTTGCAGCCCAGTCCATCCTCACCACTAGAGGCTCTGGTGAACACCTGCTGGCTCTTAGACTCCGCGCCCTGGGGAATCTATGCTCTAACTCATTGTGGGATCCGTGTTGGTGCTCCAGGGGACCTGCCTTCCTGAACCACCCCGAGTTCCATCCGCAGCAGTCAGCCTTAGGGTCCACTATCATAGCGGTGCACTCCTGACCCCAACGGGGTGCATCTGTCACCTGGATACAGGTGACTTGACAGTTACATTATACTGTACTCTCTGTAGCTCTCCTTGTTTTGTTAACCTATTGGAAAAATTTAAAAAATATATATAAAATACAGTACTATTTTCCATGAAAAGCAACTCTTCCTCTGTCAGTGTTAGACATTCAGTGGAGATTACAGGAGGCAGATTTCTAGACAGATTCTGTAGTTTGTAGTCATTATAAGTAGAATATTCAGTATATTTATATATACTGTATATGTATATTTTTTTCTTGTAACAAAGCATTACTTGATTGCATGATGTATACTGTATCTGTCTGCAATAAATATTTAATGAAATCTGTACTGAAAAAAAAAAAGATGACCACTATCGCTGACCTTGTCCTGAAAGCACTAGTTAAATATTGGAAAAATAAAAATGAAGTCCAGCGTCCTAAGCTGCATACTTGTTTTGGGAGTGTGACTCATAAAGAACTGAAACTATTGAATCAGCATGACAGCTTTTAAGCATAACAGCCTTTAAAAATTCCTTGCATGTCTGCCTCAATTTTACTTAGTAGACCTGTGCTCGAAGGGTAACATACAACTATAATAGAGTGACCCTATCATTTAAATGAAAACAAAATGCTGCTGGTATAATGTGCAGGCACATAGGAGGTAGCAGCAAGTATGTGCAAGAATCTCAAGTTACAGCCCAATCCCAACCTGTTCTGACAAATAAAGATCCAACACTTTTGGGAGAGCCAGAACTCATACCTAAGCCCAGCTGTCACACAATCCTACTGGCTCATGATTATGATGGGGCATAAATGGGCAAGACAAGTTTGGCAGGAATATCGACACACTTAATTCTGGTCTTTTCCTTTTCTAAAAGATCAAAGTTGCCTATCAAAATAGGGGGTACGTCGGGTATGTAAGCAGGACTGGATTTCTGTATTACCAACATAGGCCATAGCCTAGGACAGCAGGGTCTCCAGAGGCAGCACCAAACCATCGGCATATAACATTTTTTATAAACAGTGACAAATTTTATGCCATCATTGATGCTTCCCTATGCAAGTCTGTTCAGTTTGTGTCACACTCAACTGTTCCACGCTCCAAGAACAGTTCTGCCCCTGTGGCTTCTGGGTTCTGCTGGTGATTATATAATACAGACTATATAATCGATATATAATGACTATAATTACAGAGGGGGCTGTCTTAAAGGGCTAGCTAGGGTGTGGCTTGATATTTAAGCAAAGAGTGCCTCTTGAGCCTCTAGTGCTCCTGTAAACCCCAGTCTGTATCCTGTTCCAGATATCAAGTGCACTCAAGCCTGTAGCCTGTTCCAGAGACCCTGTGCACTACAGCCTGTACCCTGCTTCAGTAATCCCGTTAACCCCAGCCTGTATTTTGCTCCAGTATTCCCAAGCACTCCAGCCTGTATCCAACTCCATTGTGCTTGTGTGACCTTGGTGCAGGTAGGCTCTTGTCTCTGTGGTTTGTTGTTTTGCACACCCTTGCCTGCCATACATTGTACTTGGCCATTTCTGTGTTCCTAGCATTCCAGGGCAGCAAGAGACTCTTCCAATATATCTGTGCTCGGTCCCAGGTAGCTGCCTGCTTGGGTGATTCAGAGGGCCGCAACCTGGGAGCCAGCAACAGCAAAACTCATCAGCCCTTGCAGGGTGTTCCCTGAAAGCTAGACAGCTTCTTATACACTGCAACTCAGCCTACATAAGTCTTTCTCAACTTTGTAGAATGAGTTCTCTCCCCTCAGAGCCATTGGGTATCTTGCCACTCTTGTACCACTGGCTCTCTGGAACCTACAAAGTATTCTGTATTTCATCTATAGCCAATGCCACTGCCTAAGTCACAGCTGCTGTTTCCAAACCCTGGTTAGCTAGTGCAGCTTCATGAGAAATTGGTGGTATTGTGTTCTATGTTCTTACTAGTACATGCCTGATTTCAGTTGGCCCCTGCAGTTGTCCTTAAAATAGTTTTGAGGGCAACAGAGTTGCAGTTGAGGGGCAGAAAGTAAAAGCTGGCCATGTGTGCAGGCACAATGTTACTACACTGGCACATCACACATGTAAGGCCTGAGTTCTCCTTCAAGAGGAATGTTTAGCTTTAATTGTAGCTCAAGTGCCCAAGACTTTATACACTGTATGAGACCTGCACTAGGTAGCTCTTTATTGAGGAAAGGAAAGTAGTGCAACCCTTCTATTACTCTTTCCTAATAATATTATTACTACTATTACTCTTTATTTATCCACACCAGCAATACTGTTTCCTTAGCTTCCCAATTATATGTGTCCATTAAAAGCTAGTTCATTATTTTTTAGGCTGTTTGGTGCTGTTCACACAGGCTCCAAATGCTGGGATTGTAGACCACCTGATAATACTTCCTACACTCATTTCTTACTAATTCCTCATTCCTCCACAGGAGCCTCAGTTGCAGATTCAGGTTCACACTGTTACGACACGACAGTCGTGTGACTGTGGATCCGACTTTGCCCTGTGATTTTAAGTCCGCAATCCATCTGACTTCAAACAGGGATCTGACTTTGTTCCCGACAATACCAGGCACTTTGTGTCTGGTATGACTCTTTAGGGGGAAACTCCATGCCAAATTTAAAAAAAAAACAAAAAAAAACACATGGGGTTCCTCCTCCAAGAGCACCCTTCGGTCTGGTATGGATTGTAAGGGGAACCCCCACGCCATCTGTGTGGGTTCCCTACCCCAAAATCTATACCAGACCCTTATCCGAGCACGCAGCTCGGCAGGCCAGGAAGGGGGGTGCGAGCTACCCCCCCCGAACCATACCAGGCTACATGCCCTCTACATGGTCAATATAGGGTGCTTTGCTTCCCTAGGTAGAGAGAGGCTGTGCCACATCCAAATACATATATATATAGAAAAAGGAAATTCCCCTAAATGGATTTTACCGCCACTTGCTAAAAAATATATATTTACGTAATAAGTGTGTGTAACAGAGTATAAGGAATAAAAAGATTTTTTATTTAGACATAACATAGCTTAAAAACATAATATTTCATAAATTCAACGGAGCATATTACATGATCAACAGGTATGATATTATTAACAAGCAGTAAATTATGCAAGGGCTCTTTTTCACACTCAATGCGTTTTGGAATACACAGTGTTTTTGTTCTTCTTCAGGGAAGTAGCAAAAAAGAGCAATTCATTTATAATATACTAGGTTGGGTTACTTTAAAAGTCCAAAATTGGAGTGGCATTGGGCATTGTTGCTGGTACAGTTGTCATTAGAACATAACATCATGATTAGTACTGGATGATATCAATTGGTGATGGTCCCATTTACTGGGGCATGGTATCTCACCTATCCCCGTCCCTCCTGGATGCGTGCAGGCCAGAGCAACTACTGAGGCAAAAGAGTAGGGAACCCCTATTAAGCTCAAGTTTCAAAATTGCCAGCCGCCCATCCCAGCATCCACCGTGCACAACCCATAAACAGACTGGCCAAAGATCTCAGCAGCCAGCAGGGAGCTCCGGGTCACCTTAGTGCTGCAGAGAAGGTGAGTATAGTTCTGCTTTTTACAGCAATGATGGTGAGCTGTCTCCTCATACATACATCCAAAGGAGATGTTGAATTGAATTTGAAATAAATGTTTTTTTAATATTGCAATACAACAATGAGAGCAACAATTTGAGCATCAGCATGCAACAGGTATAACCCTTAAATATCTTATCTTATAGGACTGCCTATCACCAGAATTGTGCGTATACTGGACAATCCTTCCAGGAGCATTCCAACTTACAAGTGTTGATAATCAGAGTTTAAATATAACAACATTTGTGATACATTAAAAATAAACAAAATATGTGCCATAAAGCTCAGCATCACATCCATAAAGTGCATGTTTAAATGAACAAGCATAAATTGTAATTCTCATTAGACCCATATGTTCTATTGTAGCCAATTTTTTAACGCCACAAATATTTTATTTTTAGACATGTTAGTATAATAACTTAAATAAACAAAAACACCAAGCGCAATAATGTTCTAGCGAGACATATACAATCAAATAAGTGTAAATCAAATGTATGTGAATGCACGTGCAATTAATTAAATAAAAATTGTTAGATTGACAATGATACCAAGCTGCTATCAATTATATAGTGGTCAGAATGCCCTAAAAATTAAAACATATAACATAGATTGATGCGTTCTGATACAAAGTTCAATCAATGTGAGAAAATAATTTTTTGTGCTAAAAAACCAATGTGAAAAAAATTGCTACCAAATCGCTAAAAAATCGCATATACATAAAATCGCAAATATATGAAAAAATCGCAAATATTTAAAAACTGTGTTCCTCCAGTTATACAAATCCACTGGAAGTGGTGCGATATCTCCAAAGTAAACTAAGCAACAATTGTGTATAGATATACTAAAAATGCGTTTGCAAATAGTAATCAATCCAAATTAGTGCCAATAAATAAACAAATTAGATACATTCCCTGTGGTAAGTGTTCAATCCTCCGTAATAAAAAATAAACAAATGATATGCTTATATCATTGAGCCTTGAGAAAGTCACGTGTCAGTGATGTAACGCGTGGGAGGAGCTTAGGACACAGTCTGCTGAATTCATTGTATCAAGCAGCAGCAGCTTGCGCAGCAAGCCTTGTCCTTACAAGCCAGCTGAGATCTGCCTATCTGCATGCCTAAAACAAGTCAGGCACACGTGAGTTTATCACTTTGCTGTTTTGCCTGTGAACTTTTATTGTAACAATATTGCGCAATGTTTTCTCTCTTTGTTTATTTTACATAAAACCACTTGATACTGAGAAAATTACCATTCATTGTGGCTGTGGAAGAAATAGCTCAGAGGGTGAACAGATAAGTGCTGCAGGAGTCCAGATGTCCCAGATTGCTGGGGATTGAGCTGTCGCCTGTTACTTATCCTATCTCATGAATTTAATCATCTATATTTAATCAGATTCTATTGGCACTATTTATCTATTTATACTCATCAATTGTATATGTATTGCACCTTTATAAGCATATCATTTGTTTATTTTTTATTACGGAGGATTCAACACTTATCACAGGAAATGTATCTAATTTGTTTATTTATTTGCGCTAATTTGGATTGATTACTATTTGCAAACGCATTTTTAGTATATCTATACACAATTGTTGCTTAGTTCACTTTGGAGATATCGCACCACTTCCAGTGGATTTGTATAACTGGAGGAACACAGTTTTTAAATATTTGCGATTTTTTTTCATATATTTGCGATTTTATGTATATGCGATTTTTTAGCGATTTGGTAGCAAATTTTTTTCACATTGGTTTTTTAGCACAAAAAATTATTTTCTCACATTGATTGAACTTTGTATCAGAGCGCATCAATCTATGTTATATGTTAGTATAATAATTACCTCTGTGCCATAGGTACATCATATAAGATCGGTATCCATATGTTCATGTTCAGCAAAATGTCTCAGGACAGGTAATCTTGGCTGCCTGTCTCTGTCTATGAGTATGTTTGTGCTGGGCCATCCTATCTTTAATTTTTTTTGTTTCCCTAACATATACTGTAATTTTTAACACAGGTATACCAATGTAGGAACCACAAATGACAGTTGACATGTAAAATGCTTCTTGTTGTTTAACCACTTCAATACAGGGCACTTATACACCTTCCTGCCCAGACCAATTTTCAGCTTTCAGTGCTGTCGCAGTTTGAATGACAATTGCGTGGTCATCCATCACTGTACCCAAATTAAATTTTTATAATTTTGTTCCCACAAATAGAGCTTTCTTTTGGTGGTATTTGATCACCTCTGCGGTTTTTCTTTTTTGCTAAACAAATAAAAAAAGACCGAAAATATTGAAAAAAAATAAAATTTTTGCTTTTGTTTCTGTTATAAAATTTTGTAAACAAGTAAGTTTTCTCTTTCACTGATGGGCACTGATAAGGCGACACTGACAGGCACTGATAATGCGGCACCAATGAGGCACCAATGAGCGGGCACTGACAGGCACTGTCGATGGGCACTGGTAGGAGGCACTGATGGATGGCACTGATATGCAGCATTGATGGGCATTGATAGGCGGCACTGATGGGCACTCATGGTGGCACTGAAAGGCTGCAAAGATGGGTTCTTATGGGTGGCACTGATAGGCGGCACTTCTGGGTACTGATAGGCACCACTGCTGGGCACTGATAGGCGGCACTGATGGGCATTGATACGTGGCACTGATGGCCACTAATGGGCGGCACTGATAGGCATCCCTGGTGCCACTGGCAGTGGTAGGCATTGTGAGTGGGCACTGGCAGCTGCCTGGGCATTAATTGCAGCTGCCGGGGCACAGATTAGTATTTCCCTGGGGGTCAAGGGGGGGCATACCTGGTGGTCCAGTGTGGATGGCCATCTTGGTGGTCCTGGGCGGCATGATGGTGGTCCTGGGCGGGATCTGAGAGGAGGCTGTGCTGATAAACAATCAGAACAGACCCCCCCTGTCAGAGCAGCCGATCGGCTCTCCTCTACTCGCGTCTGTCAGACGCGAGTGAGGAAAAGCCGATCACCGACTCTTCCTATTTACATCATGATCAGCCGTGATTGGACACGGCTGATCACGTGGTAAAGAGTCTCCGTCAGAGACTCTTTACCTAGATCGGAGTTGCGGTGTGTCAGACTGACACACCGCAACAACAATCGCCACGATCAGCGGCTGAATATCCTGAGGACGTCATATGACGCCCAGTCAGGATATTGAAACCACTTTACCGCCGTCATTCTGCTATATGGGGGGCGGCAAGTGGTTAAACTTTGACTTTTAGTGGGATAACCATTAGTCCTTTAACATCAGTGGGCACTGTATACACCATAAACAAGGATATGTATTTGTCCTGGGAGCTGCAAAAAAGGTCTGCAGACTACCTCTAGCCTGTGGTTGGTTACATAGTTAGATTGAAAAAAAAACACAATTCCATCAAATTCAACAAAAAAACAAAACTAAAAACATACAATCCCATATACACAATCCTATACCCACAGCTGATCCAGAGGAAGGCGAAAACCCCCAGCAAAGCATGATCCAATTTGCTACAGCAGGGGAAAAAATTCCTTCCTGATCCCCCGAGAGGCATTCGGATATTCCCTGGATCAGCTTTACCTATAAATGTTAATACCCAGTTATATTATGTACAACTAGGAAAGAATCCAGGACTTTTTTTTAAAGCAATCTACTGGCCAGAACCACTTGTGGAGGGAGCTTATTCCACATTTTCACAGCTCTTATGCCCTGTACACACGATCGGACATTGATCGGACATTCCGACAACAAAATCCATGGATTTTTCCCGACGATGTTGGCTCAAACTTGTTTTGCATACACACGGTCGCACAAAGTTGTCGGAATTTCCGATCGCCAAGTACGCGGTCACGTACACCACGTACGACGAGACTATAAAAGGGCAGTTCAGAACCAAGCGCGGCACCCTTTGGGCTCCTTTTGCTAATCTCGTGTTAGTAAAAGTTTGGTGAGAGACGATTTGCGCTTTTTCAGACTCGTGGTTTTCAGATCGTTTTCTGCTGTTCAGTATGTGCTTGTGGGTTTGTATCTGTTCTTCAGTGCATGCAGCGAGTACAATTGACTTTGTCATTGTGTTCGTGTTTGTTCGTTACTGATTTTCAGGTCGCTTTTCACAGGCCTTGCTGTTCTTCAGTGCGTTCTGTTACTTCGTTCTGAGCAGCTGACTGTTTTCTAGCCATGTTGCGTATACGTACTCATCGTAGAGTTCGCGCTGTGAGGGGGCTTGGTGTTGGGGTCCTTACCTTGACACAAGTCCAGTCCATGAACAGGGTGGGGAGGAGTTCTTGGACCAAGAATTGGTTGCTCCAGCGTGACCAGTTCTGTCACATGCCTTTGCTCTGTGAGAATAATCCTGATGATTTCAGGAACTTTCTCCGGATGACGGACCCCGTATTTCACCGTTTGTTGGCTTCGCTGACCCCCTATATCAGCAGGCAGGATACCTGCATGAGGCAAGCCATCACTCCGGAGCAGAGGCTAGTTGCCACCCTGCGGTACTTGACGACGGGGAGAAGCCTGCAGGACTTCAAGTTCTTGACAGGCATCTCCCCCCAGGCTCTGGGGATCATTATCCCAGAGACCTGTTCTGCCATCATCCAGGTCCTGCAGAAGGAGTATATTAAGGTAAGATTTTTATCCTTTAACATCGCATGTTATTGTATAGAATGTTTGTTAATATATTGTATTTCTTTCCTCATTCCCTAATTACCATGATTGTAATATGCTGTGAATGCCCCCTTTGTCCTTATGCATGCTGGATTTTTATGTAATTTTTTTTTGTCCTTCATACATATTTGCCTTCACTTACCTCCACAGCATGCTCTCCTGGGCCTATATTCACCTCCATGTAGTCACTTAACAATATATTTTGTCAGATCTATAGTAGTGCTTTACCCTAAACACCCCCTAAAATGTGTAAAATTGTGATGTGTGGTTTAAATTCAGACAGAGTGCCAGAGGCTTTTTTTTGGTCTCCCAAAATCATTTGGAACCCTCCCTCCCCCCAACTGCTAACTCAGCTAATACCAATCCTCTATCTGCTGACTTTGCCAAACCCATACACACTATACCCACCTCTTTTGTGGTCAGATTTATGGATGAATTCCCCAAAAGCATGTAGTGCAAGGGCCTGCCTGAATACTTTCAAATGGTACTGTTTAAAGTTTTTGTATCCTATTATTATCTTGATAGGTAATAGCAGAATGTAAAAATGCTTAAATGTGTACAGTGTGTATTTATCTCTTTGTATTATGACACTTTTTACCTGTCCAGTGGGATGCCAATAGTGTAAAGTAAGGAGAGGCTGGCCATAGTAATCCACATTATTTATGCATTAATCTCTCAATGAAGTGAAGAGGGTTACCTGTCCAAAACATCTCTCTCCCCCCCCATAAAATTTATAAAATGGCCCATGGGGGGGGGGGGGGATCTGATAGGTGGACCTTATACCTTAGTGTTTAAATACTCCCTAAAATAAATGTTATACTGATGTTGGCCGAGAATGTTTGTGTCTAATCTGCTTTCCATGTTTATGTGCAAAATGATTAATTTGTTTTTCTGGTTTGACGCCACAGTTTCCTTCCACGCCACAGGAATGGCAGACTGTGGCCTCCCACTTTGCCCAGCGGTGGGACTTTCCTAACTGTGGAGGGGCAATTGATGGGAAACACGTCCACATCGTCCCACCACCCAACTCGGGGTCATACTATTACAACTACAAGGGGTTCAATAGTATTGTGATGTTGGCAGTGGTGTCGGCTACTTATGAGTTCCTGTATGTGGATGTGGGGAAGAATGGCCGGATGTCAGATGGTGGAGTCATCGCCCAGATGGAGTTCTAGAGGCGTCTCCAGAATGGCAGCTTGGACTTGCCACCTCCAGAAGACAATGTGGAAGGACTCCCATTCGTCTTTGTTGCGGATGAAGCATTTGCGCTGGGGGACCATCTTATGCGGCCATTCCCGATGAGGACCCTCACCCCGGACCACAGGGTTTTTAATTACCGGCTGGCCAGAGCCAGAAGAGTGGTGGAGAACACGTTTGGAATCATGGCCAGCCGGTTCCGCCTATTTCTTATACCCATACACATGGCGGAGTATAAACTGCATCATATCATCCTGGCATGCTGTGTTCTCCACAACTTTTTAAGGTGAAATTCTGCCAACTATGCTGCCTCAGTGGGGCCTGAGGCCGGAATTCATGTAAATGAACCAAACCTGACGGTGCTTGAGGCTGGCCGTCCTGGCTTGCCCCCCTATGTGCACGTGAGGTCCGTCTAAGATACCTTGAATACTTTGCGGGTAGGGGGGCCATCAATATGCCAGACAATGTCTGAGCCTTTTTTTAAATAAAAAAAATGAGTTACCTACTAAAATATTTGCTGACATTTATTACTGCTTGTGTTTCTTTTAGCTGACCCTGACTGAAATGTGCGTAGTCCTGAAAATGGCGTGATTGTGTAACATTGGAAAGCACTGTTGGGTGTTATTTACTAAAGGCAAAGACACTTTGCACTACAAGTGCACTTGAGACTGCACTGAAACTGCACTTGTAGTGCAAAGTGGATTTGCCCTTAGGAAATAACCCCCATTGTCACAGAAAACACCAATTTTACCACAACAAAAGTTTTGGAGCGTTGAAAGAAGAATCCACACATTATTGATTATCAATCTTTTTAATACTAGCACAATCACATGTGCATTTGTAAAAGGTTTTTAAAACAAACCAACATGTTTGTTGTATAACATTTTTTTGGGTCACATTAATAACAGTCAAAATGTCCATTTAAGGTAAAACAGGCCAGTTTAAAACCAAGAAGAAATACACAAATCTGGAACTTACAAAGTTCAACTTTTGTAGAAATTGAAGGCAATATCAGACATGAGTATTTATAAACTGTGTTTGATATTGCGTTCAGATGGGGTGAAGTGATCCCTGGAAAAGCCAAATTTTGAAGATGCACACAAATTGCAGAATGTCAACATGTGCTCTATGCCATCATGGGGGATCAAGGGACGTGTTTTGGGGGTGCAACCACTTCCTCTCAGCTACTTTTTTATTGAGGAAGGGGTTGCACCCACAAAACGCGTCCATTGATCTCCCGTGATGGCAGATAGCACATGTTGACGCACTATGTGCATCTTCAAAATTTGGCTTTTCGAGAATATGTAAAAAAAGTGCAAAAAATTTTTCGATCTAAAAAACACGAAAAAAGTCTGGTATTTGGAGGTGTTTTAAACTCTCCCTAAAACATCAATGATGTTTTTCATTTTGTTTTGAACATCATTGATGTTTTTCTGAATGTTCTCCAAGTCCCTATTACACCCCATGATCTCCCCGATCAGGATCTAGGCACTCTCACTGGTGAAATGACCTGGATCCACATCATCACGATCACCTAAAAATATAGAAAAAAAATACACCATATATTATAAATATGCCGGCATCCATCTCTTACCTGAGCCTTTGGTCGCAGACACTCATCTGATGTGGTGACAATTTCGATTACGTCTCCTTCCTCCTCCTGTTGGCTTTGGTGGATTTCCACTTCTTCATGAGGTGGGGGGTCTGTGGTCTCCTCTGATGAGTGGTGTCCTCCGAGTCTTTTCTCCCCTATTAAAAAAAATAGGTATACTTAGCACACAGATATTTGATGGTAGAAATAGGAATATGAAACATTGCTTGGAAGTGGGGTACGATTGTCTATTTTGGCAGAGTTCCAAGATGAAGAAATATTTTTTACCTTTTGTCAAGCTTGAATACTTACCTGTTTTGGACAAGCTTCTCGGATGGAGACACCCCTATAGTATACACTGGAGCACCTGTGTGGGACCCACTAACAAAAAGGGTATTCTGGTGTCCCACACTAGTGCTCCAGTGTCCAGATGTGTAAACAGCTGCTGAGTGTCCTCTCCTTACCAACCCATCTACACACCCAAATTATTTTAAGAGAAGTAGGCTAGCAAAAATGTCTTCAAATGCATATGGCCAAAACATGGTGTTTTCTATGCCGAACAAACAATGTTTACAACGAACGAACAATGTGACCATGAACATAAAAGTTGCCATTTTAAACTGTACAACAGTAAAGAAAAGCACATGGAGCAGCACGAATGTAATAAAAATAAAGAATAGTAACACAGGACAACTACTTACTTTTTTGCAGCACTCTCCTGATCCTTCTATACTGATCGTGCTCCCTTAATTTGAGGTCCGACCACCGCTTCCTCAGTTGATCTTTCGATCGTCGTACCCCGAAATTCCGGTGCAGACTCTTGACCACTTTCGCCATTGGAGTTGGGGTAAGGTCCATACTTCCCGTCATAGTCGGTCCTCTTCAGGATGTCGACCATCTCCAACATCTCCCCAAAGGACATATTTGAGGCCTTAAATCGTCTCCTCTGGGATCGGGAGGTTTCAGGCTCCGGGCTTTCCTCCTCCTCCTTCTCCTCCTCGTTGCTGTAATTAGCACGCACCTGCTGTGTCTCCGCCATGTGCTCTTCCCCCACTGCGCCAAACGAGAAGGAGCGGGGAATAAACTAGAAAGAACGTCAGGGGCGGGCGGAGTTTCACGCATGCGCAGTGTATATAAAGCGTAACACATGTGCGTACTACGTACAATCTGTGAGCGGAGGAAGGAGTATCGGAGGCGCCGATCGTGATAACGAAGGTAAGATTTCAAATTGGGCCTATACTGCTTCTAGATTGAGGCCTGTATTTGGACAAGTTTGGAAGACTTTAGGCTGACATTAGGGTTTGTCTTGTGTTGTGTCTTCCTGAGAAAATGGATCTAGTCAATATCATGACTTTATGCCAATCTTCATAGATATGTTCAGAGAGCTGCCCTGTCTGTGGCAGGTAAACCACCCTGACTATAAGAACCAAACAAAGAGGAAGGCAGCGCTGGATCAATTGCTGCAATTTGTGAAGCCGGTGATCCCCACGGCAGACATCACCTATTTGAAGATCCTAATTGGTGGCATGAGGAGTACTTATCTAAGGGAGCAGAAAAAGGTCCAGGATTCCCAGAGATCAGCTGCAGCAGATGACGTTTATCTCCCCAGGCTGTGGTACTATAACAGGTTGCATTTTCTGGCAGGCCAGACTGAACCCAGGCCAGCACTCTCCACTCTTCCTTCCACGCTTCCTTCCCCCCCAGCTGAGGCTTCTGACACCCAACCTGAGCCTTCCAGGCACCAACATGTGGAGGAGCCCAGCTTGAGCCAGGTATAGCATTCTTCTAAAGATTTCTGGTTGTCCAATCAACGATGTTAAATAGATGTTAGTTTGGAGTATTAATATCTGATTGTGATTGATGAACCAAAAAATAAAACGATGTCCCTTTTGCATACACAGAAAAGTCTCAGCCAGGAGGTGGCCGGGCCAAGTAGGCTGCCCCATACCCAGGTCCCTCCCCTCCGCCTTCAAAGAAAAAGTGGCAGGAAGAGGAGTAACCTGGAGGAGGCTGCAATTGGCCTATTTTGGAAGGCTACTGAGGCCCTCAGAACCCCCCACAGTGTGGAAGAGGATTTTGCTGAGATAACTGCATGCAAAATGATGCAAATGGAGGAGGGCCAATGACTCTTATGTGAGTTTGTAAATTTAGAAGTTCTAAATAAGGGGTTGAGGGGCCAACTTACATGCGAAAGCCATATTTGTCAGCTCACCCATGGTCCTCGTCCCCCTCCTCCTCCAGGTCCTACTCCTCCTCCTGCCACAACTCCACCACCAGAGCCACAGCCAGGAAGGAAGCGTGTAAGGAAGACCAGAGAGTGATGGCCCTGGGTTCAGTCTGGCCTGGCCAAAGATGCAGCCTCTTGTATGACCACAGCCTGGGAACATACATGTCATCTGCTGCTGTTCGTGATTCTCTCTGACTTCTGGACCAGATTGTACTCTCTTATATATTGACTCCTCCAGGCCACCAATTTTGCAGTAAAATAATTGATGTCTGCCCTGGGGGTCAAAGCCTTCGCCAGTTTCTGATGTTTATCCAGCGTTGCCTTCCTCTTTTTTTGGTTCTGAGCCCTTAATAAAGGAATTTTTGTTTCAATTATACTCGCCTATGTGTGTTTTCCTTCAAAAAGGACAGTTTGTTTGCGAGGAGGCAGGTAAATTTCAAAAATACAATGTGAAATTAACAAGAGACACCAACACCAAGCAACTTCCTTGAGATTAAATAATACAAGATAATAATGGTGTTGTGGTAACTTGACACACAAAACACACCCAAAAATATTCGAGAGTAAAAACAAAAAAAAATAAATAGAAATCAGGCTTAAAAAAAATACATACCAAAAATATATATATATCTTTTTTGTCAGATGTGACAAATCAAAATATATTGATGAAACCATGCTAAATAATAAAGAAAGAAGTTTGTGAGAACTCTGTGTGAATATGAGCAGCAAAACGACTTCATTCTTCTCGCATTATAAAGAAAAACAGAGTGCGCTGCATTAAACTATTTAAAACATTGCAGCCTGACGAAAGTGCTATATCCATTCCGAACGCTAAGTTTACCAGACCGAGCAGTTCCATCTCGGAATTTCTTCTGAGCATGCGTGGCACTTCCGTCGGAATTGTCGGAATTGTCCGCACACGGTCAGAATTGACGCAATCGGATTGTGTTGGCGGAAAATTTTATAGCCTGCTCTCAAACTTTGTGTGTCGGAAAATCCGATGAAGCCCACACATGGTCGGAATTTCCAACAACAAGCTCCGATCACACATTTTCCGTCGGAAAATCCGACCGTGTGTACAGGGCATTACTGTGAAGAAACCTTTCTGTATTTGGAGATGAAATCTCATTTCCTCTAGATGTAAAGAGTGCCCCCTTGTTCTCTGTGATGACCTTTTAAAGTGACCACCATGTTCACTATATGGACCCCTTATGTATTTGTACATGTTGATCATATCCCCCCCTTAAACTCCTCTTCTCTAGAGTCAATAAATTCAGTTCCTCTAATCTTTCCTCATAGCTAAGCTCCTCCATGCCTCTTATCAGTTTGGTTGCCCTTCTCTGCACTTTCTCCAGTTCCCTGATATCCTTTTTGAGAACTGGTGCCCATAACTGAACTGCATATTCTAGGTGAGGTCTTACTAATGATTTGAACAAGGGTAAAATTATATCTTTCTCTCTGGAGTCCATACCGCTCTTAATATAAGAAAGAACTTTGCTCGCTTTGGAAACCGCAGCTTGGCATTGCATGCTATTATTAACCACTTCACCCCCCGGAAGGATTTACCCCCTTCCTAACTAGAGCACTTTTTGCGATTCGGCACTGCGTTGCTTTAAATGACAATTGCGCGGTTGTGCGACGTTACACCAAAACAAAATTGACGTCCTTTTTTCCCCGCAAATAGAGCTTTCTTTTGGTGGTATTTGATCACCTCTGTGGTTTTTATTTTTTGCACTATAAACAAAAAAAGCGTAAATTTTGAAAAAAAAGCAATATTTTTTACTTTTTGCTATAATAAATATCCCCCCCAAAAAAATAAAAAAAAATGTTTTCCTCAGATTAGGCTGATATGTATTCTTCTACATATTTTTGGTTAAAAAAATCGCAATAAGCGTATATTGATTGGTTTGCGCAAAAGTTATAGCGTCTACAAAATAGGGGATAGATTTATGGCATTTTTATTATTCATTTTTTTTATTAGTAATGGTGGCGATTTGCAATTTTTATCGTGACTGCGACATTGCGGCGGACACTTTGGACACTTTTGACACTATTTTGGGACCATTGTCATTTATACAGCTATAAAAATGCACTGATTACTGTATAAATGACACTGGCAGGGAAGGGGGTAAACACTAGGGGTCGATCAAGGGGTTAAGTGTGTACTAGGGAGTGATTATAACTGTGGGATGGATGGGCTCACTACGACATGATAGAGATCACTGCTCCCAATAACAGGGAGCAGTAGATCTCTGTCATGTTGCTAGGCAGAACAGGGAAATGCCTTGTTTACATAAGCATCTACCCGTTCTGCCGCTCCGTGACATGATCGCGGGACACCGGCAGACATCGAGTCCGCGGGACCCGCTGTCACGCAGTACACAGGCGGGGCGCGCGCATGCCCACTAGCCCCGCGAATTAAAGGGGACATACAGGTATGCCCATTTGCCCACCGCTGCCATTGTGCCGACGTATATCGGCGTGCGGCGGTCGGCATGTGGTTAAGCTTATGATCTACCAAAACCCCCAGCTCCTTCTCCACTATGGATTGCTCTAGTTGTATTCCCCCTAGTATGTATGATGTATGCATATTCTTAGCTCCCAAGTGCATAACTACATTTATCAACAAGCTTGCAAGTTGGAGACATCCTGTAAGGACGTTCCGCTGCATAGCTTGGTGCCATCTACATATACTGAAATTGTACTTTTAACCCCAGACCTATATCATTTATAAAAATATTAAAAAGTAAGGGTCCCAACACTGAACCTTGGGGTACACCACTGATAACCTTAGACCATTCAGAGTAAGAATCATTAACCACTACTCTCTGAATTCAGTCTTTAGCCAGTTTTCTATGCATTTACAAACTGAAATTTCCAAGCCTGTAGACTTTACCTTATACATGAGCCGTGTGTGGGTAACTGTGTCAAACCCTTTTGCAAAATCCAAGTATTTGTCAGAGAACCATCACAAACGCTCGTTCCCGTGTGCCAGCCAGACGTATGGTAAGAACGAACGAGCCCCGGACTAGGCACACACGTAATGCGAACGTAGGAACGAGGGCACGTCAGCGCGTGCATGTTCGCACGCCAACTAATCACTGCGCGAGGCGCCCTATTTAAATGATCAGCATACTAGCATCAGCACAAGTGCTGAATTGTCTCAGCTCGTTCCTGAAACCCTTGCTTTTTCCTTGTTTACTTGACCCTGATCTTGAACCTCTGCTTTCCTTGACCACCGTCTCGGATCATCCCTACATCTCTGCCTGCCTTGCTTCCTGTACTGAACCTGGCTTGGACTCCTGACTACGGCTCTGTCTCCCGATTCTGAACCTCGCTACCAGTTTGTTGCCAACCTCCGCCTGTCCCTGACTACGAATCTGCCTGCCGATTGTGTACCTCACTGCCAGCACGTTGCCAACTCCTGCCTGCCTTTGACCCTGCAAGTTCCTCTGCTGGACCTCTTCTGAATCCATCCAGTGATCAGCAACCCAGCTTCCTTCCGAAGACTTCCGTGTTCCTGATCCTACCAGCAGGCACCTGCACCCTTCCGCCGCCCTAGCAACCCTGTCCCAACATCCAGGGGTGCTAGGACCGGGACCGTGCAAGAGGCCGCCCTCGTCATTTTTCAGAGACTTTCTAGACCTATTCATGATCGTCTACCTAGACGATATTCTAATTTTCTCAGCCTCCCTAGATCTACATCGTGTCCATGTGAAACAAGCCCTTCTGAGGTTAAGACAAAATGGACTCTATGCCAAGGCCGAGAAATGCGAATTTGAATGGCAGACCATCCACCTCCTCGGACTGGTGATTTCTACAGGAGGTATGGCAATGGATCCTCAAAAAGTCGCAGCTATAACATAACGGTTCATCGGCTTCTCTAATTTCTACAGGAAGTTCATTAAAAACTTCTCCGGTATCATCATGCCATCACACAGCTCACCAAGAAACAGAACCGTTTTCAATGGACAGAGGCAGCCCAAGCTGCTTTTGATAAGTTAAAGGGACTTTTTACCTCGGCCCCGTTACTAAAGTACCCTGACCCCGCTCTCCCATACATCCTGGAGGTGGATGCCTCAGAGAGCGCCGTAGGGGCCATCCTGTCCCAGCGCCAAGGACCCAAGGCTCTAATGCACCCTGTGGCCTTCTTCTCAAAGAAGTTGGGGCCTTCAGAAAGGAACTATGATGTGGGGGACCAAGAACTGTTGGCAATTAAATTGGCTCTAGAGGAGTGGCGGTACCTCTTGGAAGGAGCAGCACACCCAATACTGATCTTCACGGATCACAAAAATTTGGAATACCTCAGGACCACCAAACACCTCAGGCCCAGACAAGCAAGGTGGGCTCTTTTCTTTTCACGCTTTAATTTCCACATAACCTACCGGCCCGGCTCCAAGAATGTGAAACCTGACGCGTTATCGCATATGTTTACAGAAGTTGAAGTTCCACCTCAAACAGATACTATCCTACAGGCTGGAAATATTCTACTTACTCAAACCGACTTAATGTCACAGATCTGTCAAGCATCCAGGGAATTCTCTTTGTCCCCAGACACGGACCTTCAGGAAAACGATGGGCTCTATTGGCGGGGCAATAAAATTTTCATACCGCAGAACTTACGTGCTACCATCCTACAGGTGTGTCATGACTATCCGCTGGCCGGCCATTTCGGGGGATACAAAACCATGGATCTGATCCAGAGACATTTTTGGTGGCCTAGTTTAGCAAAGGACTGCAGGAAATATGTTGGCTCATGTTCAATCTGTCTCAGGAACAAGAACAGCAAAAACAAAGCATGGGGACTATTAAGACCTCTACCCATTCCTGAGAGACCCTGGGATAAAATCGCAATGGACTTTATCGTAGAGCTCCCTCCATCGGAGGGGTTCTCATCTATCTTTGTAGTAGTAGACCGCCTCTCCAGGATGTGTCATTTCATCCCTATGAAAGGGACCCCATCAGCAACTGAAACTGCTAAAGTCTTCCCTAAAGAGGTTGTTAGACTACACGGAATCCCTAGTGACATTGTCTCGGATCGAGGAGTACAGTTTACTTCAAGATTTTGGAAAGCACTGTGCGAAGCGCTGGGCATCAAACTCAACTTCTCTTCGGCTTATCATCCCCAGTCCAACGGACAGACTGAGCATACCAACCAAACGCTGGAGCAATACCTGCGTTGCTTCACCTCCTTTTCCCAAGAAGATTGGGCCTCACTTCTGCCATTGGCAGAATTTGCATTTAATAACTCTGCTCATACCGCCACCAACCAATCGCCTTTCTTCTCCAATTACGGGTTTCATCCCTCCTTTTTGCCAACATTGATTCCGGACTCTCCTTTGCCAGCAGTTCAGGACAGATTGAATTTCTTTGCTACCAATAACCAGGTGCTGAAGGATACCATTGCCAAAGCACAAGAGGTTAATAAGAGGTTCTTTGACAGGAAGAGGAGAGGAGAACTGGATTTGAAGGTTGGTGATCGTGTGTGGCTGTCAACTTTGAATCTGAAACTTACCTGTCCATCCAGGAAATTGAGACCTAAATATCTAGGACCTTTTCCGGTCAAGAGAAAAATTAATCCAGTGGCTTATGAGCTTGAACTTCCCGACTCATTTAAGATTCACCGTGTGTTTCATACCTCCTTGTTGAAGCCTGATGTGGTTAATCCCTTTCCAGGTCGTGAAAGAGGGCCCCCAGAGGCCATAATGGTGGATAGAGAAGAAGAGTTAGAAATCGAGACCATTGTAGATTGCAGGAGAAGGCGGGGACAGAATCAATATTTAATTAAATGGAAGGGTTTTGGTCCAGAAGAAAATTCCTGGGAACCAGAAGCAAACCTCCATGCCCCAAGACTTATACAAGCCTTTTATCATTCTTATCCGGAAAGGAGATCTCAGTTGGGCATCCGGAGGCTGCCCTTAAGGAGGGGCAATGTCAGAGAACCATCACAAATGCTCGTTCCCGTGTGCCAGCCAGACGTACGGTAAGAACGAGTGAGCCCCGGACTAGGCACGCACGTAATGCGATTGTACGAACGAGGGCACGTCAGCGCATGCACGTACGCACGCCAATGAATCACGGCGCGAGGTGCCCTATTTAAATGATCAGCATACTAGCATCAGTGCTGCATTGTCTCAGCTCGTTCCTGAAACCCTTGCTGTTGCCTTGTTTACTTGAACCTCTGCTTTCCTCGACCACCCTCTCGGATCATCCCTACATCTCTGCCTGCCTGGCTTCCTGTACTGAACCTGGCTTGGACTCCTGACTACGGCTCTGTCTCACGATTCTGTACCTCGCTACCAGTTTGTTGCCAACCTCCGCCTGTCCCTGACTACGAATCTGCCTGCCGATTGTGTACCTCACTGCCAGCACGTTGCCAACTCCTGCCTGCCTTTGACCCTGCAAATTCCTCTGCTGGACCTCTTCTGAATCCATCCAGTGATCAGCAACCCAGCTTCCTTCCGAAGACTTCCGTGTTCCTGATCCTGCCAGCAGGCACCTCCACTCTTCCGCCGCCCTAGCAACCCTGTCCCAACCTCCAGGGGTGCTAGGACCGGGACCGTGCAAGAGGCCGCCCTCGTCATTTCAGACTCCGCTGTAAGGTACGTGACAGTATTCCACATCCCCAACCACCCCTCTGTCCAAGGTTTTACTTACCTCCTCATAAAAGGAAATCAGGTTTGTTTGACAACTTCTGTCTTTCATGAATCTATGCTGTCTGTTGCTTAAAATATAATTTCCTTGTGCTTCCATGGCAGCATACTGGTGATAGAGCTCCGCCTCGACCCCTCAGGACTAGTGAATAGCATCAATTAAAGGCATAGACCCTCCCCCAACATTCTCCTTTTTTTCCCTCATACCTCTTGCGCTGGTGAAGAGTAGCAGTATGTCCATACCTCTGCCTTTGGCAGCATCCGCCGGGTTTAGCCTTTCCCGTCCCTGTTCTTGGGCCGCTCACAGCGCTGATAAGACTGGGAACCCCTCTGTGGATCTGTTGGGGTCTTCTCGCAGAGTTTGCTCAGAGGAACAGTGCGGGCCCGTGTCCCCACCGCCGTATTGTGCATGCAATATTAGACTGATAAAGATCAGTATAATGTCGGTTTCTGTGCTGTTCGGCGCCGGCTCTACTGAGCATGCGAGGGCACATGCGCGGTTACTCGCCGTTTCGGCGGCCTTTTTGGTGTCTGGAAAAAGTGCCAATTTTGCCCTTTTTTTCCAGAATTAACTATCACTGGTGGTTCATGGGATTAGCCCACCCACCTTGAGGTTAAGGACAGCATCTGGGTTAGCTATCAGAGTCTCCTCGGCTGTGCCCTGTTAGGTTCGCTGACGCTGCTCTGTGGTAGGTATTCTTTTACTTTAAAAAAAAAAAAAAAAGTCTCCATAGTTCTATTTCCTTTTCTTGCTATATTTCCGCAGCTCATCCTTATGCCCAACTCCGCAATGAGCCATTCATCATCACGCAACAAAGATCCTCACACTTCTATTAGGTATGGGACCAACTATACGTGAGTATAAAAAAAAAAAAAAAAAAAGTGTGCTCGCTGGCCTAAACGAGGATTTCCTAAATCGTAGCCCTGTCCACTCCAAGAGGTCCAGAAAATCCTCAAGGCACCGTGACAACAACAGCCCAGACCGCAGGTCTCATTCTTCACGCCACCGGTCCCGCTCGTCAGGTCGTAGGTCCCATTCTTCACGTAATAGATCAGAGAGATCAAGATCCAGAAGACGAGATAGGTCCCCCTCTCCTAGAACACATACAAAGAAGAAATGCTGGACATGTGGGACTACTCCACTGCCATACAAAGTGGTCTGTTAGGATTGTTTTGCGGACTATGTGTCCAACTGCAAGCTAGAAATAGATATTGAGACGGCTTTGCATCAGGATGTCCCCAAGGAGGATATAATTAAAGCCTTGGAAGAGCTTAGGTTATCAGCAGACTTTGTCGGGGTAGCGGCCATTGGCACGATTAGATGCTCAGCAAGGTCCATGCTGCACTCAGTAATGGCAAAGAAGGCCTTGTGACTGAAACCCTGGATGGCTGACTTAACTTCCAAACAAAACTGGTGCAAAATCCGATTAGATGGGAAGACATTATGCCGAGACAAGATGGATAAAGCTATCTCCAGGTTGTCAGGAGGAAAGTCCGGTATGCTTCCCCAAGACAGAAGGATGCGAAGATCCAGAGGGGGTTCTTCTAGGTTCCACCAGTCGAATCGTAGGGATTTTAGGCAATCAAGGCAGCCTAGAGACAACAGAAGACCCTGAAAAGGCACTCGGGCATCCTTTTTGAAAAGAAAGATGAAGACCCTTCCGGCTCCACAGGAGCAGAAGCAGTCTTTTTGACGCCATATTAGCCCAGACACTCCCGGTGGGAGCCAGGCTAAAGTTCTTTTTTCCAGTCTGGGCCGACTGATGCCAGGATCCCTGGGTCCTGTCAACAATTCAATGGGGGCTCTTTTGGAGTTTCTCTCATCCTCTACCCCAGAATTCTTTCAAAAGAACAGAGATTCCATCCTCTCTGCTGAAGGCTCAAGCTCTAAAACACTTCATAATGTCACTCCAGCTTCAGGGGGCAGAGCGCTTCACAGGCTTCTACTCCACCCTATTTCTGGTCCCAAAAAGGCCAGGTGGGTGGAGGCCTATGATAGATCTGAAGAGGCTCAACGGGTACATACACCACGAAAGCTTCAAAATGGAATCCCTGCAAACAATTATTCTGGCAGTCCAGCCATCGGATTGGATGATTTCAGTCGATCTGCAGGATGCATACCTACATGTTCCAATTCTACCTGATTTTCAAAAGTATCTAAGATTTGCAGTGGGACGGACCCAGCTGCAGTTCCAAGCCCTGCCTTTCAGTGTGCACCTCCCCCAGGGTATTCACCAAGATACTAATATCCGCTCTGGTTCCCCTGTGGGAGAGGGGCTTGAGGATATAGCACTATTTAGACGACATCCTCCTCCTAGCAAGCGATCCGGATCAATTGGTATATCACCGAGGCATTCTTCTACAGTCCCTAAAAGAGCTAGGGTGGCTAATAAACCCCGAAAAAAGTCAACTTGCACCAACACAGCAGATGATCTATCTGGGTGCAATGTTCGACACTCAGGAGGGGACAGTATCATTACCTCCTCCGAAGATGAGGATCGTCATCCAGAGAATGTTCAAGGTCATCCAGGGCCCATATCTGACGGCTTCACAATGTCTGAGCCTCATTGGCACAATGTCTGCCTGCATACCGCTGCTTCCTTGGGCCCATTGGCACTTGAGGTATTTTCAGACAGGTTTCTTGGCACAGTGAAAGAAACAACAACTCTCTCAGACGATCCTGCTGACGGGAATAATGCGCAGGAGTCTTCACTGGTGGACCTTTCCAGAAAACCTCTCCAAACCTCGTCATCTGGGCTCCCTCCCCTGGATTACAATTTCAGTCTGACGCAAGCGGACAAGGCTGGGGAGCCCATTTCAGGGAAACCAAAATACAAGGAAGATGGTCCTGTGCCATCCAGGGAGTGGTATCCAACATCCTGGAGATGAGGGCAGCATTCTTGACTTTGACTTCATTGGCATCTCAAATCAGAGGCCAGAGAATACTTATACGCCTGGACAACACGGCAGCTGTCGCGTATCTGCAGAGGCAGGGGGGCACTCGCAGCAGATCTCTCCTCAGAGAGGTAGAGCCGATTATGCTCTGGGCAGAGAAGAAGCTCCTGGACCTCAGAACGATGTATCTTCAGGGTAGGTTGAACATGGAAGCAGACACGCTGTCAATGAACTTCCTGGACAACAACGAGTGGGCCCTCCATCCCCATGTCTTCCCTCAAATCGTCAGCCTTTGGGATCCCCCTCAGGTAGACCTGTTCGCCACTCTGGAGAATGCCAAACTGACCAGGTTCTTCTCTCGCCTGCCGCATACACAAGCCGAGGAAGTGGATGCCCTGTCATGCCCTTGGAGGTTCACCACGGCCTATGCCTTTCCTCTCCGGCCAATAATATTCAAGTTCCTCTTGAGGCTTCCCAGAGAGGCAGTCCAGGTGCTGGCAGTACTTCCATATTGGCCGAAGGGACCCTGGGTTCCTCTAGCCATGCGCCTCAGTGTGAGCTCTCCAATCAGGATCCCTCCTTTCCCTCAACTTCTGGCGCAGGGCAGTCTAGTTCATCCAAACCCTCAGAAGTTGAATCTTCGAATCTGGAGGTTGAGAGGCGAAGGTTAGAGTCCCTAGGATGTTCCCCAGGGGTCATAACAACCCTTCTAAGAGCCAGAAAACCGGCAACCAATGCCATATATTCAAGAATATGGGACAAGTTCTTGTAATTTGCTACCACAAATGGATTTGATCCAACCCTTCCTTCTACGTCAGATGTTCTAGGTTTTCTCCAGACAGGACTTGATCTGGGGCTTGGTCTAAGCTCCCTCAAAGTGCAGATAGCAGCGATCTCTGCCGCAACAAATAAAAGATGGGCAGAGGATCCTTTAGTGGTCACTTTCCTCAGAGGAGTATGAAAGATTCGCCCACCTGTCAGATGGTTTTTTCTTAAATGGGATTTGTCCCTGGTCCTTGAAGTCCTATCTGATCATCCCTTTGCTCCAGTGGAACAAGTAGCAATATGGAACCTGACACTGAAAACGGCTTTCCTGCTAGCCATTACATCTGGCAAAAGGATTTTGGAACTTCATTCTTTAGGGATAGGTGATGACCACATCTCCTTCTTCCCCCGATAGAGTGGAGCTTCGTCCCCTTCGGGGGTTCATACCTAAGGTCGCTACTCCAAGCCACCTTTTAGACCCTTGGGCACTACCAGTGTTTACTGAAACAGATTCGGAATCTTGTCACGAGCTGGACATATCCAGAGTGCTCAGGGCCTACCTAGAGGCCACCAGACCCTTCAGAAACTCAGAGAGACTGTTCATTGTACCGTTCAGGAAATACAGGGGCAAAGAAGCTTCCATCAGAACTCTGGCATCTTGGGTTGTAAAGTTATTCCAGAAGGCCTACAGGGTGAAGAATATGGAGCCTCCATCCCGAGTTAATTCTCATTCTACAAGGGCCATCTCAACTTCCTGGGCAGCAAGGCTAGTGTTTTGTTGGAGACAGTGTGCAGGGCCGCCACCTGGTCTTCTCACAATACATTCCTCAGACACTACCATATTGATCCAGGAGCTCTCACGACTGTTGAGTTCGGAAGGAGGGCAGTTCAGGCTGCAATGTCCCTTTCTAATTAATCATTTATTGTTAAGCATTATCCCACCCATGTCAGCTAGTTATTTATCACCAGTATGCTGCCATGGAGACACCAGGAAAACGGAAAATTGTATCATACTTACCGTAATTTTCCTTTCCTGGTGCCTATCCATGGCAGCATACGCTCCCACCCTCGGTATTCTATATTACGGAGAATGTTGGAGGAGGGTCTATGCCTTTAATTTATGCCATTCACTATTCCTGAGGGAGGAGTCGAGGCGGAGCTCTATCACCAGTATGCTGCCATGGATAGGCACCAGGAAAGGAAAATTGCGGTAAGTATGATACAATTTTCTGTTTTTCCAGCAGGAACTCATCTATGTGGTCTTTTATTAAACTCTCCAGTATCTTCACTGGTTGAAAATCTCTTGGTTGGAAATCAATTTTGAGCTGTCAGTCTCTGTGGGCTTTGTGTCATGTAAATGTTTGAACGTGAACCACCTGTAATTCTGTGCTCTTCATGTACATTTTGTAAAGGATTTGCCCTATACACATTATATAGGAAAAAAAGTTGGAACATTGTGAATAAAACTGAGAAACAAATATATTCGCTCTTTTTTAAATAAACAAAACTTACTGTATGTTTAGAACTTCTGCTGATGGTTAGTGAAAAATTATTATTTTTTCCCCTAAAGCTGTAGTCACATCACCTATCTCTAATAAAGTACTTTATCGCAGTGGCAGATGGTGTTTTTTTGTTTGGGGGGGTGGCAAACAACCACCCCCCCCCCCATGGCACCTCAAACACCCCCACTCGCTGTCTACCGGTCCACCGGCACTTACCCCATCTAGGCAGTGGGCACACCGGGCAGCAGTGGAGATCAAGCATCAGTGGGCACATCGGCGGTGATCAGGGCATCAGTGGACATCAGGCTGCAGCGGGCAGCGGCTCCTGTGTCTTCTCCTCACTTTCGCCGTGCGTCTTCTCCCCTTCTCCTAGGCATCCAATAGAATCACCTGTCCTTTCAGCCAATTGGGTGACGGGTATCAGATCCACTTCCTGATTGGCTGGGAGGAGTATCAGTGTTGCAACAGCGAATATTCATTCGCTGTTGCAACACAACTGGGTGGGCTCCAGACGCAATTCTCTGCGCCCCAAGCCCACCCTATTTTGAAGCCTATTAGAGCCTCTGGCTCTAATCAGGTGCTTCAAAAAACACACCCCTGCCATAGGAATTCATGTGGCTGGTGTCTTGCCGAGAATGTTCCCTCGGCGGATAAGTATCCCCCCCCTGTACTGCGCAGGTTAGCCGCCGGAGATAGCCGAAGCTCAAATGCTTCAATCAGCTGTACACGGCGCCTGCGCTCTGGGTCCAGGTTCCTTCCCCACCATCCAAGTGGACCTAGAGGGGGAATCTAAAAGAGCCGAGCGAAGCAAGGCCATGCCCGAAGCGTGGCGATCGAAGCGAGCCCGCGAGGGGCCCTCTTACAAGCGCTGTGTACAGCTGATTTTCAGCTATTCCGCTTCGGCTATTTCCGCCGGATCCTACTGTGCAGGCGCAGTAGAGGGGGGAACTTAGCCGCCAAGCGGAACTTTTATCGGCAGAACACCGGCAACCTGAAAGGGGTCAGGTGCATGGATAGGGGAGGTGGCACCCGTGCACCCACAACGGACAGACCACCCCTGCTATGGCCCCATTGTACAGGCAGCTGGACCCTGTGGAAATCTGTACAGGAATGCCTGGTCCTCTTCCTTGAGGTGAACTTGCAGCACGGTGGGGATTAATAGCTTTCGGTCTGTGCGCTAAACTGTATTCAAGATGAACTGGTGGGGACCTGCCCCTGAATTTAACATGATTTCTAAATGAGGGAGAGTCAGATGAATGAGAGGATTCTCTCTCTTATTCAGGGATTGTGTTACATTCAATGTAAACACGGCACAGGCTTTTCTCAATGGATGAGGAGAGGGGGCAGGTTTCCATTCCATCCGTCTTGAGTGCAATCTTGAATTTCCATACTGGATGTTCAGCACAGAAAGAGGACCGGGCACCCTGCAGAGACGATCTCTCAAAGCAGCAGCCTGCATGACGTGGGACACACTTCATTACAGGTAAGTGATAAGACTGCAGCTATAAGGGAAAAACATTTTTTGACTATATTTAACTAAAGTCCAAATCATTTGGTGGAGGGGTGGATTATGGTGTGGGGTTGTTTTTCAGGGGTTGGGCTTGGCCTCTTAGTTCCAGTGAAGGAACTCTTAAGGCGTCAGCATACCAAGAGATGTTGGACAATTTCATGCTCCCAACTTTGTGGGAACAGTTTGGGGATGACCCCTTCCTGTTCCAACATGACTGTTCACCGGTGCACAAAGCAAGGTCCATAAAGACATGGATGAGCGAGTTTGGGGTGGAGGAACTTGACTGGCCTGCACAGAGTCCTGACCTTAACCCGATAGAAATCCTTTGGGATGAAATAGAGCAGAGACTGCGAGCCAGACCTTCTCGTCCAAAATCAGTGCCTGGTCTCACAAATGCGCTTCTGAAAAAGTGGTAAAACATTCCTATAGATACACTCCTAAACCTTATGGACAGCCTTTCCAGAAAAGTTGAAGCTGTTATAGCTGCAAAGGGTGGGCCAAATCAATATTAAACCCTACGGACTAAGACTAGGATGCCATTAAAGTTCATGTGTGTTTAAAGGCAGGCGTCCCAATACTTTTGATAATATAGTATAGATGACCTCTTTGCACACCTCTTGCAAACCAGTTGTCCTCAGTAAACAAATACATGAATAACATAAATAAATAAAAGCTGACCATTGTAAGCACCCCTTTCAACCGTCCACATGAATTCTTGCCTTCATATATTCCACTGGTTACCTACTTACAATTGTATATTGTACAGAGAACCTTTCTTTGCTGTTTCTAAATATCCAAACATCCAATAGGGTAGAGACAAGATTCAACAGATTTTACAGTACACATATGCTGCTTCTTCACAAAATTTGGAAGATGAATCGAATGCATGAAAATGCACAAAGAAGTCAATGTTTCGTCATATTATAGTTATCTTAATTAAAACTCAGGTTGGATATACACTTACAGATATATGAAGTCGGTTGTGCCCAGATACAGCACACCCTAGTCACCCCTCAACCCAATGGGGACCTGGCAAGGGTATCAAAAGTGGGACAGAATTTCTATGATATTACATACCATCCAAATGTACCCTTGTATAGCTATGGACTATGTTGTTCCCTATTGTATAGATACCTGTGTGTTGGTGGGAGTGCATGTTGTTCTCTGATTAGTCAGCTTAGATGTACCTGTGCCATGATTTGTCGTGGGGTGGTACATTTATGAGATTTTGCTGATCTGGACAGGCTCTGTAGGAGGATTACAGGGGTTTATGGGGATTTGGGTTCTGAACACCCTTAATCTTACAATGTATTTGGATCCATGTGAAGTAGCATTCTTGGATCTATGTCAGATAAGGGTACTCACCGAGGCCGAGATGCTGAGAGCGGTAACCTCTTGCGACTAAGCGCACTCCACTCCTGGAGATGGTACAGCGGGTGAAGGGCACAAAGAGGCACGAGTCACCAGCAGGCTGGGCAGGTCTTGCATGAAGGTCACCGGTAGTGAGACAGCTGTGCAGGACTGGAAGATGCTGGAGCTCAAGGAAGGAGGATGAACAGCTGATCCAACAACAGGCCGGGGGTCAAACACCGTTGACTAGTAAGAGTCTCTAGATAGGCAAAAACAGTCTAGTGCAAAGAACTGTTAGCAGGTCTGTCAGCAGGCTGATGACTAGTACTGAGGATTGATAGTAAAGCCCGTAAACAGGCCGAGGGCCAAACACAGGTAACTGGAAGCAAAGTCTGTGAGCAAGCCAGGGGTTGAGCACTGAAGACAATAGCAAAGTCCAGGAGCAGGCTGAGGGTCAATCACTGGAGACAGGAAGCAATATCCATAGACAGGTCGAGGGTCAAACACAGTAAGCAAGTGGAGAAGTCTGAGAGGCAAGCTGAGGGTCAGATGCAGGTAGAGATCAGAGCAGGTCAAGGTCAATCCGGGTCACAACAGGTAATCAAGAATTAGGATACAAGCAGGAAACACACGGGGAGCTGAAAGACAAACCAGCAATCTGGTCATGGCACAGAGTGGCTTTTATAGGCCAGTGGGAGGCTCACTTTGTGCGCGCTATTGCGTACGCGCATTCGCCATTTAGCCAAATTGCGCACGCGCATTAGCCGTTTCGCTGTATTGTGCCCAGGGATGTGCCGGAGTACCGCGCATGTGCGAAGGAAGGCAGCGATATTGGCGAGACTGGTACTTGCCTCTTTCCTGACAATTTAACAAATAAGGGTGTACCAGATAAGTTGCGAAAAACCAGACTGTACTGAAAACCAAACTCTGGCAATACAATACTATAAACCAGTAACATATCCTTCCTCACTGATATCCAGTATTCAATATAATTGGTATCTAAGGGTTACTGCCCCATCGACAAGGATTTTGAGGATCATGCTAAGCTGATAACAGATACAGTTGTGCTCATACGTTTACATACCCTGGCAGAATTTATGATTTCTTTGCCATTTTTCAGAGAATATGCATGATAACACAAAAACTTTTCTTTCACTCAAAGTTAGTTATTTGCTGAAGCCATTTATTATCAATCAACTGTGCTTACTCTTTTTAAATCATAATCGCAACAGGAACTACCCAAATGACCCAGATCAAAAGTTTACATACCGTGTGTATAAAAGGTCAATGAGTTTCTGGACTCCTGATAGACCCTTGCATCTTTCATCCAGTGTTGCACTGACGTTTCTGGATTCTGAGTCATGGGGAAAGCAAAAGAATTGTCAAAGGATCTGTGGGAAAAGGTAGTTGAACTGTATAAAACAGGAAAGGGATATGAAAAGATATCCAAGGAATTGAGAATGCCAATCACCAGTGTTTAAACTCTAATCAAGAAGTGGAAAATGAGGGGTTCTATTGAAACAAAACCACGGTCAGGTAGACCAACTAAAATTTCAGCCACAACTGCCAGGAAAATTGTTCGGGATGCAAAGAAAAACCCACAAATAACTTTAGGTGAAATGCAGGACTCTGAAAACATGTGGTGTGGCTGTTTTCAAGATGCACAATAAGGAGGCACGTGAAGAAATATGGGCTGCATGGTCGAGTCGCCAGAAGAAAGCCATTACTACACAAATGCCACAAAATATCCCGCTTACAATACGCCAAACAGCACAGAGACAAGCCTCCAATCTTCTGGCACAAAGTCATTTGGAGTGATGAGACCAAAATTGACCTTTTTTTGGCCACAACCATAAACACCACATTTGGAGAGGAGTCAACAAGCCTATGATGAAAGATACATCATTCCTACTGTGAAACACGGAGGTGGATCGCTGATGTTTTGGGGATGTGTGAGCTACAAAGGCACAGGAAATTTGGTCAAAATTGATAGCAAGATGAATGCAGTATGTTATCAAAAAATACTGGAGGAACATTTGCATTCATCAGCCAGGAAGCTGCGCATGGGACGTACTTGGACATTCCAACATGACAATAATCCAAAACACAAGGCCAAGTCGACCTGTCATTGGCTACATCAGAATAAAGTGAAGGTTCTGGAGTAGCCATCTCAGTCTCCTGACCTCAATATCATTGAACCACTCTGGGGAGGTCTCAAACGTGTAGTTCGTGCAAGACAGCCCAAGAATTTACAGGAACTGGAGACTTTTTGCCAAGAGGAATGGGCAGCTTTACCATCTGAGAAGATAAAGAGCCTCATCCACAAATACCACAAAAGACTTCAAGCTGTCATTGATGTTAAAGGGGGCAATACACGGTATTAAGGACTGGGGTATGTAAACTTTTAATCAGGAAAATTTGGGTAGTTTCTGTTGTGATTATGATTTAAAAAGAGTAAACACAGTTGATTGATAATAAATGGCTTCAGCCAAACACTAACCATGAGTGAAAGAAAAGTTTTTGTGTTATCATTCATATTCTCTGAAAGATGGCAAAGAAACCATAAATTCTGCCAGGATATGTAAACTTATGAGCACAACTGTAAGCATAGGGCAATTGGGTACAGTAGAAAATATTTAAAAAAGGCCTATGAAAAAGTATGTTCTATGAGAAAGGATATGCTGATTTTCGATTCAATAATAAAAAAAAAATGGATAGTGAAACTACACAAGCCATAACCTGATATTCAAAACATCACCACTACGTACAATAAATCCTAAGAAAATGTTGGTATCTACTGATGGGTGATGAAATATTCAGTGAATACATCATTCCCAGGAAATTCCCAGGAAAGCTGAGGATCCCGAATTTCACAATAATAAACTCCAGCACAGAACAGAAGTTTTGCTGGGAAAAAAGTCCAGTGACATCACCCTTACCAAGGCAAGTGCTCCTGATGTTGGGGTGTAAATGTGTGATGTTCACATTTCTGCACTATTTTGTAGTGTGATCTTTAAAATATGATATGGCTGATTATTTTTCCATTATAGAGCTTTGTGAGGTGTGTGTAATAGTTTCATAGCATTGTAAATTGTGTTGCAACGTGCATTGAAAATTGCAAATAAATAAATACAGCTGAATCAAAGACACATAGGTCTAAATAGGACCTTCATTTTTTTTTTCCTTCTGATGTGCACTTCAGCCTAGTTTTATAAAACTTTAAAAAAAAAGCTTTATGTGTTTTGGGTGTAACTTACATTTTTTACAATTTAACAATTAATTTTTTGTAAACGATCACCTTGTAAAACAACTCATTCAATTTAAAATAGAAATGAAAGGCAAAATATTTTTGTATAGATATAAAATAAACATTATAAATACCTTTTTTCCCTTTTTTATAAGTGATCACATTCCCTCTGTCCTCAGCTGCATAAGAGCTGGGGGAGGAGAAACAACAGCATACTGAGCTTCCCAAAGAATGGCTGTGCAGCGGGGGAGTGTCAGGAGGACAAGTCTGATTATTGGAGGAGAGAAGGCTGAGTTCCCAGCATAGCTAGAGAACTGACCATGGTGTGCTCTCTTGCTTAGTGTGGTCATTTTTTAATAGGAAAGCAGAGGGACTGGCAGGAACACCAGGGATTTTACATAAAGGAAGCAATACATAGAGTACCAGAAACTTTCTCATACAAGTACATGGTACAGCAGGCACATATAAGAAATATGAAGTGTTGGGGTAAAAAAAAGCTTTAACCTTTTTTTTTATCACATAGGGGACAATAAGTCCTGTTTGTAATGATTTTCTGGAGTCAGGTTCTCTTCAATGAGACTTTTAGCCCGGGTTCACACCTATGCGAATTAGAAGTGCATTTCCGCACCTCTAATTCGCATAGCAGGAGAATGTGACTGGCTCCCTATGGAGCCGGTTCACATATCTCCGGGGCGGCTGCAGTGCGCACTGCACAAAAACGCTGTGCGTCTTTGGCTGCGTTTCAGGGCCGAATTCAGGCATAGAATCGGCCCTGATTCGTCCCTGAAATGGTGAACAGGGACGCACAGCGATCCTGTGCGGTCCGCAGCGCATTATAGTGTGAACTCGGGCTTAGAGTCTTTTAGACCCCGGATGTCTCCCCTGAAGGTATTTCAATGCTGATCGCGTTGCATTACATTTTTTCCAGGGTATGCTAAACACGTCGCTTTCCGGGTCAGCCCCCTCTACCCAGCGGCACCCGCTATGTCGGGGGCAGTCATCGGGGTGGGAGGTTGGCACTATTATGGGGGGGGGTGACAATTGCACCGACATGGACAATTGGGCGACAGCTGCCCGAATGCTTTCATTGGACAGGCAGTAGTCTGCTTGTCAGATTTACACACAATCCCCCAGGGGATGTGGCCAGAAATGTGTGAAACCCCCTGCTGTCAAGTCCATAGGACATATAGACCAGCAGAACCAAACCCTTGTATCCTTTTCAACCAAGGAAACTGCCATCTTAGCCTCTCGTGGATCTGCTGTTGTCATGGTGCTGCACATGTGATCAGTTATGACTCCAGTCATTTGATTGTTTGACAGTTTGGTTGAAAGCAGAAGCAAATGTGACAATTAGCAATCCTGGCATGACTGGGGATGTAACTGTTTGTTGAAATCGATGGTTTCGTTCCACTTTATGCCCCCATTCACACCTGCCAATTTTTCAGGCAAGCCCCATCAGAAACTCCATTCTTCTCTATGGAGCAAATCCAATCTGCCAAAAACAGACGAATGGAGTCGATCGGATGGCAGTCGGGTGTACACAGACAGGCAATCTATTTACATCCAGGAAGCCCATAGAAGAGAGCAGTCTGTGTCTCTGCATGAGTGGACTGGACACAGACTTGTCATCCACATGCTCAGCGAGGATCAGCGGAGAGATCTCCTGCTGAGCAATTGGATTGCAGCCGCAGTCTACCCAGTGCGAAAGGGGCCAAAGGATCTGCTACTGACGGCTTTCTGCCAGAAACCACAGCGATTATTCAAAGGCCTAGTGGCCAGTGGCAAACACCCCCCCTCCCCCGGTCGACTAGGGTTCTTGGGGCTGGTCGGCCACTTAATCCATCTAGGTTGCGGGCGGGCAGCGCTCCTACGGGCATCTCCTCCTCCTCTGTACGTCTCCTCCCTCCTCCTCCTAGGTGTCCAATAGGGTTGCTTGTCCTTTCAGCCAATCGGGTGACAGGGCTCAGGACCCGCTTCCTGATTGGCCGGGAGGAGGATCAGTGTGAGAATAGTGAATATATTATAATATAATATATGTATGTTCGCTATTCTCACACAACTGGTTGGGCTTGGAGCACAATGTTCTGCGCCCCAAGCACATCCTTTTTTGAAGCCTATTAGAGCCTCTGGCTCTAATCGCATGCTTAAAAAAAATAAACCCCCCTGCATTGCAATCTATGTGTCTGACGCCTTCCATGTAGATTAGGGGGCCAGACGCATGGATGGGGGGGCACCCGTGTGCCCCTAATAGATGGGCCGCCACTAGGTCCATGCCTCAGCTGGTTAGGGCTGTTTTAGTGGCAAAAGGGGGACCTTCTCAATATTACGTGACCCTATGTAAGTATGCAAAAAAAATATGCCTGAGGTGCAGCTTTAACCACTTCAGCTCCGGAAGGTTTTACCCACTTCCTGACCAGGACACTTTTTTGCGATACAGCACTGCGTTGCTTAAACAATTGCGCAGTTGTGCGACACTGTACCCAAATAAAATTGATGTCCGTTTTTTTCCCACAAATAGAGCTTGCTTTTGGTGGTATTTGATCGCCCATGCTCTTTTTATTTTTTGCACTATAAACAAAAAAAGACTGACAATTTTAAATAAAAAACAATATTTTTTACTGTTTGCTATAAAACATTCCCAATAAAAAAATTGTAAAAATCTAATTTCTTCAAAAATGTACGCCAATATGTATTCTGCTACATGTTTTTTGTAAAAAAAAAAAATCCCAATAAGCGTATATTGATCGGTTTGCGCAAAAGTTATAGTGTCTACAAAATAGGGGATGGATTTTTATTGTTTTTATTAGTAATGGCAGTGATCTGCGATTTTTAACGGGATTGCGACATTGCGGCAGACAAATCTGACACCGAGTGACACTTTTTTTTTATAAATGACACTGGCAGGGAAGGGGTTAACACCAGGGGTGATCAAAGGGTTAAATGTTCCCTAGGGAGGTGCTTACTAACTGTGTGGGGCAGTGTCAAAAGGGGCCAGTTCACATCACATGCAGTCCAGTGCGTTTTTTTTCTGCATCAAAACCGCATGGAAAGTAGGTTATATGGTTTTCAATGGCATAGTTCACACCAGTGTTTGCAGTTCCAGTGCGTTCCAGTTCCAGAGTAGTAGAACATGCTGCATTTTTCCTGCACTGAAACGCTGTAAAAATCATCAAAAACGCACTGGAATGCACCAAAGACGCACTGGAATGCACCAAAAACACACTGGAACACACGTGTCCTTATTTAAAGTGGGATTCCACCCAAAAGTGGAACTTCCACTCGTTGTACTCCTCCCCCCCCTCCGGTGCCACATTTGACATCTTTTGGGGGGGACAGGATATCTGTCTTTCACAGGTATGCTTTCCCCACTTCCACGGGCCTCAGCCGCGGGTATTGACGTCACCTCGGGGCTCCCTCCTCCTTCCCCGGCTGCCGGACCAGTACGTGAGAGGAGCGGAGCCTCGCGCATGCGCAGTAGGGTTCCTGGCGTGAAGCTGTAAGGCTTCACTGCCAGGTTCCCTTACTCGCAATGGAGGCGGGATGCAACCGACAGCTGATGGAAACGTCAGCTGCGTTGCTGACATCGTTGGACTCCAGGACAGGTAAGTGTCTGATTATTAAAAGTCAGCAGCTGCTGGCTTTTAATTCTTGCAGCGGTGGGCGGACCTCCGCTTTAAGGTTAAGGACTGGTTCACACCATAAAAACGCACTCCATATCATTTCCGGATACGTTTCTGCATACGTGTTTTTAGCGTGTTCCAGTGTGTTTTTGATGCGTTTCCGGATACATTCCAGATGCTTTTTTTCCTGTTTTTTTCCCTTACATTACTAGAGTCTGGTGCGTTTTTGATGCGTACCAGTGCATTCCTGTGCATTTCAGTGCGCTTGTGATGCATTTTACTGTGTTCCAGTACAGTTCAGTGCAAGAAAGATGCAACATGTTCTACTATTTTTTTTTCTGGAACTAGAAAGCCCTGGAACTGACTGCACTGGTGTGTGAACTATGCCATTAGAAACCATAAAACCACACTGCACCATAAAAACGCACTGGACTGCATGTGGTGTGAACTGGCCCTAAGAAATAAGAGGGGGGAAATATGCACTGGACTGCATCAAATACGCACTGAAACGCATCAAAAATGCGCATATGCAGAAAAGCATCTGTACTGCGTTTTTATGGTGTGAACTGGCCCTGGAGGAAAAGAGAGATCCGTGATTCAGCTTAGCTGAATCACAAGTTCGCTGTTTCCCTTCCTGACAGATCCGCCATTTGCCTTGTTTACACAGGCAGATGGCTGATCCGTCTCTCCTGTGAGCGATTGGCGGGTCGCAGCAGCCAGACACAGATATGTCCAATCACAGTGGTGAGAGCGCTGCGGCATCACGCGCGAGCGCCCAAAACCACATGCACGAAATCATGTACCTGTACGTGATTTTGCACAGCCAGGCCGCCCTGCCGCAGTGTATATGCAGTAAGTGGTTTGGAACTGGTTAATAAGTGGACCTTTATTTTAGATGCAAGGTCCATTTAGGGTTGCCACCTGTCCGAGATTCCGGGTTTTGAATCGTGTCCGGGTTTACGTCCACCTGAAATCCGGACACATTATTCAGACAGGAATGTGGCTCGCAACAGGGCTCGGAGTGCCCAAAGGTGCCCAGGTCTGTTACACTCTTATAGTGTATATTAAAAAAATTGCTGTGTGCCGCTAATGTGTCCACCCTAAGTCCATTAGATGCCAGATTGTGTAACAGTAAGCTTATGACAATTGTTATTCACAACAAGAACCTGTATCTGTAATAAGTGAAAACCACTCCTTTCCCCTGAAACAAATAGGTAAGCATGCAGTGTTCGTGTGATGTGTGAGCTAAGTGCCAAAGAATGCCTCCGTGACGCCAACGTGACGTCACCTCAGGGCACAGGACACTCCAGTAACCAGTGCGCCTCTAGCTTCACGCCCAATGATGTCACAGCCGGAAGTTCGTGTAAGATGGTTACAGGAAGCAGGAAGTAAGGAGCGGATACCTGGGGTACACGGCTGGAAGACCGGAAGAATAAGCAGTAATAGAAAAAAAAAGTTGTAAACAAACAAAAAAAATCCCGGCAGAGTGTGCCCATGAGCGGAGGGCCATGTTAAGGGGGGTTTAGACTGGCGGCCCAGGCGGAAGAGTTCGGTGTGAGGGGGAGCCTCGGCGCTACCGTCCCGGAAGTCAGAGGCGACATTTGTGGTAAGAAATTCGGGGAAGCAGCTGTCCTGACGGGGCAGGGGGCTACAGGAGCTGTGTGAGGGCAGGCTGGGGCCTGTGGTGCCACAATACGTCCTCTTCCCGAATCTGTTTAAGAGGTAGTGGTGAGGATGTGGCAGGGCGCTGCTCTGTGTATGTACAGACTCCACATGTCACTCTCTATGGTGTGCTTTACATGACTGGGCCAAGAAGTGGAAGGTGTTAAAAAGTATATAGAAATCCAACAACATGGCATAATGAACACGTTAATGTCATTTCAAAAGTCTTTTTAATCCACATTGATTGTTTATAGAGTATTTGGTGATCCTGCCTTGAAGGGTCTTGTTTAAAGTGGATGTAAACCCTCACATATACCCAGTAAAGCGAACAGCCTCAGATGATACACAGGGATGAAATAAATCTCCCTACATAAGTTTTACATGCATATCTGCTGTCTTCAGCTTTATATACTGTTTAGAAAGCGCACGTCCTGTTAGAATTTTCTCTTCCTGATTCACTAGTGGGTAAGGATGAGCTCCGGCGTGTGCGCACAGCCCGCTAGGAAGTCGGCACTGCGATGCGCTAATCACAGGGAGTGAGACATTTCCCAATCTCTGAAGCCGCGCATCGGAAAATGTCTCACTGCCTGTGATTAGCGCATCGCAGTGCCGACTTCCTGGCGGGCTCTGCACGTGGGCTGTGCGAACACGCCGGAGCTCATCCTTACTAGTGGGTGTGGATTTCTTGCCATACACTGTGAGACAGCTGATTGGAGGAAAGGCGCACACCCCCCCTCCACATAGGTAGCAATTTGCAGAGCTTTACTGTGAATACACCAGCTCTCTGCTAATCTATAGCACCGACCCCTTCACCAATTTCAGACTGGTTTTATTACAGTGGACAGAAAACTTGTCAGAAGTTATAATACTAAAACAGAAGAATGGAGCAGGAGAAAGCCACGGGACTTAGCGCTTTAAAGAGAGAAAAGAAAACACTGCAGATATATGTGCCCAGCTCAAAGTTCATAAAATGGGATGTACATCCACTTTAAAGCGGAGTTCCACCCATCGGATTCCTCCCCCCCTCCGGTGTCACAATTGGCACCTTTCAGGGGGGAGGGGGGTGCAGATACCTGTATAATACAGGTATCTGCACCCACTTCCAGGAAAAGACACCCGCGGGAGTCACGCCCCCTCCCGCACTCCCCCGCTGTCTCCTGGGAAAGACACAGGTCCCAGGAGATAGCGAGGACCATTGAAAACACTGCATGCGCAGTAGGGAATAGGGAAGTGAAGCCGCAACGCTTCACTTCCTGATCCCCTCAGTGAGAATGGCGGCGGCAGCACCCGAGGATCGAGGGACGGTTGGGTCTCGGGTGCTGACATCGCTGGACCCCGGGACAGGTGAGTGTCCTTATTTTAAAAGTCAGCAGCTGCAGTATTTGCAGCTGCTGACATCTAAAAAAAAAAATTTTCGCTGGGCTCCCACTTTAAGGCTAGGTTTCCACTAGTGCGACTTGTCATGTGACTTGGGACTGCAAAGTCATACCCAATGACTTCCAATGAGTACCGTTCATATCTGTGTGACTTCAAGTCGTCCCTGCACTATGGTCCCACTTTAATGCGACTTGAGGTCCATAGACCTCAAGAATACACAGGCATTGTTTCAAGTCTCATCAAAATCGTGAGACTTTCAGATCGCAATAGTGGAAACCTAGCCTAAGGCTGGTCATACATGGTTGAATTTCGAAAGAATTTTCTTTTGAAAATCAGAAAATTTGTGTGTTTTTGTGATCCGATGGTGCCGCAATTGATTTCGAAATTCGGCCAAACAAGCCTTCAATTTCACCTCATGTTACTACAGAAAAGAATTTTCGTGGCTGGGAATCTTCTTTTCTTTCCGGGAATTTTCTTTTCTTAAACATGCGCATTTGTTTTTCGATTTACATTTCTCGCACGATTCTCCCCTCATTGATTAGAAAATTGATAAAAAAATTTCCAACATGTCCAATTACTCAAATTCAAAGGTCGCACGAAAATCGGCTGTTGCTGCAGCCCACTAATGGTGCAAAATACAAACGAAAATTCTTTGATAAGATTTTCGAAAGAGAATTCTTTCAAAATTCGACCCATGTATGGCCTGCCTTAAGCAAGTCTTCAGGCTGCCTTGTTAAATGGATCCTCCCCCTTCCCGCCAGAGCTCCACCATTATTGCACATGCGTAGATGCGGGCTCTGCCCTACAGCACGGGGGGGACAAACAATGGAGACATGGCGTGCAGCAGGGGACACAGGCATCTGGCAGTCGCCGAAGTCTTGAATGCTGAGGTGTCTGATATAGGGAAGGTAGATGATATGGGCTGCCAGAGAGGTGAGTATAGTATAAGGATGAGCTCCGGCGTGTTCGCAGACAGCACGTGCAGAGCCCGCCAGGAAGTCTGCATTGCGGAACGCTAATCACAAGCAGTGAGACATTGTCCCAATTGCGCGGCTGCAGAGATCGGGAAATGTCTCACTGCTTGTGATTAGCGCTCCGCAATGCCGACTTCCTGGTGGGCTCTGCAAGTGCTG
This sequence comes from Lithobates clamitans, assembly GCA_037952925.1. NCBI lineage: Eukaryota > Metazoa > Chordata > Amphibia > Anura > Ranidae > Lithobates > Lithobates clamitans. The sequence continues at coordinate 7,131,469 of JBBGZY010000374.1, forward strand.
TCTGCGAACACGCCGGAGCTCATCCTTAGCATAGTAATGTTTCTGTTGCAGTGATCATTTTGTTTCTAACCTTTTTTTTAAACATTTGGATAGAGTAAGAAAGGGGTAAAACCCTGCAAGGTTTATTTTTGCCATCTTTGTCCCATTGGGGAGATTTCCCTTCACGGGTACAGAAACATTTCCTAAAATGTTTTTAAATGTATGTGTCGTCTGCACAACATTGTCTATCTAGGCAAAATAACAAAGTTTCCCAGTGTATGTGTAGCTATCTCTCCATTAAGGATGAGCTCCGGCGTGTTCGTACACTCCTGGTGCAGAGCCCGCCAGGAAGTCGGCACGGCGCTGCGCTAATCACAGGCAGTGAGACATTTCCCGATCTCTGCAGCTGCACATCGGGAAAATGTCTCATCTGATTAGCGCAGCACCGCGCTGACTTCCTGGCGGGCTCGGCACGCGGAATGTGCGAACACGCCGGAGCTCATCCTTACTCTCCATGATTGATTGAAGGGTTCCATTTCCTGGGCTCTGTGTATTATATATAGAAGATTACTTGGACCACAGTTAGTTTCTGTTTCTGTTCTACACGAACACACCCATACAAGTTGTGGCATCAGATTACAGCCTACAGGCATATGTATAAGAACGTTTATGTGTGCATATATTACTGTATATACGCCATGTTCATCCTCTGGCCTACAAAGAGTAAAAAGCTTAACCGCCTATGGACATTTCATGTTGATTTCTAGTCAATGCAGTTTGTTGTCACTTTTTAACCTGAATTACAAGTGGCCTATGATTTGTGGACTACCTCTGTAAAGGACGGAGCCTAAAGAACACCATTAAAGTGGTCCAGAATTTCAGCTAGTCCAGCACCTTTTAATACCGAGTGGTGAAAATATTGAATTTTTGATTGGTTAAATTAGACAAACTTTATGACATGTTGCAGTATATTTTTTAAGTTTGTGGCTAATGTTGGCCAAATACAGGCATTGTTTCATGCTGTCTCCCTGTGGTTTTCTGATAACAAAACTGACTCTCACACCAATCATGTGACCTGAAGTGCATCCCAATGCCTCCCGATCAGAAGCTGTGACCCAGAGCTGTCTTAGACAGCTCGGTGTGTTGTGTGCTCTCAGCACACAACCTAGACTACTATGGTTTCATATGTGTGGCAACTGGACTTTAAGGCCCACTTTCTCCTGCCACTCCATGTATGCCTTTTGTTGTCAGGAAGAGGTTAAAGAGAAACTCCAGGCTCCCTCCAAAAATTAAAAGTCAGCAGCTACAAATACTGTAGCTGCTGACTTTTAATATAAGGACACTTACCTGTCCAGGGATCCATCGATGTCCTCATCCAAGTCGATTCTTCAATTGGCTTCGGGTGCAGACGCCAACATCATAAGAACGGGAAATCGGCAGTGAAGCCTTGCGGCTGCGCTTTGTGAATGGTCCTGTAGTCTTCTGGGAGGAGGGGGGGGGGGGGTGGCGGGTGCTGCACCAGAAGTTCCCCTTTTGGGTGGAGCCCCTCTTTAAGATTTGATCTGACCTGAACAAAAGTTTACCAAAAATTGCGTGTTTGTCTACTTGATTGGATGTAATTTGAGTGGATAGGTTAAGGTGGGGCAAATTAACACTAGAATGGATAGCTGCCGGAGCGCTTTACCTCTTCGGCAGCTGTCTGTTCCCGACTTGGTAGGGGGCGGTGTGGTGCGTTATTTAGCACATCACACACAGTTACCTTTTTTTTTTTTTCTTTTTTTTTTTTTTTTTTTGGATTTGTACAAACTTTATTTGAAGTGTACGAAAGTGCACTTCATGTCACTCAACTCACTTCTTGACCTCAACTCGCATTAAAGTCGGACCAAAGTAGTACAGGAACTACTTTGAAGTCGCACAGATATGAATGGTACTCATTGGAAAACATAGGGTACGACTTGTCATGCAACTTTGCAATCCCAAGTTGCAGGACGTCGCACAAGTGTGAAAGGGGCCTTAGACTTGCACAGTGCATAGTTGTTGATACATTTTGGTAATTTTATTAATCCAAACAAATTCTAAAAGAGTCAAGTCAATACTCAAGTCATATTGTAATTGAAGGTTATTAAAAAAATGACCTTTCCTTTTCAATCTGCAGCTCTGTAATTTTCTGTAAAATGCAATATGGCTACCTGGAGGTGTTCTGTACACAGATGTTGTAGAGAACGCCCCCCCCCCCCCCCCCAGAGATGTAATTTCATGCTTGTGTGATTGGCTCACTGAAATGTTGTTTTTGGTGAGATACTCTCAAAGGGAAATCTAAAGTGATACAAACCCTGCCACTTTCCTCATTAGAATCCTGGAAATGCTATGTACCTGGGGGTGTTTTTTTTTTTTAATTCTTTCTGCTCCTTAAAATGCTAACAATAAAAACGTTTTTTTTTTCTTGACTGAAAGTATATTAAAGGATGGCCGTGTCGCCTGCCGCCCTGCTACACAGTAAGCTCCCATATGGGGTGTCTAGAGGCGGTGGGTGATACCCTTATCACAACATTAGCATTGATATTGCTTTTGATATTTGAGGACGATTATGGCTCATGTTTTGCCACTGTGTTCATGTATGACTTTTCGTTATATGTTATAATGTACAACAGAATGTACAAATGTTTCCTATTCCTTTATAAAAAAAACGCAATAAAAACCTATTGAAGGATAGAACCCTGGAAATGCAGCAGCTGATTAATAATTATAAGGTCCTTCCCGTACAGATTCACTGAGCATAAACAGCTAATTCTTTCGAATAACAAAAGGTGGGAATTTGCAACAAAAATTGTTAAAATCCTTGCAATGTACATAGATCACCCAGAGGGGAGAGTTTTTTTTTCTCAACTAAAGCGGAGTTACTCTTTAACCACTTAAGGACTGGAAGATTTTCCCACTTCCTGACAGGCCATTTTTTGCGATACGGCACTGCGTCGCTTTAACTGACAATTGCGCGTTCGTGCGACACTGTACCCAAACAAAATTGACATCCTTTTTTTCCCACAAATAGAGTTTTTTTCTGGTGGTATTTGATCACCTCCTGCGGGTTTTTATTTTTTGTGCTATAAACAAAAAGAAGAGCGACGATTTTGAAAAAAAAAAATATTTTTTTACTTTTTGCTATAATAAATATCCAAAATATATATATATATATATATATATATATATATATATATATATATATATATATATATATATATATATATATATATAACTAAATTCTTCATCAGTTTAGGCCAATATGTATTCTTCTACATATTTTTGGTAGAAAAATTGCAATAAACGTATATTGATTGGTTTGGACAAAAGTTATAGCGTCTACAAAATAGGGAATAGATTTGTGGCATTTTTATTATTTATTTGTTTTTTTTTACTAGTAATGGTGGCGATCAGTGATTTTTAGCGGGATTGTGACGGACAGATCGGACACCTGACATTTTTGACCCTTATGGGAACCAGTGATATTATTACAGTAATCAGTGCTAAAAATATGCACTGTTATTGTACTAATGACACTGGCAGGGAAAGGGTTAACATCAGGTGTGATCAAGGGGTTAAATGTGTTCCTTGAGTGTGTTTTCTAACTGTATGGGTGACTGTGTGTCTGGGACAACACACAAATTCGTCTTCCTGCATAGCAGAAAGACAGCATCTGTGTGATCTCCCCTGTCAAAACGGAGATTTGCCTTGTTTACACAGGCAGATCCTCGTTCTGTCACTGCGTGTAATGACCGCGGATGGTCAGCGGACATCGAGTCCATGCATGCCCACAAATCGCTGTATACGAGCCGATGTACAATGATGGCGATTTGCGGGATCAAGCCACGTTGCCCCAGTACAACTGCGGTGGCTGGTCCTTAAGCGGTTAAACTGTTAATAAACCCAAACCCCAAAATGTAACATATTGCAGATTATCAGTGCTTTTAGATGTGGTGGCTGCCTTAATTTTTTTTTTTTTCATTTTGTTTTTGCTCTGGCCAGTAACACATCTCCTGTCTTAGGGTGCCTATGCTTTGAATAAGGAAGCAACAGAGAGATACCTTTTGGACAGCAGCATTGTCAGTCCGGAGGGAGGGGAGTATTAGATGTACTGGCAGATTTGGATACACTAATAAATTGAAATGAGAGAGACAGGGAAAATGAATGCACTGGCTGTATGCTTCTTCCAGGTCTGTGACTCATCAGATAATAGGGCCAGGATCATCATAATCGTGCACAAGTCAGTAATGACCGTGTGTGTGTATATAGATATATATATATCTATATACATATCTATATACACCTCCTCACATTTTTGTAAATTTTTTATTATTATATCTTTTCATGTGACAACACTGAAGAAATGACACTTTTCTACAATGTAAAGTAGTGAGTATACAGCTTGTATAACAGTGTAAATTTGCTGTCCCCTCAAAATAACTCAACACAGCCATTAATGTCTAAACCACTGGCAACAAAAGTGAGTACACCCCTAAGTGAAAATGTCCAAATTGGGCCCAATTAGCCATTTTTCCCTCCCCGGTGTCATGTGACTCGTTAGTGTTAAAAGATCTCAGATGTGAATGGGGAGCACGTGTGTTAAATTTGGTGTTATCACTCTCACTCTCTCATACTGATCACTGGAAGTTCAACATGGCACCTAATAGCAAAGAACTCTTTCTGAGGATCTGAAAAAAAGAATTGTTGCTCTACATAAAAATGGCCTAGGCTATAAGAAGATTGCCAAGACCCTGAAACTGAGCTGCAGCACGTTGGCCAAGACCATACAGCGGTTTAACAGGACAGGTTCCACTCAGAACAGGCCTCGCCATGGTTGACCAAAGGAGTTGAGTGCTCAGTGTCATATTCAGAGATTATCTTTGGGAAATAGACGTATGAGTGCTGCCAGCATTGCTGCAGAGGTTGAAGGGGTGGGGGATCAGCCTGTCCATGCAAAGACCATACGCCGCACATTGCATCAGATTGGTCTGCATGGCTGTCATCCCAGAAGGAAGCCTCTTCTAAAGATGATACGTGTGTTTTTTTCCAAAAAAATCACGCTTGTAAGCAGGGCTGCAGATAGGCCAGTACAACCGGCCCTGTTGTACCGGGCCCGGCGTCCAGGGTGGGCCCGAGCAGCCTCGCAGACAGTCGGCGTAGAACAGGCTTTCTAAATTGCACCCCCCGCTAAGCCGCTCCTACTGGCTTAGGTTGGAGTATTATTGCTATTTTCTGGGCCCCTCTCTGATGATATGTGCTGGTGGGAGTGGGGGATTTTTTTTCCTCATTTTTGGGCGCATGAGCAGTGCATTCCGCGCCGCGCTACATGTTCTGGCCACCTGCTACGGCTGCCCATTTCCTTCCCTGGCAGAGTGATCTTCCTTCACTCAGGAGTAGTTGGCAACAGAGACGGAGAGTGAAAGGCTGTGAGGCAGCGGCAAGGCAGCTGACGGCATCCAGGAGGAGAGGGGAAGCCAGAATTCATCATGGCTGCTGCAGAACCCCTGTAGGTGGGTGAAAGATATACACTGCACATTACTATGTCACCTTCTATAATACACAGGCAGCAGTTTTTCTGTCACTGTGTCACATGAAATGGTTGTTAGGTGCTGATTTTGTTAACTTATTTGTAATAAGTTAACAAGGGCATCCAACAGCCATGTCCTAGGACACACTGTGACAGTGGCAGCCATGATAGAGCACCTGCTGCCTGTGTGTTATTATAATGCTGATGATCTTAACCTGCCTGGGTTGCTGTCTGCTATAAAGGCTTCTTTCACACAGAGTTGAATCCGCATGTTCAGTGGGGGATCTGTTCGCTGATCCGATTTACATGCGATTATTTTTTCAAGGAGGGGCCAGGGGAGGGGTTGAGGGAGCTGAAGAGGGCTCTGTCGGGTAGGCTGTATGGGGCCCATGATTTCTGTCAGTTGCCCTGCTTGTAAGACTGCTGAGCAAATACGGTGTGACGTAAAGTATTGCAACGACCACCATTTTATTCTCCAGGGCAGCCCTTAAAGCATTTTGCGAGTGGAAAATGAGGGCTGGCAAGAATGGGCTGCCTCGGAGGGGGGGATGAGCAATGGTGGGCACTGACGAGGCTGCATTGATGAGCACTGGTAAGGCTGCATTGATGGGCACTGGTGAGGCGGCACTTAAAAAGTTGTTGTTAATATTTATTTTTGTAACTTAGTTCTGCATAAAACATTAAAGTGTCATGAGATAATTTATGAGAGTGTGTTTAGGGGCGGGGCAAGGTGGGGATTGTGTGGGGCAACTGGTGGTGAGTAACCCTTAAGGCCTGGCTAGTAGCTCAGGACTTGAAATTTTAAGCCCTACTCTAGGGTGTCTAAAAAAAAGTTTGGGGGTTCTAAGTAATTTTCTAGCAAAAAAAAAAAAAAAGATTTTAAACAACAAATTGTACACTCACTACTTTACATTGTAGCAAAGTGTCATTTCTTCAGTGTTGTCACGCAAAAAGATATAATAAAATATTTACAAAAATATGAGGGGTGTACTCACTTTTGTTAGATACTGTATATGTCCTTTTTAAGCCATGCTCACTTTTTCTGCACAACACTGCACATGTATGGTGTGAAAAGGGCACTTAAAAAACATTTTTTGCGTATGTGTCACGTTCACACACACCATACATATGCGGTGATGTGCAGAAAAATGCAGCTCCACCGACATGGTTTGATTAAGCCCTGAGTCTGTTTGTTTATGATAAGCGTAAATCACAAATAAAACTATATTGCTTTTGCTTTCATATTTACTTGGCAGTAACCCCTTTGAGTCAAATAGAAAGTGATTTGACATTGGTTGTCCAACTAACTGGCACATGGCTTTAGAAACTGAGGGAGAGAAACACAGCAAAATGAAAAAGAAAAAATCCCCTTGAAGTTTGTTCCACTGCAGTCTAAGATGGCATAATTCAGTAAACCCACGACCCAGCAAAAAGTGTCCACCCTTTTGTTTAATTTCTCAGGATTTTCTTTCTCCCTTTCCATATGGGATAGGGCCTGAAAGAGTTAAGCCCCGTACACACTAGCAGAATGTCAGAAGACATTTGCCGGTTCAAAAAAGGTAACGGCTGACATTCTGCCTGTGTGTATGACGGTCTGTCCGACAGAAGCTAGTTGGCCTCTGTTGGACGTGCATGCTGGAAAACCAACAGACGATCGACTCTCGATCAGCAATCTTAGCCAATGGCAGAGAGCACTTATCGGAATGTTCTGGGGGGGCGCATCCACCTGTCAAAACACAACAGCTCAGCGGGGGAGGTCACTGAACTAACCTCACATGGTTAGTACAATGTCTCCGACCGAGCTGTCAGTGCAACAAAAAAACTGTTATGCCCCGTACACACGGTCGGATTTTCCGATGGAAAATGTGTGATAGGACCTTGTTGTCGGAAATTCCGACCATGTGTAGGCTCCATCACACATTTTCCATCGGATTTTCCGACACACAAAGTTTGAGAGCAGGATATAAAATTTTCCGACAACAAAATCCGTTGTCGGAAATTCCGATCGTGTGTACACAAATCTGACGGACAAAGTGCCACGCATGCTCAGAATAAATAAAGAGATGAAAGCTATTGGCCACTGCCCCGTTTAAAGTCCCGACGTACGTGTTTTACGTCACCGCGTTCAGAACGATCGGATTTTCCGACAACTTTGTGTGACCGTGTGTATGCAAGACAAGTTTGAGCCAACATCCGTCGGAAAAAATCCTAGGATTTTGTTGTCGGAATGTCCGATCAATGTCCGACCGTGTGTACGGGGCATTAGTGTGGGAGGAGGGATTTTTTCAAAGAAACATTTTAGATGACTCCTAGTTTTCAACCCCTTTTTACCCTGCTTTGCAGTCTTTAGGTTGGAGAAACCAGGGAGTGGTCACAGGAAGGGGAGATAAGATTGAGGACAGCAGCTGGCTCCTAAGTGTAATTGCTTGCATGTACTGGGCCATGGATTGCATCTCATTCCTCTAATCTTGCATATATCTTAGGTATGGATGCCTTGATCTAGTGTCTACATTGTAGAAGTGCTGGGTATGGTGGTGATTGAAGGGAAATTCATAGTTGCCAATATAATTTTTTTTTTAATGGCCTTAAAGCAGGGCTTGATAAATTTTGCTTAGAATCTAGGAGCCAGCTGAAAAAGTTAGGAACCAGTTTTTTAAGTCCTCTGGCCAGTGCCCAGAACGGCATGTCCCGTGCGTCCGTGCAATAAGGATTGCTCACGCCTGCTGCCAAGTGAAAAAAAGACCAAAAAAAAAATCAACTTTTTTGCTAAATCTTATCATCTTATTAAAAAAAAAGTTATTTTTCTCCTTCACTGATGTGCACTGATTGGCTGCACTGATGAGCTGCAATGATGGGCAATGAAAGGTGGCAATATTAGGCAACACTGAGGTGGCACTGATGGGCGCTGTCGGGCAGCACTAATGGGCACTGAGGAGATGGCACTCCACATCGGCAGTAAGGAACGGGCGACCGATCAAGCCTGCAACCAGAACCCCAGCTGTTAAACTGGAAAGATGATGTTGGAGGTGGGCGGGCAGTGAGAGCAAGCCGCGCTCATCACAGCACCGCCCACCAGCGGAGGAGCATGTTTCCTGCTGCAGCAGGCCGCAAAGTGCGGCAACAGTTTTGGCCAGCCCCCCTAAGTCTGTGCACCAGTGGGGGGGGGACCATGTCGCAAGAATGTGGTGTAGCCCAGGCGCCAGGATTCAATTTCCAGTCGTAATTGCGACCTGGCGTCTGGGTTTTGTCGAGCCCTGCCTTAAGCCCCATACACGCTATCAGATTTTCTGCTGATTTTTTTCCTTTAGATTTACCAAAACCATATAATATGAGGTCAAACCTTAGGAGTTTCAATTTGTATGCAATCAGGCAGGCCTTGCACTACATGGTTTTGGTAAATCTGAAGATAAAAATCAGCAGAAAATCTGATAGTGTGTATGTGGCTTTAAAGTAGCCTCCCCCCTCTTCTTTACGAAATGGAGCTTTTTCTGCGGGGGGGTTTTAGGGTATCCACCTCCATTGCCTAGGCGATCCAAGCAAAAGTTATTCCCCCTTCGCCCCCTCCACAGTCTTCAGGGACTTGTCATAGGTCCCAGCAGACTGCTGGACCATTTACAAAGTGCAGGGTGGCTCACACATGTGCAGTGGCCACCTGACTGTGAAGCCGCAAGCTGTCACAGTTGGGTGTCCACGGTTGAGATGTCAGGGACAGACACCGATGGAAAGAATGGCTCTGGTGAGCACATTGCTGGATCGTGGAACCAGAGTTCCACCCAAGAGTAGAACTTAAGCTTTAAATACTTAAATTCCAGGCACTTACACCACCTTCCTGCCCAAACTAATTTTCAGCTTTTAGCGCTGTCGCTGTTTAAATGACAATTGCGCGGTCATGCTACCCTGTACCCAAACAGAATTTTTATCAATTTGTTCCCACAAATAGAGCTTTCTTTTGGTGGTATTTGATTACCTCTGTGTTTTTTATTTTTTGCCAAACAAAAAAAAAAAGACCTAAAATTTTGAAAAAAAAAAAAAATGTTTTTCTTTTTGTTTCTGTTATAAAATTTTGTAAATAAGTTTTCTCCTTCGCTGACGGGCACTGATAAGGTGGCACAGATAAGGTGGCACTGATATGCAGCACTGATGGGCACTCATGGGTGGCACTGATAGGCGGCACTGAAAGGCTGCACTGATGGGATGGGTGGCACTGATAGGCGGCACTGATATGCAGCACTGATAGATGGCATTGATAGGCATCGCTGATGCACTGGCAGGCATTGGGGATGGGCACTGATTGACCTTTCCCTGGTGGTCTAGGGTGGCATACCTGGTGGTCCTGGGTGGGCATCCGAGGGGGGGGGCGGCGCTGATAAACAATCAGCACAGACCCCCTTTGTCAGGAGAACAGCCGATCGGCTCTCTACTCGCGTCTGTCAGACGCGAGTGAGGAAAAGCCGATCAACGGCTCTTCCTGTTTACATCGTGATCAGCCATGATTGGACACGGCTGATCACGTGGTAAAGAGCCTCCGTCAGAGGCTCTTTACCGAGACCGGTGTAGCGGTGTGTCAGACTGACACACTGTTCGCCGCGATGCGCGCCCCCAAGTGGCGCCATCATATCACGTCCACCCAAAACAAGGCGGCAAGTGGTTAAGGACTCCTCACCCCCTGACATGCCACATTTTTTGGGGGGGCAGTGGGTACCTAGTTTTGACAGGTACCCAGCTCCCACTTCCGCTCACGCCGCCTAGGCCACTCCTCCTCTCCCCCTCCCCTCTCTCCAAGCCGCAAGCTGTCACAGCCGGGTGCCCACACTTGCAATGCCGGCGCCGCGGAGAGAAGAGGGAGAGAAGCAAGGCTTCAGGTAGCCACATCGCTGGACCGTGGGACGGGTGAGTGTGTGTGTGTTTATTAAAAGTCATCAGCTACACTTTTTGTAGCTGCTGACATTTTAATAAACAGAAAAACGACTGAAACTCCGCTTTGGGGTTAAACTATGGCTTACAATTAGTAAAAAAAATATATAAGCTGTAGCACATATGGTCCATGTACAGAATCTTTTAAGTTACACATATACGTTATGTGTGTGTGTTTTTGGGTGGCGTGTTGCAAGTCGTTCTGCTATGCCATAACCCTTACAGTGGCAGAAGTAAAAGAGTTAAGATACATTTTAATGCGTGTATGTGTTTTATAGCCTTTTGTAATTGTTATGTATAAGCATTGCCCACCTCTTTTGGATATATATTATTAGAGTAAGGCTGGATTCACACCTATGCATTTTTAGTGCTTTTTGCATTTTGCAGATTTGCACTACAGTCCATTCAGCATGGTTTCCTATGGAACATGTTCTGTAGTGCAAATCTGCAAAATGCAAAAAGCACTAAAAATGCATAGGTGTGAATCCAGCCTAAAGGGTTGTTTTCCAAGTCTTCAAGGACAGGTGATTGGCTCCACCCGCTTTAGAAGACGCAATACCTAAAGTAGTTTATTGTTCCTACCCCCTCATTCTCAGTTTTCATTGTTTCCTGCCTCAAGGATTACATTTTATAATGTTTGATGTTTTAGCCTGCACAGGTGGTTCGAGTCTGCCCCTGGGTTTTATCCTGTCCCCTTACCTGAAGGTTTCCTATTTTTAAGATGCCAGATCTTGCCCCCTTTTTTTGTTACTGGACAATTTTTCTTCCGAATGCCAGGGGTGCTGGTTGCGTCTGTCTTTGGCTTCAGCTGTATCTGGGGCTGGCTGGGTCTCAGAGGTGTCCCAAGATGGCACCCAACATTTCTTATGCTGGCGGGTGATGACGCAATTCTGCTACAATCAAGCTTAAAAGAGGTGGGCCCTGTTTTACTGGCTGCTGTTCCAGCATTACGAGAAAATGGGACGATTGTCCTATTTATTTTTTGTATATTGCTCATGCTTTTACCATAACAATGACGTGGGTCTCCTCTGCACTCTGTATCTGGCTAAAGAGGTGTGAAAATGCAGACCTGGCTTCTCATCTGGAACTAGAGCTTCACTGTGTGAGTTAAAACTCGGGTGTTTTGAGCTTCCATACAGGAGGGAGCAGGATTGTTGAGTTTTTGCATCTTAATATTTCCCTGCTTTCTCTAGGCTAAAAGCCACATAAATATAACAAAAAGTGTGTCAATTGTAAATCAGGCTCTTAGATGCTTTTGGCAAGGCTCTACACAAGAAGTGTGTTATAGTATTTTCAGAGTCTGAGACTGCTTCCATTGTGAAAGATTTTATGAATTCCATGCAAGGCAAAGTGGTCTTGACATTTTGCGCCTTTAAGTCGGCCTTAGACCATTTGAATCATGTATTGGCAGGCTGAATGTACCCAAGTATATCGAACGATCAATTTGATAACAACTAACCTGACAGATTTTAGATGCGATTATCGCAAGCGGCTGTTGTGAATGCTAGCAATATTCACTGTCTTCTTTCGGCAGAAGGTGAGGCTATCTTTGAGGTAGATAATGTGGTGGGAAGAAGTTTATGCTATGTTTTTTTTCCCTGTTGAAGAAACTAACCGGCTCCTAAAGCCCTCTAAAAACAGATTGATAATATCCCTTCAGCAGGGGTTGTTCTATATAGGGCTCTTCAGGAATGAAAAATGTAGAACCTTTCAAGTCAATCAATCTCTATGGGATATGGTCCTATGAGCCAGAGAGGAAGTTGTTTATGTCCCCATCATGTACGTGTAGGTTTCCCTTTAGACTGGAAGAAAAGATATTTTTTAAGTGCCCAAAAAAATGCACTTTTGTCACAGATGTAAAAAAAAAAAATCATATCTGTCGAGAATACAGGATTGATTTTATGGATAATAAGGCTGATTCCTGAGAGCCTGGGATGCTTTTGCTTTTTTCTTGAGCCAGACTTTGGCATCCATTTGTTTGGTTTGAAATCTGGATGCATGGGTGGAGAGACTGAATCCCTCTCTCTTTAGGATACACCTATTGAACAGGCTAGAGTCCTCGTCTTTGGTTGCTAAATCAGTGGCCTTTTTTTGGCAGATCCCGCTGTTGAGTCAGTCAAGGCCACAGGTAGGGCTGCTGCTCTGATTAATTCTGCTAGGAGAGCCATTTGGCTCGAGGCCTGGGAAGGGGATCTTAATTTCAACAATAGACTGCGGTATTTCCTTTTGAAGTAAACAATTTTTTGGTTCTGGCTTGGAGACTGTTTTAATTTATTTTGAGAAGAGAGAAATTTCCCTTTAAACATAATAGATTTTGCAACAAGAAAATGTTCTGTAACCAGAAAAACAGATCTCCGGCAGGTTACAATAAAGATTAGACAACCAAAGTGATGATCAGTTGACAAGACTTGGGGAAAGGTGGTGTCCAGCTAACTTTTAGTGAACCCCGAAAGGAAAGCAAGTGATGCCAGCTGAGGGGTAGAGGGGAAGGCTTTTAAAAAAAAAAAAAAAACAATGGGAAGAAGTCTGCATAAACCTGCATAAAGGTGATCGCCTAGAATATTTGTCGTCCCCCCTGCCAGCTCTCTTACCGCCAGTTTTACGTAGCAGACCTTCCAAAAGACTAAGGGAATGCAGAAGTGCTAATATTTGTCTTGTACCTTTTAAGAACAACAGCTCACTTTGCAAGTCTTGGAGAACTAGTGCTTTCTCAAGGGTTTTACTCCTGTGCGTTTCTAGAATGAAAGAGTTCAGGAAAATGCAGGTTGATTTTTAACTTGGGGTGGGGGAATCCTTTACAAAGGTTTTAAAATGCAGTGCATTTATTTAGTAAGGAATTTTCTATTGCAGGGAGTTTTTGTGGTTGCTCTGGATCTCCAGGATGCCTAACTGCATGTTCCCATACACCATTCTCATAAATTTCGCTATTCAGACCAGGAAAGGCATACTATATTGGCAATTTGGAGCTTTGCCATTTGTTCTCTCTGCAGAACGCCGGATCTTCACAAAGATCCTGGCAGAAGTAATGGCATATTTCTGGCTTCAAACGTTCCAATAGTTCCTTATCTAGATATTATTTTTTTTTCAGTTCAGGCGAAAAATTAACCTCCAAACTCTACCTAGCCTTCCAGAACTTTGAGAAGTTCTGGATAGCATTCTAGTGCTACCAGAATAGGATTCTATGGGTCTGTCCTGGTTGTTGGTTCTACAAAACATCAGTCTGTGTCATACATGTGCGCAGTCAAGAACAGATAGATGCCCTGACTTAAAGTGGATGTAAACCCAATGTCATCCTTTCTAAACTACTGCCATAGGGGTTATCTATAAGGATATACATGCCTTCTGCATGTATCTTTTACCTGTCAAATGTCTCCCCTCTGTCTGTTATGAGACCTGAAAAACTGCAGATTCTGTGGGTGGGTCTGCTGTCTCGGTGGGTGGAGTCGTGATGTCAGTAGGCTCCCGCCCACCTCTACACTCCCCTTGTCAATATGCATTTTCTCCTGTTTATTTCTTACACTGAACTTTTAACGTCCAGTGAAAAAACAGGAAAGTAACCACATGACTTCAGCATGCCAAATCATGGTGAGGTGTGGAACAACCAATCCTTGCAGAGCTGCTGAAGAAAGGAGTGGGGGAGGGAATTAAAAAATACTGCATGTCTCTTAGGCTAGTGCACGAGATGTAAATCACCTGTCACTCACAGCAAGGGGGAGGATTTGACAAAGTTTTTCTCGGTTTGTTAAGTTTTATCTCACTGAACAATAAAAGGGGATTACTCAGAGATGGATTAACTCTTTGTGGCAAGACTGGGCTCAAATGATAGGAAATCTTATTCTCTACATTATGACATAAAAAAAAAAAATTGGGTTTACATCCACTTCAAGTAGTGTGTTTTCTTTTGGCTTTTGTTTTCCCCTTATTTTCATTCTTACCTTTGATCATCTGAAAGATTCTACAAGACGAAATTCAAGTAATTCTGATTGCTCCCTGGTGGCCCTAAGGAGCATCACCAGTTCAGTCAAGTTTTTTGGTAAGAAAAAGCTGAATACTGATTCAGGTTTACATCACATTTATATTACTTTGCTTTGCACATCGGTGTTAGTTCAGTTCAGTTTACACCAGGGCCGAAATAACTAATCGTTTATGAAATGAATCGATTACTATTTTCATAATCGATTAATCGGCCAGTAACATAATGGGGTTAAGAAAAACTAAAATTAGCCCTTTATAGTACAAAAAGAGCAAATAATCTCTACTGTAAATATTACTTTCACTGTTCCACAGTAAAAAAAATGAACCCCTTACAGTAGCGATTTGCTCTTTTTGTAGGCCTGGTTCACACCTATGTGTTTTTTGGTGCTTTTTGCAGAAACACACTACAGTTCATTTAACATGGTTTCCTATGGGACACGTTCACATCTATGCTTTTTTTTCCAGCCGCTGCGTATTTGGAAAGGGTCAAGGACTTTTTTCAGCTCAAAACGGTGCTTTTTTGGTTCAATATACTTTCGAGGAGAAGCTGCAGAAAAGCATGTAGTGTGTTTTTGCAGCAATTTGTTTTTTTTATCTGCCCAACAAATTGGCCAAAAAAAGCATAAAAAAATGCAAAAAACACAAATCGCAGCAAAATGACGTTTGCAAAAATGAAAACGCACAGCAAAAAGCACTGCAGAAACGGATCAAAAGAAAACTGCATAGATGTGCACTGAGCCTTATGCTGGTCACACCGATCAATTTTCAGATGAGAATATTCATACGAAAAATCTTTGTACATTCGCTGAATGAAAGAATGTTGTTTGAAAATTTCCCTTGCTTTTTAACATTCTGTTTTAAAATGAATATAATTTCTGAACAAAAACCGCATACACTGTCTAAAAATTCCTTTGACCAAGAAGTTTCCAATAATTTCTAAATTTTCCCGTCACTGTGGAACGTCGATTTGACCTCACTAACAATTAGAAAATCGAACAAACCTTCTTGAAATTAAATTTTTTTTGCAGGAAGACATTGTTTGTTTGTTTTTTTTATGGCCAGCATATAATACAGTTCTGTTTGAAAATCTGCAAAATAGTCTCTAACTTTTTTTTTTCTTTAAATAAAACATTTGACCTCTGAGTCTGATGATATTTACCAGCTTCAACCTCTAATAGCATATACTGTATATCTCTTCTATCTGTTATTCTCAGAGTGGATTAGAGATTTTGCTCCCTTACCATATAGTTGGTTATTTATATTTACCACTGCATATAGATATTCAAGAATAAATTGCCTTTTTTGTAAACTTTACATATTAACTAAATTATACACCACACTTTTTTTAAGGTTATTAACTAATTAATCAAAACAATCGGCCAACTAATCGATTGTGAAAATAATCGGTAGTTGCAGCCCTATTTTACATCCATTTGCAGTTCAGCTCAGTTCAGTTTACATTGATATACACCCGTTTTTTTCTTTTCCAATCATTTTTATTAAGGTTCTAAAGCATACAGATGTAAAACCGTACAATACAGTATATAGAAGTACTGGTAAATGATAACGTTGACATACAGCATTAGTCGTTAGGAACCAGTATAACGCTATTTTGGGCTATGACTATAATTCTAAAGAACAGAAGAAACATCCTCTGGAGAGGAACTGCATGACCGGGGGGGCACTCTCACCTAAGACGAGGGGTCATCTCGGCCATGAAACTACCATGGTAACCTGTCATTATTTTTTGAATACACAGCCTGCAAACGGGGAGTGGGACCAATGGTGGTTGACAAGTGGTCCTACATTACTCTCCAAACTACCAAAGGGTTTAATAAGTAGGAAAAAGATGAAAGGGTAAAGAAAAGGAAGAAGAGGAAAGACAGCAAGCCTCTCCTGGGGCACTAAGAGGTTAGCCTCAGATCTGACGAGGCTGTCCTCATTAGGTAGGTGATCAGGGGTCCCAGATTTTTTCAAATCAGGAAAGCTTGTCCTGTAGGATGGCAGAGAGGTGTTCGTTTAACATTATCCAGAACAACTTGTTCTTTGGGTGGGTCGGTCTTGGGGCTCCCCCAACAGGGTGTCCGAGGAGTGCCTGTTGCAGGGACTTAGTCAGGTTGGTCCCTGTGAGAGAATAGATAAAATTGTAGATTCCTGTTCCCATTTTTCCATATAAGGAAATTTGTCATCTGTGGAGGTCAGAATGCTGTAATTCTTAGATATATACCCGAACAGGTATCAGTGTGTATTCCATTGGGATTGTTGTAGATAAGAGATAAAGTGGGCACTGAGTTATAGAAACTAAACTGGAATTTAATTTTACACCAGGGATTTACATTTTATTTATTTTATTTTATTTTTTTATTTATTTCAGGTACTTATATAGCGCCGCCAATTTACGCAGCGCTTTACATATACATTGTACATTCACATCAGTCCCTACCCTCAAGGAGCTTACAATCTAAGGTCCCTAACTCACATTCGTACATACTAGGGACAATTTAGACAGGATCCAATTAACTTACCAGCATGTCTTTGGAGTATGGGAGGAAACCGGAGTACCCGGAGGAAACCCACGCAGGCACAGGGAGAACATGCAAACTCCAAGCAGGTAGTGTCGTGGTTGGGATTTGAACCAGTGACCCTTCTTACTGCTAGGCGAGAGTGCTACCACTACACCACTGTTATTTAAAGGGCACCACGTGTTTATAAATAGAGAAGCGCCATACCTACTACCCTACTACCTATTACCCTCAAACACCTTTCAGTTGTGCGTTTTTGCTGCTTGACAAAACATGCAAAAATGCTCAGTGGCAAAATTTGCTACGTGAGCTTCTTTAGCACATTTTTGAAGTGGAGGGAGGCTCATTCAAATGATTGGTGCCACATAAAAAAGCTCTAAAAACATGAAGCTGCATCATCGCTTACGTGTGAGCAGGGAATTAATCACATCCTCTAGGGCAGTGGTTCTCAACTCCAGTCCTCAGGACCCACCAACAGGCCAGGATTGCAAGATAGCTGAAATACATCACAGGTGATATCATATGCTGCTCAGTGATTGTAGAATTCTAGTCTGCAACTCCCCAAGGTAATACTTAAAATCTGGCCTGTTGGTGGGTCCCGAGGACTGGAGTTGAGAACCACTGCTCTAGGGGCTGGTATTTGGCCATTGATGGCCACACTAACAACTGTTATATAGATTTTTTTTTCCTGCTGTGGCTGTAGTGATTTAGATGCTGATTGTATGTATATATACTGTACAGTATGGGACTGATACACAGTTTACCTAGACAAATTCTCTTCCCAATTATACTGTTTTCTGCTCAGTGTAAATGATTCAGATATATCAGCCTGTATATGCAGTAAAGCATGCTTGTTATACTCACTGTGGAATCTAAGGGTCAATCCTCTGCATTATGTAAAAAGGCTGTTTTGATCCTGTATTTTCTGATCCTCTTCTTCTTCCACTGTCCCCAGTCTATCGACTGATAGTACAGAGCCTTGGGGGCAAGCTGCACACGCTAAGTTTGGTGTTTATTGCTAGAGAGAGTTTTTTTTTTTTTTTTTTTGGGAGAGTGCATGTGATCAGCACAGAGCCAATCAGCACTGCCCAGACAGAGGGTCAGGGGTTCTGCAGCCTCATAGGACAATCCGGGGGATAATGAAAACTCCTCCTACAAGCTTTAACCAGTGCTTAGCCAGACACTGATAGAACTCACAGGGCTGCTCTAACTGCTGACGAGAAAAGGTATTTAGCAGTTTATATTTACTAGAACTATTGCATTTCCATGTTCAGTGTACTGTGGGAGACCAGATATAGTGAATGCAGGGTCCTGGGTTTAGTAACACTTTAAGGAGATGGAATGGAAAGATATTTGGATTGTAGGAAGTTCCTGGGGTCAGCAGAATATCTACCAGTAGTAAGGATATTATGAAGTTCATAGTTTTAAGCGCATTTAGGGTAAAAGTGTAAAATCATGCATTCATTTCCAGATTGGATTTAAATTATTTCTACCCTACTCTTACTAATCTGATCAATCTTAAAGTTCGTAAATGTACTTTGTGATAATTCCACACATTTACTAACTTGAATTCTGTGACACGTGTACTGTGTGCGGGCACTGCTGTCACACATTTAATAGGGCCTGCCTTCTGAACCACAGAGGTGCTGAGAGGAGGAGTTGCAGGAGGCGGAGTCGGTACAGGAATCACTGGTTACAGACAGCAAGTTACCATGGGATATGTAGTCCTTAGAAATCCCAAGTAAACAGCAAAGGAAAAGCCACAAAGCATGCAAAAAAACCAGGAACTTTTAGAAAGAGAGGGCCAGCAGACAAGCAGAAATCGCAACATAATACACAAAGAGAGGGGGCACCAGTCTTGTGCATTGCCAAACCACTTTATTTGAATAAGAAAATTATGAAATATACTCACAAACGTAAGTGTGGACAGGCACGTCACTTAATCCAATGTAAACTGTCCCATGTCGTGTGCAAGTGTCCAAATGTTAGGAGCGTGCCTTACATGTTTCCAGGGCAGTACCCTCTTCTTCATAGCTAGCCAAGTTTACATTCATTAAAGTTCATCCCCGGACTTTCGAGGGTCTATTTGAGGGGAGGACTACATATAATATTTCCCTTTTGCATCTGAGGGATTGACTTTTACAACAAGCTGGCTATTCTTCAGCCCTTATGTTTCTCTTTGTGTTTGCAGAACTCACAACATGAAAGGAGATTTTTCAAGCAAGCTTAAGGCTGGGTTCACCCTGATGCGCTGTGGTTTAGCCACAACACGGGTGTAAGCGCGGTTTCCATAAGTTTCCAATGTTTTTAGCGGCGGTCCCATTTATTCTTTAGGTTGCATGTTTTTACTGCGTTTTCTGAAAGAGAACCAAAAGTCCTTGCGCTTTTAGAAAGTGTAACCTAATAGAATTCAGTGGGACTATATCCAAAAGCTTAGGTAAAACATATGGAAACTGCACATGCACCCGTGCTGCGGCCAAACTGCAGAGTAGCAGTGTGAACCCGGCTTAAATTGGATTGTCAAAAATAACTATTGTTTGAAATGTTATTGCAACGGTAATGTTATAACTTGAAAGTGTTTGCTGTGACCATAGGTAGTATAGCCCAGTGTTAAAGGGGCCCATACTATTTTTCTTGCTGTCCCATCTAACAGTAGCTTTGTGTGGAGGCTGTTGTAATCTCTTCACTGCTCCCTGCTCTGCAGCTATGAAACCTGTGTGTAACCGATCAACTTTGCCTCATTTTACTTTTGCTTTTCCTTCATCCTTCCTTTCACATTTAACTGATTTCATTTTTCTGTTGGCTGACTGAACAAAGGCTACAAAACAGGCTTTCAAGGTAAAGTACATTTTTACTCAATTTTCACAGTTGCAGTATAGGGATTGCTGGAGAGCTGTGACATAAAAAAGGGAGCAATAAATGTCTTACAAAGGGCTTAAAGTGTAGATACTGTTAGATAGCATAGTAAGAAGAATGGCAAGGATCACCAAACCTGTGTTTCACCCATTTCCACCATTCTATTTGGTGTCGTACGCTGAAGGTAACTATATGCATCTGTGAAAGCCTTCTTTAAAGGGAACCTATGGATTCGCCCTGCATAAGCAAAGCACACATTCTGTTCAGAGCAAGAAATTGTTTGTGTGCTTATGACACATGAAACAGACATGAGATTGAACTTCCTGTTATAATAAAATGTATACTCAGGTTCTCCCATTTTACCCTTCCCCTCTCTTACAATGTGTCTTTTGTTCTTTTAACACAGATAGACTGACACCATGCAACCTCGAGGACCCTGATGCCCTGCACAGTGTCTGTGATGGAAGGGGGGGGCAGTTACTCACAGCCTGAGCTACAACACGGAGCCAGTGGAATGTGTTCAACAGCTGCTATGCAATACCAACCTAGCCAGTTGGAAATAGAGGTGAGGGTTCACTCTGCTGAATGTGATTCCACTTTGCTTGTTAAAGTTTAAATATTACATAAAACTCAATCTTTTTTTATATTTCATAAACAAAACCAAATATGCAAATTTTTGCCTTCTTGCCCATGAGGTTTGAAAAGAATTTTACTTTTCTTTTGCAGGAAATAATTCAACTGTGATCGTACTAGCTGCTAGGTTTCGATGCAAGTAAGCATCAGTCTGTTTATGGGTATTCTTAGGGAGTTTAGCTAAAGGCAAAACTTTTTTTATTTATGTGTGTGTATATATATATATATAAGAATTTTTTTTTCTATTAGAGCGAAGATGGATTAGAACCCCTGTCAGGTTTATATTGCCTTCTGTGCCTCCGTCAGGGAGATTCACCCTCTCTATTTGTCCTGTTTACCATTATCATTGAAAGTAAAATAAACCCCACATTTTGTGCTGTTCCCAGAAAAGTAATAGAGGGCAAATGTTCCAATGGGGACACTAGTTCTGGTGACCTGGGGGGCCCCAAGGGATTTCCTCTCACTTCCTGTTTTGGCTATGGGATAGGTAATTGAGGTAAATCTCCCCCAATGGAACACAGATGACTTAAAAAAAAAATCATAACTGGGGTTATAACCTTCACTCTATCCCAAATGGAAAAAAAATGTTTTGCCATAGTAGTTCTACTTTAAGTTGACACTTTTTTAAATTTTCATTCTTTTTTTTCTGAGAAGATTAAATGATCAAGTAGTTTTTTTTCCAAGTTGAAAATCTCAGTAATGAGTGCATCTGAAAGTTTTCTTTTTGCCTCCTAGAAGTACTCAAAAACAGTCTGCTCTTCACCCAGGTGTTGTATTAAGTCACTAGAAAACAGAGAAAGTAGTTTTTGCCAGAGGAGATATACTGGGTATCCTCTACGAAAAAACTCTGCCCCTAGCAAACTTTCCCCCAACTTCTGTTCTTCATTCAAGAGACTTTCACTTTAAGAATACTTAAAACTGTTGACAGGTATTAAGTGTAGACACTCCTCTTCACCAGAATATTTAGCTGTTCAGATCCGACAAGACTTTAAAGCAGAACTCCAACTTTTACTCCCCAAAACAACAGATGCATTGTAAATGAATCACAACCCCACTGTGATTTTATCTGTATATTACCTTATTTGGCTGTAAAAAATAAGTTTCTGTGTCTGTAATGTCTCCTGGCTGAATTTCAAAGTTCTCTGACTTCCTGTTTCCTTCCTTTACCAGTCCTGATACTACATGTCCCATCATGCTTTGAGCCTCTGTAGTTTCAGGGCAGGCTATGGGTGTCACTTGTAGCAGTTCTGGGAGTTGATGTGGGTGGGTCCAAATGCAGATCACTCTTCAGTCTGCAAAGCAGGTGTAAATGTGTCATTCCTGTCTTGCAGCATGCAAAGAATAATGGCTTTCTGCAAGTCTACAGAGGAAGGGCTATGGGAGGTTAATGTAAAGGTGTTCTCTTAATATGTAAATGAATCAGATCACAGAGAATAGGACTCTGGGAGGGTGGGATCTGAGAGGTGGGACTCTTCCTGTTCACACTGGTCGGCATATTTAACTGGGCAGGATTGACTTCCAATTGTGGTTCAATCCATTCTACCCAAGGCAGCAAAGCTAGCTCTCAGATCAGGCTGTGTATGAAGGGGTTCCCTTTTGAATAATGCTGGGATCTGTGAGGAGGGACTTGAGAGGTTTGGACTCTTCCTGTAGATGTTACTGAGCAGGATTGAATGCTAATTAGGATGTATTCCATCCCACTCACCATCAGAGCTGTGAAGGAAGTTACATCATTTGCAGACTCTGGAAAACTACAAAGGGGTGTGTTCTAATCTAGAGATTGAGCAGGAAGTGGCTGTAAGGCCCTCAGTCTACATCCAGACTATACACAGTGTCACATGGTACAAAGCCTCAACTAAATCCACAATATCAGAGGATATGCAGAGAATAGAGCAATATGGTACAGAGGTATGCTCTATGATGGGACTGATCATTCCATTCAGTTCTATTGAAAAGAAAGTTGGAGTTCAGCTTCAACACTTCTTTATAGTGCTGAAGCTTGCCCCTCTTCTTCCTAAGAAGGTCAATTGTAGCGATGGGTTAGTTGTAAATTATGTGAGAAGCAAAACTTAGTTGCTAGCTCTGACATTACAAAGTGTGGGAGCTTAGCTTGCTCAGGACAACCTGGCATTCAGGTTCAGCTAAAGCTGGATATACATGATTCGATTTTCATTCGAACTTTCAAAGAAAAATCATTTGTGAGAACATTCTTTATTGCCATCATTGATTTAAATCTTTTAGTTTGAAAGCATTTAAAATGTGAAAGGTATCTCAGGTGTATTAAACAGCTTTCATTACAATATGTACAATTTTTCCTGAAGGAAAACCAAATTCACAGTTAAAAAATTAGTTCCAGAAACATTTTTTGCCACTATAGTCAAAAACAAAAGTTGTTTTGACCCCACTATTCATTAGAAAATCAAATGCACGTTCCTAAGACAAAAAAATTTGGACAGACTTCTGCTGATGTATGGGCAATTTAAGATCCTGAGAGTTGTTGCAGGTATATGCCCTCTAAGTACCTGTAGTTCATACTAACTAGCCGCTTATAGTATTCTTATATTGACCCCAGTCTCTTTATAGTTAACTGGTTTGCATTTTCCTTACAGTTCATCATTGCTCTGCAGCTCAAATGCTTTTGTTCTATCTGGAAATCTGATCGAATTGTGATATTGCCTCCAATTTTAGGTCCAATACCTAATACATTGCATAATGTATAATGTATGTAGAAAATGCACCATCTTTTACAAAACCCTTTAGTGTGAGGTGGTAGAAAATTTCAGAACCACTAGTAAATGTAAACTGGTTCTAAACACAAGTTTTTTTTTTTTTTTTTTTTTTTTTAACTGTAATGCTTTGTCTTCAATAAGGTAAAAAATCTTCCAATACCAGTTCCCCATCCCTCCTCTCTAAAACACTCCCTGAGCCCACTCTCGATCTAGTGCTGTCCTGTCTGCAGCACCGCTGCTGTCAGTCAAATCCTGTAAAGCGAGAACTGGGTGTGGGCGAGCTGTGTGCGTCTATGGACGTACACAGCCCTGCTTAGGAGTGCCCCCTCAGCACGCAGTTTGCTGAGGAGGCACCCACAGGGAAGGAGGAGCAGACAGTGTTGGTCGGGGTACTCCAGGGATGATGAAAAGGATCTTTCAAATTACTTTAATATACTATCTGCTAGTTATAATTTATATAAGGGTATTATTGGACATGTCAGTCCAAAGTGACCTTTACCACGGAGTCACAATTTGGCTTTTCACGTTTATATTAATTAAATTATAGTTCCACAATAGGCGAACACAATATGCTTGTTAATCATCTTCTGTGATTGGGCATGATATCCAGACACTAATTATTGTAGCTGATAAAATAACATTTAAAAATAAGTTGCGTTATAAATTCAGCAATCATATACATTCTATATTCCACTACAGCCAAAACATTTTTCTACAGACCTATTTGTGTAATTTTTTGTATTTTTATTAATTATAGCTATTTTACTTAAGTGGTTCTTTGGTTACTACATCATAGAGCTACATGATTCTGGCTAAAATGAGAATCACGATTTTTTTGCTTAGAAGATAGATCACGATTCTCGTGGCATAACATCATCTTTCACATTTAAAACAAAAAAAATTGGGCTAACTTTACTGTTTAGTTTTTTTTTATTCATTGAAGTGTATTTTTTCCCAAAAAAATGCGTTTGAAAGACCGTTGGGCAATACAGTGTGACATAAAATATTGCAACAATTGACATTTTATTCCCTAGGGTCTCTGCTAAAATATATATAATGTTTGGGGGTTCCAAGTAATTTTCTAGCAAAACATATTGATTTTAACGTAAGAAACAAGTGTCAGAAAAAGATTTAGACTTTAAGTGGTTGCTGCATTTACATGTTGTTAAAAACTTGGCAGACTGCCTGGATTATTTATTTTCACAGAAGTTTATCACTTTGATCTAAGAAGGAATAGTAAGTTACAATGTTTCATGTTAAAAACTTGGCAGACTGCCCAGATGTTTTCTTTTGACAGTTGAGTGAGCAGATAAGTCTCTCTACTTGTTATATGAAAGAATCGGCAAACTCTGTAATAGAGATCATCAGGGGGATTAAATCAAGATCACGATCGATTTTTTTAACGATTAATTGTGCAGCTCTACTAAATCATTCAAAAATCGAACACTATATGAAATTTTGTCTTTTACCTGGCCTACCAAGATCTTTCGTGATGTAGTGCCCAGCAAAGGGTTGTATGTTTATTTCACTCAGCGCTTGTTATAGGTCAGTATCTTTGGGGGCGAACAAGTGCATTTTACTGAAAGCTTTTGGTGAAAACATTCATTTTTATAAAGCTTTTAGGCTTCCTGCACGCTGATTTAGTGTAAACGTTGTTTATTCTGACAGGAGAAAAACAGTGTTAAAAACTCACCTAAGCTGCATTATTTCAAAGCAGTTTAGGTGAGTGGAGCAGAGTTTAGCACAGGGTGGATTTGATTTTAATCAAGTCGATTTAAATCACTAGTAAAAAGGCTTGATTTAAATCAACTCGATATAAATCATAATTTTTAAAGAGCAACTGTCATCTCTGTCCTGCAGTGGCTCCTCCTCCGACACGCTGTTGACTCACCGACATTCCTATTCACTTTAATGGGATGGCTGGTGATGCGGCAGTGACAAAACAAGATGCGGGACGTGGCTGCAGCAGGTGAGTGGAGGCCCGCTAACAGGCGCTGCCATGATGGATCTGAAATGACAGGTGCTTCTTAAATGTAAGGAAATATTCTTGCTGGTAGTTAGAATCTTTAATATTTGCAAACAAATTGAAGGTTTCCTATTTAGAATAATAAGCTGTCGGGTTAAACAGCGATATCAGAAGCAATTCAATCGTACAGTTTGTAGTGTACATAGATTTGCAAAACAATGGGATAAAGGAATATTCCTGAACTTTGTTTTATCTCATGGTTACTGTGAAATTGTGTGAATGCATCAATGCAGTGCATGTTATCTCAGCTTGCAGAGCTTGGATTCATTGAATGAGTTTACCAAAAATGTAAATATTGCAGAATATACAGCCTCATGCTACATAACTAAGCTCCATTTCATGCTGAATAAACTAAATTATTAATGTATCTTAAATAGAAAACTATATTTAGATAGATTTTTACTAAAAAATACATTTTATTAAAATAAATTTAATAAAAAATAAAAAAATCTATTCAAATCAAAGAAATCTGATTTATATATTAAAACAAGATTTTTTTTTTTTTTTTTGTTTTAATTTTTTTTTCTTTTTTTTAAATCATATATTTTTATACACCCTGGTTTAGCTGCATTTGGTGTTTGGGGGGTTGTTTACTTCATCAACCAGACTTTTAATATATTTTTGGGCATTGAAATGAATGAATAAATGCTGAAGTGTTAAACGCATCTAGTGTTTAGGTGTTTTTAGATGCGTTTGGCGGTTATGCCCGAAAGGTCCTGAACGTGATTGTTCTGCTTTCAGAAGAGAAGCTTTGACTGCTGCTAAACTCTGATGCTCCTAAACTGGTAAAACCCTTTGTGTGGTCACTGTCAAGTGCAGAGGCTTTGGAAAAAAAAAACTCCAAAATCTCAAGCAGCAGTGTGCCTAATTCTTTTTTTTAAATAAATTTAGATTCTTTTTCGATAATCGTGCAGCTTATATGTGGAAGTTTGAATTTACAGTATAATATCCTGTATAATTCTTTGGTTGTAAAAAATCATAAGGACGCAACGTTTTTTTTTTTTTTTCAACAGGTCACATAGCTTGGTATAATTCATGTTTGGGGGGTTCCCTTATAATACACCCACAAATAATTTAAAACATGAAAGGGAAGGTGTATTGGTTTTGTACATGGTCTACTAAATATAAAATATTGCATAATAATATTTAGTATTTTTCTTTTTTTTGTAAAGTACATTTTATTGAAATTTTAAGACAGGTGTATACAACAGACCACACCGCACATCGCGGTAACAAACAGACCGGTCACAATAAGAGCAGTACCAGCCAACATCAAAACTTAAACAAGGGAAGGGAAAGCAAAAAAAAAAAACACCCCATCATTTGCCCATATAAGAATGCACAGTTCAATACCCTCTTATAGGAGGTAGGTGTATAGCTATTCCGGTGTGATGTCAGCCCCTGCAACCAAATGCGTTAATACAGTTATTACAGTTCCCAAGACCCTCCACCTCCCTCTCATCAGGAGAATTAAGTTTGATGAGAACACTCAGCACAATGTAACATCATAATGTCTTGGACAATCAATCTCCCCTTCCTGAGGTACACTCCCCTCAGCTATTCAGCCAACACTACGGAACATATAAAGCATACATATGAATTCAGTCAGAAACTGTCTGCAGAAGCCATCCAGCCCCCTATACCTTATCAAATTTGGCCAGGGCCCCTCTATTCAAATACGTGGCTTTGTAAAGTGAAACCACTTTAACCAGTGATTTCCAGGATGCCAAAGTTGGAGCATACCACCTCTTCCATGACAGAATAATCAGTTTCTTGGCATAGAACAATAAGAGAGTGAGAAGAGTGCGTATAGCCCTAGTGGTAGCCAAAGGTTCAATTATGCGCAGTAAGCATAACTCAACTGAAAGGGGTATTGAGATGGAGGTGGCTGACCTGATGCATGTCGCAATTTCTTGCCAAAAGGGCTCAATGTTAGGACATT
Organism: Lithobates clamitans; assembly: GCA_037952925.1. Classification (NCBI taxonomy): domain Eukaryota; kingdom Metazoa; phylum Chordata; class Amphibia; order Anura; family Ranidae; genus Lithobates; species Lithobates clamitans. The sequence continues at coordinate 7,158,590 of JBBGZY010000374.1, forward strand.
TCCAAAAGATGTGCATAAAATGTGCAAGAGGTGCGGCGCATCTCCAGCACAGGGAAGGATGGCCTCTAAACATCCTGGCTAGCCTAGCAGGAGTAAGGTAGATTCTGTGTAAGAATTTGTAATGGATGAAACAGTTTCTAGCTCAGCCTATTTCAACCAGGGTGCCTTGAGGTTTTTTCAGGGGTGCCTTGGCAAAATGCCTACAAATCTCCATCAGCTGTGGGGTCACATTAGCTGAGTGATGGAGAAACATTGGAATAGTAGTCAGTACCAGTTTGCAAAAGTGTATTTGCTTTGGAAGAATAAATCGCCTCCAACGCTGGGTGTCCTATGTGTGGATGTTGCTTCATTGTGTAAAATGATTAGAATCGTTTTTACATTTTAGAATGGGGTGCCTCGATATTGTCCATAATTTTTAAAGGGTGCCTTGACTGAAAAAAGGTTGAGAAACACTGCTCTAGCTGAAACTAGGCACTTAAAGGGAGCCTTCCAAATGTCATCCCGATCGTCCTGGTCTAGTCCAGCAGCTGCGGCCTCCCAGGCTAGTCTGCAAGGTTCCATCAGTTGAACCGTCTCTGGAAAGAGGGCCTTGTATAGAATGGATACTGGTTTGGATAATGAGTCACTGCGTGTCAGTAGTTCTAGGTCACTGGGTTCAAGATCAAGAGGGTCCTTTCCAAATTGAGAACAAAAAGCATGTCTCAGTTGGATATACCTAAAAAATTGTGAGTTTGGCAATCTGCATCGCTCTTTAAGATCATTAAAGATCATCAGGGCACCATTAGACACTATATGTTGTAGAGTCTTTATTCCATATTTGGTCCAAACTACCCGATCGGGATAGTCAAAAAAATGGGTTAAGTTTGGATTTCTCCACAGTGGTAGGTTGGGAGTTAGCCGACCAGGACTAGTTGGCCTAAACCCCTGCACCACAGTCCATGCCTTTATAACCAACCGCATAGAAGAGGTAAGTGGGTAAAGGAATTTCAAACCTCTGTACACTAAGTGAGAGAGGGCCTCGTATGATCCCACACAGGCAGCCTCCAAGGATATAGAGGCATTATCCCAGGGAGCTGTCAGCCAGCAGTGAGCAACTGTCAATTGGCCAGCCAGGAAATATTTGTAGAAATTAGGGACCGCTAGGCCCCCTTCTCCCCACGGCTGCTGTAGAATGGCTAATTTAAGACAACGAGTCCCTCCGTGCCGTAAGGACAGGAGTACACTGTCTATTGATTTGAAAATTGATTTAGGGATCCATATTTGGGAGTTTCTAAGAACATACAAAAATAGGGGTAGAATTTTCATCTTGATTAAATTTATCTTACCAATGAGAGACAGTGGAAGATTTTTCCAGGTATTAGCTTCCGGTTTAAAATAGTAAGTAGCGGGGAAATGTTAAGGCCTATGTAGTCTGCCACCAAGTTTGTTATTACCAATCCCAAATTTTTAATTTGTGTAACCCCTTGAAGGGGAGTCGTAGGGGCATCTGGTCCAGGCATGGGATGTGAGCGCAAAGGAAGGATTTTAGATTTGGACCAATTAACCTTGAGACCAGAGACCACTGAAAACTTGTCCAAAAGTGAGACCTATTAGCAATCATTTTGGTGAGTATTTTCAGATCCATGTTGAGTAATGCTATGGGTTGGTAGGAGGTACAGTGTAGAGGGTTTTTATCTGGCTTGGGTAGTAATACAACCTGAGCTTCATAAAAGAATGCCGGTAGAGTCCCTGAGTCAAAACATTCCCCATATAGCTGCAGGAGCCTAGGAGATAAATGATCTAGGTATTGTTTATACAGTTCAGCAGGGATCCCATCTGGGCTCAGTGATTCGTTATTGGGAAAGGAGGCGATGGCAGTCGCCAGCTCTTTTTCGGTAAAGGGGGTCATCTAAGCTTGCTACGACCTCATCAGGTAATACCGGGATTTGAAAGAAATCCAGCAGGTCAGTTAAGAGCTGTGTCTCATACGTAGGAATAGGTGGGTATAACATAGAACAGTGATGGCATACCTTGGCACCCCAGATGTTTTGGAACTACATTTCCCATGACGCTCATGCACTCTGCAGTGTAGATGAGCATCATGGGAAATGTAGTTCCAAAACATCTGGGGTGCCAAGGTTCGCCATCACTGACCTAGAATAATAGGTCACAAACGCCTGTAGAATACCCTCACTATGCTTCACTAGAGTACCGTCTGGGGAGTAAATGCAAGGGACCACCGTGTTAGTGAGATTGTCGGCTGAAAGGAAGGCCAGCGGTTTCCCAGTTTTGTCACCTTTCTCAAATCATTCTTCTGCCCGACTCTTAAAGACACACTAAGTGAGGTTTTGGAAATGGACCAACAGTGCCCTCCTTGCCATCTGCAGCTCAGCTAAGGAAGTGGAAGAAGGCGAGGCTGCATGGGTTTGGGCACAGCTCAGTTCATGAGCCTGAAGCTCCTCGGATTTGGAATCTTGTTCCACCCTGGCTGCTTTAATAGCCGACACATAGACCCCCGTGTCGACGCCTTGAAGGCATCCCATACGGCTGGTAGAGTGGCAGTGCCCTCGTTGAGCTCCCAGAACTCCTAAAAGTGAGGAGACACCGAGAACTCAGCCACCCAACCCGGATGCAACGTCAAACACCCCTTTATCTCCCGGGCACCAGATCCAGCATGACCTATAGGGGGGTGTGGTCAGAAATTTCACCCACTAAATAACAGACATTCGTAACCAGGGGCAACAGAGCAGAGTTCGCAAAGGCTAAATCAATGCGGGAAGAAGGTAGGAATAACCCCGCTCCATGGGGGGTTTCCAACGCCGTAATTAAACCAACGTAGCTGAGTCAGCCCAGTGCCAGAGGTCAAGGTTTTGTACCCGAGTTGGGTTAGAGGTATCTAAAATGTTATTGAAGTCACCAGCCACAAACAGCTTCAATGGACCAAAGGTTGCGACTTTCTCCAAAACAGTGAACAAAACCTCATTTCGGAAAGGAGGTGGGACATAGATATTTACTATTGCCAGCAGCTGGGACTCTGTCCAGAACCACTATTGCAAAGCGACCTTAGGGATCCTTGACCACACGTTCAATTGTACAGGCCAGTTTTTTATATATTAAAATGACAACATCCCTGGCATATGAAGAATGTGTACAGTGTATCATTCTCTGCATCCAGTTCCTAGTAAGGGAGAGTGTTTTACTACCCATCAAATGCATCTCTTGTAGGAGAACTATATGTGGGTTCTGGGATTTGAGATATTGAAGAACTAGAGCTCTCTTAAACTTTGAGTTTAGCCCGCTGACATTCCATGAGAGAATTTTGATATTACTCATACAGCAATAACATATATTCCAGTGAGACAGGATGTGTGTGACTAGAGGGGAAGCTAGGGGGGTCGGAGCCTGGATACAGAGAACCACATCCCACCAGACAGCAATGTAACATCAGTACAGATTGTGCAAGGCAGATGGAAGGCCCATAGACAGACCAGGGATGGGTATACCCATTGGTCCGAACTTTTGGGGAAAAACATAAAAAAAGAAAAAACAAACTGAGGGTAGAAAAAATAAAAATAAATAAGCTGTAATCCCAACACCCTGTTTACTCCGGAGGAACAAACCAAAAAAACAGTTACAATTCTGGAGAAACTTCAGTCCCAAAACTAGAAAAAACAGCAACAGACTGTTCTAAGGGATCATCTACTTGTAGATGGGCCGAGGAGACGTATGATCAAGTCATAGCACCCAGTAACAGCACCCTAGCCACCCGCAGTAGACGGACATGCATTCCCAAGCTCTTCAATAGGAATCTCTTGCAGGTGGGGGCAACTTGAAGAGGAAATCCACTTCAGACGCAAGGGACATGTACCGCAGCTCCCAGCACCATCTCACAGCCGTGGGCACAGAACCAGGCGGGCCAGGCAACCCACCGCTGTTAGGCGATAGAATGCAGCCCCCCGCGGGCGATTCAAAGAACTTAGCAGAACCATGGTGGATGACTTTCAAGCGACTAGGATACAGGATGTTATAGATCAGGCCTTTCTCCCGTAGACGTCTGTGAACATCCGTGAAAGAGCGCCTTTTCTTTTGTAAATCAGGGGAGAAATCGGGGTACAGATGGATCATTGCATTTTCATGTCACAATTTAGGGTGTTTACGGGCCGCTAGGATCTGATCTCTGTCTCTGAAGTTAAGCAGACGGACCAAGAAGGCAGGCGGCATTGAACCAGCAGGTCTCGGGCCGGTAGGCACTCTATGCGCATGTTATACTGTATACATAGGGGACAGTTGTTGCAAACCCAAAAGTTGCTTGAAGAAGGCCTCAGCGAACACCACAGGGTTGGGGCCCTCTGCGCCCTGCAGGAGCCCGACCATCCCGATGTTGTTGCGTCTGAGGTGATTCTCAGCATCCTCTGAGTGGGCCCTGAGGACTTTAACCGTTTTGTTGCAGATTAGCCAGTGTTTGATCAGTGGAGGCTGTGGTATCCTCCACTGCCGAGATGCGATGCTCTGCATCTGTAAGGCGGCCTCTAAACCTGTCCATATCCTGCCGTATGAGCCTATATTCTAATGCCACCTTCTCTATCTTCCCCTTCATGGAGGACTTACTTTCTGCGCTGGCTGTCAGGATTGCAGCAGTGGACTGGTCCTTCCTAGGCTCCAGGGTTGTGAAGGGTGAATCGCTATTCGGATCTGAAGTCAGAGCAGCTGCCATCTAGGCCTCCGCCTGCACCGCCACTGAAGCTGGAGAGGAGGAAGGAACAGGCACGATGGCCCTGTACGAGTTATCGGCGGCATGGGCCAGGAGCTGTGGGAGGCTGATCTCTTTCTGGATTTATGCTTACCGGTCATGGGAAGAGCCGGAGCAGCCCCCCAAGCGGTATGGAGAGTTTTGCTTGTTCCTTCCCTACCCTCACATATTGCTGTTGGATTACTATGATTAACACCTCAGTTGGTAATAGGAATATGCTTCATGCAGCTTTAACACTACCATGATGTGCAGAGCTTTATCCCAACAGGCTTGTAGTAGAACTGTAGACTGCTTCTGGTATGTGTAGTCACCTCCTAGGGGCCTGCAATTTATACTGGCTTGCAGCTTTTTGGTTTTTTTTTTTCCTTGAAAGTTTTGCACTTTTCATTTCAGCTTCTGGGTAAGCAGCAAGCTCAAATTATATGGCACATCTAAGATCTTTCGCGTGTTTGCTTAAAAAACATACACAGTAATTCCCCAAAAATCCTTCTTGTGCTCTTAGCAAAAGAAGAGCTGTTATGCTTACCTCTCTGGCAGCCTGTATCCTCCTGTCTTCACTCTGTTGAACCAGGAGGGTTGGGTGCGTTGTTCTAGTGTTCCATCAGCTGACGCCTACTACCACTAATGTATCCTGTAATAACTTCTTTTGCAGGGATCTGCTTTTTAGGGTTTTTGGAGTTGTAGCCAGACCAAATAAAACTGATTTTAGTTCTAGGTAAATGCTAGAGAGCGAAATGACCTGGCTGTTTATTATACCTCTCAGAGACCCTATTGATGAGGCCTCAGTACTTGAATTCTGTAAACTGCATGTGGCCATTATTGTAGATTTCCTATCTCCTCATTGGATTTGGTTTTTATTTGCTTTATATTATGGACAATGTTACAGTGGATGAAGACAGAGGCTGAATGTTTTGTCTAAAATAAAAGAAAGCAAGAAAAAATGAGACAGTCACTTAACAGATTTCCCAAGCATAATGTTTTAGTTCTGCTAGATATGATGAGGCAGCAGAGGCATCAACAGAAATGTTAACTGTGACCCCCATTTTACGGTTCCTTCTGTAGGCCCGACCAGCAGTATAGTGAGTTTGACGTCTTGCCTTATGAATGTTATCAGTAGGCAGAAAACTTCGAAGAGCTCAGCGCTGCAACTAAAGTGTATACCTAGGGTACATATTTGTAAGCTGTAGCACCCTTTTATGCATCTTACCCAGTTCTCTTTCAGGGCACACATTTTAGAGCTGATTGGTTCTTCCCTCAACAAGAAACACCAGCAGATTGGTGAAAAACCTCTCCCACCCTCCTCATTCCTCAGTTTAGATTGTGTTTCCTTACATCCAGCAGCAGTGCAGTGTTAACAGTTTTGTTGTTTGAGGGGATGTAAGTGGCCTGTGGTGTCTTCCTGTCATAAGTGGTAGTGTTGAAACTCAATGCTGCGGGCTTGGGAGGGCAGGGCAGTTCTGGGAAGTGGCCTTGATTTGAGATTGTCATAACATCAGTTTGTCAAGGCCTGGGCAGCATGGTCTTTCTACGTACCCACTGGACCATAGAAGGAGAGACGAAGGTGACACTGGCTGCGACCAGTGCTCAGCCTGTGGATGGATGAACGCTTTTCAGTTGCGGTGGTTTTGCCTTGGTCAGCAGTGTGACTGTGTTGGTTGGTCATGCAGTGTGTTATTTGGCACCTTCCCTTTCTTGAAGTTGGGCATTGCTTAGGACCGCTGCCTGATCAGTTGTTTTAGAGGCAAAATTGTCTGAAAAATCTTTTTTTTCCCAGACTCCTACTAATCCACCCTCTGCCCCAACCTCTGCCTCAAATGTTTTAAAAACATGCTGCAGACATTATTATGTTAAGTTGTCTTATTCACATGACAAGTCTTTATGTCATAAGTGTAGTCAACAGCTTACAGCAAGTGAAAATTCTGCTTTAAGGAAGGATTTTGTTGATACTATAAGAAACGGAAATGGTGTCTACCTTCCAGGTATTTAGAGTTTGCTTATAGAGTTGCTTCCAAAGCCACACTTTTTGCTATGTTCTCAAAGTAACCCTCCTAGTGCTGTGACTTAGGAGGAGGAAAATGAAGATGCAGACAATAAGGCAGGCCATACACGTTGCAAATTTCTTTCCTGCAACCACAGGGAAGCCGTCCCCCGCCAGGAGAAGACAGTATTGGTTGGATCGCGATATGCCAGTTCTGGAGGCTGCAGACACCGAAAGGAATGAAGAGAATATTAAAATCAGTAATGGAGGAAGCTGTGAAAGTTTTTCCTCCCTAGAATATCACTTTGTTGAAAAGGGAGCTTCCTGCAACATTCTTGCTAATGTTGAAAGGCTCATTGCCGATGTCCAAAAAAGCCTTGGCATTGTGCAACCTGCCATGTACTTTAAAGAGCATCGTGTGGGACTGTGACCCTACCTCTTACATTGACTACGTTCGACTGCCCATAGCGGGTTTACCCTGATGGTCATGTGTACTCCACGCTAGGTGGCGCTTCCCGACATGTCTCTGGGTAGTGTTCCTCCTCGCGCACCTGGCCCATGTTGCCATTGAGCTATCAGACCTTTCACCAAGCTTTTAAGGCACACCTCGTACAGTATTGCACCTTGAAATCCTTTTTTGCTAGGTGTGAAAACTGAAGCTTCAGTCCCAGAGATTACTCTGTTCCTCATATTCTGACCTTCATACAATCGGGTTTTGACCAGAAATTGGCCTTTAATACTCCTTAAAGGTCCGGTCTTGTCCTTTACCCATTCCCTTTCAAAAGCCTCTGGCTTCTTTTCTTTAAGGAGTATCCTGTATTAAGTCTCCTTTACAGCACCCTGTGCTTACTTGGGATCTTAACTTTGCTCAGCTACCTTTTTGAACCTATAAGGGATATTCCTTTAGAGCAGAGGTCTCCAAACTGTGGCCGTGGGCCGGATGCGGCCCTTTACTTGCCTTTATTCAGCCATTGTGGCGCTATTCCACTCACTGATAAGAGGCACTAATCATCCCACTGACACTAATGATAAAAGACGATTCCTCCCACTAATACTAATGATGGTGTACTATTCCAATGATTGGGCACTATTCCTCCCACCAGTACCAACTATCGCACACTATTTCTTCTCCTACTGACCATGGGTGCTATGTACTTGTTTTACTCCCACTGACCACTAAGCCTGAGGCATTACTAACATTGACTAGAGAAGGGATCTCTAAACTACGGCCCTCCAGCTGTTGATAAATTGCACATCTCATGAGGCATTGTAAAACTCTGACATTCACAGACATGAGTAGGCATGATGGGAATTGTAGTTATGAACAACTGGAGGGCCATAGTTTGGAGACCCCTAGACTAGAGGATCGCTGAAGTAAAGCAGCTTTTTTTGGTTCGCTATCATGTCTGCCAGACATGTTTCTGAACTGACAACCCTTAGCTTTATTTTAACCTGCATTACATCTCAACAAGGACATTGTCCTCCCATCCCTCTGCCCTGCTCCTAAGCATCCAAAGGAAATCTCTCTACATTGCCTGGACATAGAACAATTAGGGAATATCTGAAGGCTACTGTTCCCATCAGATGTTAATTCTGTTCTCTGGACCTAGCAAGGGACATCCTGATTCAAAGCCCACCATTGCACGATGGGTACAAAATTTGTGTGCAAGAGCTTGCCTTCTGAAAGCAAAATCTCCTGTACTTTTACATGCCCATTCCATCAGAGTGGTGGAAGTTTCCTGGGCTTTTTGGCACCAAGCCTCTGTAGCCCAGTTGTGTAAGGCCACCACCTAGTCTTCTGTTCATATTTTTTTTTCCAAAGTTTTACAAGGTAGGCATCTTCTGCTGATGAAGATTCTGGTTGAAAGGTTTTTGCAGCAACTCTGAGGTTGGGTCTTCTGACCCTTGTTGTTGGGCCTGTTGGCACAATTTTGCCCACCCTTCCTATTTATTTATTGGTGTAGTCCCATGGTGCATGAATATTCTGCTTCTGTCCTGTACTGTATGATACAAGGAATACTTAAGATACAAGGAATTTTGACTTACCTGTAAATCTTGGCATACAGTACAGGACACGGGCCACCACAGGTCTCCAGGAATGAAGAACTATCATTTGAGGTTGCTGGAAACATTAAAAGTCAAATTGACTGCAAATTCGAGGCATTTTAAGAAGAGCCCGGGATGGCAACATCCTTGCCATGACCCTTCCTTTGCTAGCAACCTGCATTTCAAGAAATGTAGATATCTGAATGGAATGTGTTTCAGCCTAGCGCCAGCTGAACAGATACTAGATTACTTGTCAGTAAAACAGCTGCTTACCTAGGTGGGATTTTATGTGATAGACCAACACGAAGTGGCATATAATTGTGAAGTGGAAGGAAAATGATAAATGGATTTTAAACTTTTTTACAAATAAATATCTGAAAAGTGTGGCGTGCATTTGTATTCAGCCCCCTTTACTCTGGTACCCCTAAATAAAATAGTGGAGCCAATTGCCTTCAGAAGTCACTTATTAGTAAATAGAGTACATCTGTTTGTAATTTAATCTCAGTATAAATACAGCTGTTCTGTGAAGTCCTCAGAGGTTTGTTAGAGAACCTTAGTGAACATACAGCACCATGAAGGCCAGAGAACACACCAGACAGGTCTGGGATAAAGTTGTGGAGAAGTTTTTAAAGCAGGATTAGGTTATAAAAAAAAATATCCCAAGCTTTGGACATCGCACGGAGCACTGTTCAATCCATCATCTGAAAATGAAGAGAGTATGGCACAACTGCAAACCTACCAAGACATGGCCACCCACCTAAACTGACAGGCTGGGTAAGGAGAGCATTTTTTAAAATTATTATTTATTTTAATTATATCCACATACAAAAACAAATTCCATAGATTCCAACATGATTACATTTAGTGTATATATTTTACATCTCCCCCCCCCCCCCCACCTCTCCATCTGCCCCTATCCATCCCATTATCTAAATTTCCTCACTTTCTTCCAGTTCTCCCACTTTACCCTGTCTTATCCACCTACAACCTCCACATATCTCATCGTCTTCTTAAACGCCTTCCAATCTTTCCATCTGTTTATCATTCCCTCTATTCCCTCCTCTCCACAGTATCTCAAATATTCCATGTTATATGTCTCTTCTACCTTTCCGTACCAGTCTTTTATTGTGGGGCTTTTTGTGTCTCTTGCCAGTATCTTGGTATTTGACTTTTAGCTGCATTGATTAGGTGAGGTATCACAGATTCTTTATATTGTTTTATTGAACTTTCTATCCCATGTAACAAGCACGTCCAAGGTTCTTCTAATATCTCTCTTTAGGTAATTTATTTTATTAACTGTAAGATCTCTTTCCAATAACTTTTACTTTTGGACAATCCCACTATAAATGTGCCATCGTTCCCTCTACTTTACATACCCGCCAACAATATGGTGATTTCCCTGTTTGATATTTACTTATTTTGTCTGGGGTTATATACCACCTTTTAAGGCATTTATAGTTCATCTCGACGGTGTTCAAGGAGCTATGTACCAATCTCAAAAATGTTCCTAGTTTTTTATTTGTTCCTCGTGTTCCAAATTCTTTTTCCCATTTTTTTTTTTTTTGTATAGCGGGACCTCCAGCTCTTTCTCTGCCATTAGAATTTTATAAATCCATGATATACCATTTTTTGTATTTGATGCCATACTCAGCTGCTCCAGTGGCCATAGATCTTCCGCTGCTCTTAATGGTTGTGACAAAGTCATGACAAAGTGTTTCAACTGGAGGTGCCACCATTCATTAATCACCATCAAATCTGTCTTGTGTTTTAATTTTTGAAATGTGCATATTTTCCCCTTTTCTGTTATATCCTTTAGTCGTGCATTTTCGTTTTTTATCCAGTCTCCAAATAATTTCCCTTTTCCCGGTATAAAGTAATTTGTTTCTTTCAGTGGTATTAGTGGAGAATTATATTTCCATTTACCTTGATGTATTAGATCCCAAATTCTAAATACATTTTGTGTCTGTGCATGTGTATTGTCACCCAGTGCTCTATATAATATTGAGGTGGGATCCAAATAATTCTACCCAACCGTGTATCACTCATTACATTCTCGTTTTGTACCCATCTTTTTTTCATTTTTCTCCCTTGTCCACTCCATTACTCGTGAAATTACCACCGCATTATAATATTTTTAAAAGTCTGGTACCTTTAGCCCACCTTGCGTTTTATCTCTCCTTAATACTGAGAATGAAATTCTCGGTTTCCTATATTACCAAATTAACTTGGTTATTATATTTTTTAATCTTTTAAAATATGTCTGAGGTAGGGGAAAAGACAACATTTGAAATTTGTACATACTTTTGGCACTATTACCATCTTTATGGTATTTATTCATCCTATACATGAGAGGGACCTTGTTGCTATTTTTCTTATTTCCGTTTTTATTTCATTTAATAGTGGGATGTAATTTACTTGGTATAATTTCCCTGTGGATGATGTTGATCTTATTCCTAGATATTTTAGTTCTGTCTTCCATATAAACTGAAATTCTTGCTGTAAACATCATTCTTCCTGTTTATTTACGTTTATGTTTTAAATCTCTGATTTACAAAGATTTATTTTTATGTTTGATAATTCTCCATAAAATTTCAGAGTCTTCATTAGATTGGGCATTGTAATTCTAGGGTTAGAAATATAAAATAATACATTGTCAGCGTAAGTTGTTATTTTATGTTCCTCCATCTTAATTCCTTGTATGTCTGGGTTGTTCCTTATTGTTGCCAGCAGGGGTTCTAATGATAGTACAAATAATAGAGTTGATAGGGGACACCCCTGTCTCGTTCTATTGTACATTTCAAAGCGGGAAGATAAAGTCCAGTTGACCTTCACATTTGCAGTAGGATGATTATATAATGTTTTAATCCATTGGACCATCCTTGGGCCCATCCCAATGGTTTCCAAGGTGTTCATCATGAATCTCCAGTCTACCCTGTCAAATGCTTTTTCAGTGTCAATTGACAGGAGTATACTTGTGGTATTTTCCGCTCTAATTTTCTGAAGCAAGAGCAATATTCTCACCCCATTGTCTCTCTCTTCTCTTCTCTGCCGGGGATGAAACCCACTTGGTCCGCATGTACCAAATCGATCATCGGCTCTTTCATCCTGGTAGCTAATACTTTTGCGAATAATTTAGTGTCTGCATTCAACAGAGATATTGGTCTGTAACTTGAACATGGGGTACTATCTTTTCCCTCCTTTGGGATGATTGTAATCGAGGCCGACAGGGCCTCTCTTCTCTTCCCATCTTATAATTTGTTCCTAGTCCGTTCATATATGAACATAATTTAGGCAATAGGTTTTCTTTAACTTTTTTGTAATAATAAGTCGTAAACCCGTCAGGACCTGGACTTTTTCCCGATGTAGATTCTTTTAAGGCTATATTGATCTCCTCTCATGGGTTTTTCTAATGTGATTAGCTTATTCTCGGCTACTTGAGGTAGTCTGGGACTTTTTAAGAACTCTTTTATCTTTTCCGGTCTTGCTATTTCTTGTTGACCCTTTTGTTTTATTGAGTATAAGGACCCATAATAGTTCTGGAACACTTTCGCTATTTCCGCTGTTGAAAATACCATCTCCTCAGTACTATTCTGTATTTTTTCTATATAGTTTAATGATTTTTTTCTTCAATATTCTTGCCAGATGTTTCCCCGTTTTATTTCCCCATAAATATCTTTCTTTTGCTATTCTATTCTATTCTATTCTAGTCCTTCCTCTCCTGATCCAATAGGTCTTTTAGTTCGTTCCTTTTTATCACTAGTGCCTGGAGCCACTCCCCTTCTCTCCTTTTTTTTTTTTTTTATACCTCTGTTCTAGTTCATGGATCTCTTTAAATAATGTTTCCATCTTTTTTTTCCTTTCCTTTTTTTTTCTTGATCCTATCTCTATCAGGATGCCCTTAATATAGGCCTTATGGGCTTCCCAAAGGGTGTCCTCCGTTATCTCTTTTGTATCATTTATTTTAAAATCTTGTTCTATTTCTTCTTTTATTTTCTCTTCCTCTTCTATACCTTGTATTAGTTCATTTAATCTCTGTTAATTTAATTGTCTTTGGGCACCTGGTATCTTAATTTCCATGCTTTTTGGGGAGTGGTCTGACAGTGTTATTTCAATATTCGTCTTAGTCACCAACTCTAGTAACCTGTGTTTGACCATTATGTAATCGATCCTTGAGTACATTGCGTGCACAGGGGAATAGAACATGTAATCCTGTGTCTTGGGGTGCTGCACTCTCCATATAGCCATCAATTGACACTGATCCAATTTATTTTTTTGTTTTCAACTGTACATTCCTAGTCCCCTGTGCTCGCCACGTACTATCAATACTTGGTTCCAAGGAAAAATGTAGGTCTCCTGTCATAATCACACTTCCCTTTTTAAAGTCTATTAACTTCTCTATGACCTGCCTCAAATAATTTGTTGGGTTCTTATTAGGGCAATTGATGTTTGCCAGGGTACATTCCATTTCATATAGTTTCCCTTTTAGGAAGAGGTATTGACCTTCAGGGTCTGTCATCCTTTCCTCCAATATGAACTGCACTCCTCTGGCCACCCCCTTTGCTCTTCTTGTTGTAGAATCCCCGTAAAACCATGTTGGGTTATCTCTTGAGAACAGCTTTACATTGGCCTCATAAGAAATGCTAGTCTCCTGAAGGAACACTACCCCAGCTTTATACTGTTTAACCTCCTTTAGGATTTTATGTCTTTTTGTTGGCGTATTAAGCCCGCAAACATTATATGATATAAATTTTATTGATGTCATCTTAGGTCACCGTACTCTTACCTAACCTATCTGGGAGAAAATCCATTTGATGTGACTTGCGTAGATGGGGATCTCAGGGGCCCTCCCCCACACTTTCCCTCCCTTCCCCTCTACCCCTCTCCCCCTCTCTTCTTTTGGACCCATTCCGGCCCTAGAACCATAGGTGGCTCCATTTTTCCGTTGCCACCAGTGATTCTCTTATCCTGGGCTGAGACTTTGAACATGCCTCTCCTCCCACCCCTCCCCCTAGTTTACAAAGGGGGGTGTGTGGGCCGGGAGCATGTTAGTAATCAAAGTGTCTCGACTCTCCATCCCCTCCTTCCCTCCCCTGCCTCAGATTTACCCCCATCTGCTTCCATTCCCCTTCACGCTCCCCTGAACCTATTTCTAGTGGAAAAATTATTCAGTTTTCTCTTTTGTTTCTGCTCGATTCTGCTTAACCACTGTCTTATCACATTCTCCAAAAACCTATTTCTGTTCAGTCTCTGGGGAATTCTTAATGTTTGTTTTTATTTTTAAGTCTTACTTGCAACTCTATGCGATTTTTGCCAAAGTTCATCTTCTTTCTGTGTTAGTATTTCTTCTTCGGACCATCCTGGGATAACCGGAACTTGTAAGTCCAGTTTATTACAGAATTCTTGTAGGTCTTCTGGAAACCTTTAAACTCATTGATCTGCCGTCCTTCTGGCCTATTAAACATGCTGGGAAACCCCAACTGTACTCAATGTTCTTAATTCGCATTTGCTCCAATAAAGTTTTAAGAAGTATTCGTCTAGCCAGCGTTTCTGGCGTCAAGTCTGTAAAAACTTGAAGGTCCACTCTTTCATATTTTGGTGGTGGGCGTCCTCTCATTTTCCCCCATATTTGTGCTTTTTCTTCAAATAATGGAAATCTCACTATGACGTCTCGGGGTAGGTCTGCTGATATGTTTTGAGGTTTTCGGATCCTGTGGACTCTTTTTATCTTGAGACAGTTCTCCACTGCATTACCTGAAAGAGGATTAAATATTTTATTCATTCATTTTCTTAGATCTTCCCCTCTTTTTTCTGGTAGGGCACGGATCCTTAAATTCTTTCTTCTGTTTTGGTTCCCCTGATCTTCTAGTTTATATAGCATTCTCCTCTGATCTAATTGCATACCTTTAACTTGCGCAAGGAGAGCATTAATCAGAGAAGCAGCCAAGAGGCCCATAGTAAGTCTGGAGGAGCTGCAGAGATCCACAGCTCAGGTGGGAGAATATGTTCACAGGATAACTATTAGTCATTTACTCCACAAATCTGGCCTTTTATGGAAGAGTGGCAAGAAGAAAGCCATTGTTGAAAGAAAGCCATAAGAAATCCCATTTGCAGTTTGCACAAAGCCATGTGCGGACACAGCAAACATGTGAAAGAAGGTGCTCTGGTCATATGAGACCAAAATTTTACTTTTTGGCCTAGAAGCAAAACGCTGTGTATGGCAGAAAACTAACACTGCACATTACCCTGAACACACCATCCCTACCATGAAACATGGTGGTGGCAGCATCATGTGGGGATGCTTTTCTTCAGCAGGGACTGGGAAGCTGGATGGAGCCAAATTACAGGGCAATCTTAGAAGAAAACCTGTTAGTCTGCAAAAGACTTGAGACTGGGGCGGAGGTTCACCTTCCAGCAGCACAACGACCCTAAACATATAGCCAGAGCTACAATGAAATAATTTAGATCAAAGCATATTCATGTGTTAGAATGGCCTAGTCAAAGTCGAGACCTAAATTCAGTTGAGACTCTGTGGCAAGACTTGAAAATTGCTGTTTACAGACGCTCTCCATCCAATCTGACAGAGCTTGAGCTCTTTTGCAAAGAAGAATGGGCAAAAACTTCACTCTCTAGATGTGCAAAGCTAAAACTAGGGACATCCTCAATAAGATTTGCAGCTGTAATTGCAGCGAAAGGTGGTTCTACAAAGGGTGGCTGAATACAAATGCACGCCATACTTTTCAGATATTTATTTGTAAAAAATGTTGAAAACTTTTTAGCATTTTTCTTCCACTTCACAAATATGTGCCACTTTGTGTTGGTCATCACATAAAATCCCAATAATATACATTTACGGTTTTGGGTGGAACATTTCAAAGGATATGATTACTTTTTCAAGGCACTGTACTTTTTGCTTCTGGATTAGATGGTGTCCTATTCAAGTTTGTGTAAATAGGAAAAACCTTTCCAGAAAAGAAAAGGCATGGGTACATAGCCAAAGAATTCTCAGTCTAAGGCTGGCCATACATCAGTGGTTCTCAACCTCAGTCCTAAATTACCCCTAACGGGCCATGTTTTGGGAACTTCCCTTAGATAAAATAGCTCTTATCAAAACCCATGTCATTGATATTGATTTAAAGCAGCTGTGCAAAGTAAAGGAAAACCTGAAAACATGGCCCGTTGTGGGTACTTGAGGACTGAGATTGAGAACCACTGCCGTACATTATACAATTTTCTTGTTCAATTTTCGTTTGGTATTACCAAAACCATATAATATGAGGTCAAACCTAAATACTTTCAATTTGTATGCAATCAGGCAGGCCCTTGAACTACATAGTTGAACGTAAATCTAAAGGAAATTAAACAAGAAAATTGAATATATGGCTAGCTTAAAAAAGGAACTAAGTCACGAGTAGAAGAAAAAGTGTCCCTCTAATAAAGCAAAACCTAAAGGGAGACTTTTTAGGCCGGGTTCACACCTGTGCGAATTAGATGCGGGTTTCCCTTCGTATCCAGTTCGCATAGCAAGAGAATGTGACTGGCTCCCTATGGAGCCGGTTCACATATCTCCGTTGCAGCTGCGGAGCGCACTGCACAGAAACGCTGTGCGTCTTTGGCTCAGTTTCAGGGCCAAATTCAGGCATAGATTCGGCCCTGAAACTGGGAACAGGAACTGTGCGATCCACAGCTGGTTCCAGTGTGAACCGAGCCTTACTCCTTCGGAACCCACCAATAAGGACACAAAGGGATTGCTTTACTAAAACTGGAGAGTGCAAAATTTGATGCAGCTCTGCATAGAAACCAATCGGTTTCCAAGTTTTTTTTTGTCAAAGCCTAATTGAACAAGCTGCAGTTACAAACTGGCTACCATGCACAGCTGCACCACATTTTGCACACTCCAGTTTTAGTAATTCAACCCCAAAGTGAGGTCAGGATCTATCAGTGAACTAAAAGTTACTATAATTTCTGGTACCGACGACGTGGAGTTGTCATTGTCAGTTCTACACCTTTCCATTTGGCCTTCAAGTGACCCCAAGAATCTTCATCTTCAGGCTCCTTCTAACCTGAGCGAACTGATGATGGTAAAAGAGGCATTATTAGCCTTTCAGGGAATGATAATAATTCATGAAGCACAGATTTTCTTTTCTATGTGAAAGAAAATATTATATCCATTTTAGCAATCCACAAAAGAGGATTTTTCAGTCACAATACTATTTGTTACAGCAACTGGGAATCACATCAGGAAGAATTTCTGCAGATTTGCTAGCAAGAGGGACATGCCTGTGATAGACCTATTTGCAAACTGGCAGGCAGAAAGGTATAGCACTTCTTTTTACTGGCAGTAAAGACAATTGGGGCATCTATGCTCTGAGCCAAGATTGGATTTCAGTCTAGGATATGCCTTTTCTCCTCTCTTGCTGATTCCTCAGGTGCTGTGGAAACAAAGTCATTGCCAGTCAGGCCAAATCTTCTTTACAGACCAGTGGTGCATCTCAGACCATTATTTTGGACTTTCTTCTGGAGGCAATGAAACGGGGCTTAGTGCTTAATACTCTGTGTTAGTACTTTCAGTCTTCCTAGACTTTAGTGAAATATCCGTTGATTAAGATATTTCTCTGGGCCAGAGAATGTTGAAATCTTCAGCAGAAGATCGATCCTCTATGGGATTTGTCTAAGGTGCTGAATGGGCTTAACTGCCCTTTTGAACCAATTGTATTCTATTCATTAAAGGTTTTGATTTTAAAGATGGTTTCTTTTTTGGTCATTACAGTGACTAGAAGAAAGATTTACAAGCTTTATTAATCAAGGAACCCTGTCTGACAATTCCTCCATGTAGGGTTATCCTGGAGGCAGACCCTGTGTATCTATCATAGGTGGTCCACAGTGTTTCATTGGATGTAAGAAACTATTCTGCCTTCTCTCTGCTGTAATCCTAAATTCCCTAGGGAAGAGAGCTTCCATTCTTTGAATGTTTGCAGGTGCCTTTGCAGTTTGCTAGATGCCACAAGAGTCTTTAGAAGGTTGAGCTGTCTTCATGTCCTGTTTTATGGCCCTAAGAAGGACCTGCAAGCTTCAAAAGGTCAAAAAAAAAGCTTCAAAACAGTTTCCAGATGGATAAAATAAGATACATCTTGTGTGTATACAGAAGAAGGATCACAAGTACTTCCTGTTAAAAGACAAATTCTGCCAGATCTTTGGCAATGTTGTCAGAAGTATAAGCAGGAACATTCGTAGAACGTCTATAAAGTGGCCATTTGATCTAGTCTGGAAACCTTTGTCAAACACTAGAGCAGAAATACTCTTGTAATAAGGCCAACTGTTCATCAAAACATTTTAACAGGCAGTGGTCTCACCCAGATGTAGAGTTTATTACTTGATATTCCTCTCATGTTGCTGTCCTGGGAGATGCCTAAAAATTAAGTTCAGATAAGACTTTAACTGATTGTAAAGGATAACTTTTTGAATTTAAAATAAAAAAGATTATATACCTACCTGCTCTGTGCAATCCCTTACCTCCTCTACTTGAGTCCTGCACCAGCGCTGTCCACGCCTTACAAGTGCCCCCTCAGCAAGCTCTCCCGAGCTGGACTGTGTGCATCCATAGACACCCCAGAGCGACTTAGCCAGGCCCACACCCACTCCCTCCTCACAGGATTCAACTTACAGCATCAGCCTATGGCTCAGATATTGGAAGATTTTTTTACATTAATGCAGAGAGTGCATTAGGGTAAAAAAAAAAACAAACCCTTTTGTCTTTAGAACCACTTTAAGCTGGGTACACAATATACAAATTTTGGCCGGTTTCTGACATCCTTTGACTGAAAAAAGGAGTCGGGTGAAAAATGGTCGGTCAAAGAGTGGCTGTATCCAGTCCAATTCAGCCGCTCTTCACATATTCTTACAGGCATCGGCTGTGGCTGTGAGATTACAGTAACTACAGCGTGAGAGTCTTCCATCTACCTTGTTTAACATGGATGGGGGAATCTGTTAGATTATGTTTGATCAGCCTGCAAGTTGAACAAAAATAAACTATGTGTGTATATCCAGCTGACCCGGGGATTTTTACTAGCACCGGGACTGGCTATATAACTGTTTCACTGTACTGTACTACAAATAGTAGTGGCATTAATACAAATGCACTAAAGAACATGCCACATCACAGCCAATTGAGCTGGTTGGCTTTTGCAACTTCCTTGCCTATGTAACTTAGAAAGCAAGGTATTAAACAGTAGAAAGGTAACAGGCTAACATCGCTGCTCTATGGCATTAACACTGAACTCCAGGAAAACTTAAAGCCTTCCCTTGCAATGTCGCTGATCCTGTGTTAGAAGCTTTTAACGCTCAATTGTGTCTAGGGGTTTGGGAAAAGCAGTTTCTGCTAGACTGGTCCCTGCTGGCTCTTCCGCCATGCACTTCAGCAGTCTAAGGTCATCTGCTATAAATAAGACCAATGCAGGGACCACAGCCCTGCACTGGATGTGAGGGTGACGACAGACAGTCCACTGACTGAGCAGAGGGGAGTGCCTTTTTCCAAGGGAGTGGAGGATCATGTAAGTAAAAGTACCATTGCCCCCTCAATGGAAACAAGCAATGAAAGAATCCCCATTGGAAGGGAGGACTTTTAGTTTTCTTAGAGTTCACCTTTAACATCCTTGACCCTTCACTAGTGAGTGAGGTAAGTGAGCTAGCCTAGAAAAGGGGCATTGGAATAGTGCTGACTGAACATTTCTTTGGCCTTCCTCTCCTATTAAAGTGGAACTATAGGCAAAACCTTGTTTTTTGTTTTTTTGTTTTTTTCATTTTGGACAGAGCAAGGGAGAGTTATAACCCCTGTCAGGATTTTTTTCTCCCATCTGTGTCCTATTGCAGAGATCTGCCTTCACTTCCTGTCTCATAGCAAAACAGGAAGTGAGAAAATGCTGCAAATTCCTTGGGGGGCCCCCCAGGTCACCAGAACTAATGTCTCCTTTCTGGGGACAGCCCAAAATTTGGGATTTTCTTTTACGTTCACTTTCAATAATAGTGATAAACAGGACAAATAGAGAGGGTGAATCTCCCTAACAGGGGCATTGACAGCAATAAAAACTGACAGGTGTTCTAACCCATCTGCACTGTCTGAAAAAACAAAAAAGTTTTGCCTTTTAGTTTATTTTTTTCAGTTTTAAATAGAAATGAAAGGCAAAACATTTTTGTATAGATATAAAAAAACATTATACATACCTTTTTCCCTTTTTTAAAAGTGATCACATTCTCTCTGTTCTCAGCTGCATAAAAGCTGAGGAAGGAGAAACAGCAGTACACTAAGCTTCCCAGTGAATGACTGTACAGCGGGGGGCATGTCCGGACAAGTCTAATAATTGGAGGAGAGAACACGAAGTTCCCAGCATAGATAGAGAACTCCCCACAAAACAAACACTTTAAAGAGGATTTTCGCTTGGGGGAAATTAAAATTAAAAGTCAGCAGCTACAGATACTGTAGCTGCTGACTTTTAATATATGAACACTTGCCTGTCCAGATAGCCCGTGATGTCGGCACCCCAGCAGATTTTTGGATTGACTGTCAGGTGCTACCGCTGCCATTCATACTGTGCATGCTCGAAGAGCGCTGCGCTTTCTAACTGGCCCCGCAGCGGAGGAGGAGGGGGGGCGAACTTCCGAGGGATGGAACCGCGGCATAGTCTCCCGGAATTGGGGAAGGGTACCTTTTTAAAAGCAGGTACCCATTCCCTCCTCCCCCCTGAAAGGTGCCAAACGTGGCAGCGGAGGGGGGGAGGAAGTAGATAAGCGGAAGTTCCACTTTTGGGTGGAAATCTGCTTTAAGTAAAAGCTTATGTGTGAAGAACTTTTACAGTGACTGATCAACCTGCAATGTACAATGTGCAATTAATGTTTTTTATTACTATAAAAACAACAAAGGTGTTTATACTAAATATGTATTATACAGAATATCAATGTTTTGAATCTAATGGACATCAATTGGCAAAAAGATACAGAAGCAATCATAGACCGTTTCAGGCAGCATGAGCAGTCTATATATGATAAAAAAGAATGTGCAACAGTTTTGGTAATACCTTAGAGCTGGGTGAAGATGACTACTGTCATCTATCTAGAACCTGCGACACATTTATAATCTTCTGTTATGTAATGCACTGAAGGGGTCTATGATTTTTCTTCTTGTTTGCTTCTATTTTCAGCATGTGATAATTATTAAGTTATTTTAAAGGTTATTAAAGGTAATTGTATATTCTGTTTAGAAAGCACATTATTCAGTTGGAGGGGTTATGATTGCTTTCTTATGCACTTTTGCTGTGATTTCAGGCCCCGGCGCTGGCTGGTACCCAGTGGACACATTACCCATATTCACCTGCTCATTGCTTGCCCCATGCTCCTCTCACCAGCTCAGATTCGTAAGTTCCCTGTCTCCCCTTCACCTTTCCGCTTGCTTTAGCTGGCACAGTACAGCGTTATCATTTCTTTCAGTTTTTTTGCCTGACCTTTGCTTGCATCTGTCAAATGTCAATGTTAAATGTTATGCTATAGTGTTTTTGTTTAGCCATTTGTTAGGTTATAGTCCCTTTGCCCTCCAAATTATTTCCTTTACACTTTTGGGGAAATTCCTCTTGTATTTAAAGCACATGTGAACAGAGTTTCCCCCTAAATATGGGACTTTGAAGGCATAAGAGCGTCACAAAAATAGATCTAAAATCTATTTAAAAATCAATATTTTAGATCTATTTTTGTGACTCTCGTATGCCTTTAAAGGCCCACATTTAAGGGGAAACTCTGTTTTCATACACTTTAGGGATGCTGGCCCATACTGGCAGATAATATTACCTCCAATTATATTGTATTTAAAACACAGATTTTTTTTATATATATATATTTTTATTTTTTTTATCAAAACAAACATGGTATGTTTTCTTATTATTAGTGATTTACCACTTTACAATCCACTATTGAGGAAATCTTTGCCATTTGACACCTGCATGCGCTTTAACATCTGGTTGCTCCTGTTTAGTGCTTGGAGAACTTTTAGGCATCCTGTAAAAAAAAAGTAGGCAATGGCTTCTTTGCAGCAGATTCTTCCTCAAATCTTGTAACACCTTCCAGGTGTGCTCCATATGCTATGCATCAGATTTCTGTTGCTTTAATGACACATAGTCCTTGTTGCTGATCATGCACAATTCAGCAACAATGTCACCTTTCGAACACTGTCCTGCACTGTTTCTTTCTGTGTCCTTGTTTGTTACAGAACAAAAAAAAAAGGAATTGCTCTTTACGTGCTCTTTCTTTTTTCATGGTATATTTCTGTTTTCCTCACAGATTACAGTTTAATGGCCCAACAGAATATTATAGTCGGAATTTCTCAACTCCATTTTCAAGCTGCTTTACAGAGAGCCAAACGTACATTCAGGTAGTGTGTTTCTCAAGGCCATTTGTGTACAGACAATACTATTACCATCAGTAATATTGATATGTTCTATCATCATGTGGTATAAGCCGGTCTTATTTATGTGACATGTTTTTGACGTGCACTGCTTTTTTTTTTTTTTCTGATATCTTGCTGTCTTATCCCAGACATACAGTTCATAATGATATTTATGCTGTTCAGACATTAATATAGCTCTGCACTGTTTTGACCTATTGCAGTCTCAAACATTTTTTCATTTGATGCTACCCAAGCAATTTGACTTAATGCACTCTGAATTAAACTGTGTGTCAAATCAAAAATGTTTTTTCTAGTTTTGGATAGAATGAGGAAAGATTTGACCTCCTGTTGGTTTTTACTGCTGTCCAGGGCCCCATTATAGAGCCCTGTTTCTTTGTTACCACTGAAGATTTAAAATGCTTTAGAAATCCTGGCAAGCTAGAACAGGCAGCCCATCACAATAAACATTTTATCCACTACAGAGACTATTGCAAGAATTCAAGGATCTGTCCCATTCTTGATAAAGTTGAGCCATCCCTCTCTACCATATTCAGTGGGTTAAAGACCAATATATCAAAGAAAATTTTTGCTGAGAGAAATGTGGAGACTGCAGTTGCTGGCCTTTCTGAAAATGCTACTTGTTTGGCTGTCATGCTGATCTAATGGCTTCTTAAGTTTGTGACTCGCTGACCCAGAACAATTTTATGTGAACTAGGAACGATAATGGCAAACTGACTTTACTGGCTGCGTGCTTAATAACAGTCTATTTTACAAAAAATATTGTAGCCAGGGGCAACCAAACAACTAGTATTTTCACAAGGTTGGTCAGCAATGTTGGCCTAACTCTTTTTGTTTACAACACATTTTCTTTAAATACATTGGATAAGGGAAAACCTTTGGTATTGTTGTAAAACAATTTGCAGCACTTCTTTAAAAATGTCTGCCAACATTATAATCTACAGTGGAGAAAATCAATATTTGATCACATGCAGATTTTGCCCACTTACAAGGAAATTAAGGGTTTATAATTTTTATCATAGGTGTAAAATTATAGAGACAGAATAGCAACCAAAAATCCAGAAAAAAATAATTATTCAAATGTTATAAATTTAAATGTCATTCAGTGAGTAAAATAAGTATTTGATACCCAAGCAAAACATGACTTGGTACTTGGTGGAGAAACCCTTGTTGGCAAACACAGAGGTACGAAGTTTCTTGTAGTTGGTGACCAGATTTGCACACATCTCAGGAGGGATTTTGGTCCATTCTTCTTTACAGGTCTTCTCTAAATCCCTAAAGCTGGCCATACACCTATAGATTAAGTTTAGATTATGGTTAGATGGAAAAAGTGCAACAGATTTCTCCATGTTCGCTAAACTGTGTGGATGGAGGAATCTCACACTTTTTCCATCTAAACATAGAAAATCTGCAGATAATCTATAGGTGTATGGCCAGCTTAAAGTGGATGTAAACCCAATGTCATCCTTTCTAAACCACTGCCATAGGGGTTATCTATAAGGATATACATGCCTCCTGCATGTATCTTTACCTGTCAAATGTCTCCCCTCTGTCTGTTATGAGACCTGAAAAACTGCAGATTCTGTGGGTGGGTCTGTTGTCTGGAGCTCGGTGGGTGGAGTCGTGATGTCAGTAGACTCCCTGCCCACCTCGACACTCCCCTGTGTATTTCTAACACTGAACTTCTGCTATGATCTCTAACATCCAGTGAAAAGACAGGAAAGTAACCACATGACTTCAGCATGCCAAATCATGCTGAGGTGTGGAACAGCCAATCCTTGCAGAGCTGCTGAAGAAAGGAGTGGGGGAGGGAATTAAAAAATCATGCCTGTGTCTGAGGCTGTCACTCACAGCAAGGGGGAGTATTTGACAAAGTTTTTCTCACTTTGTCAAGATTTTTCTCACTGAACAATAAAAGAGGATTGCTCAGAGATGGATTAACTCTGTGTGGCAAGACTGGGCTCAAATGATAGTAAATCTTATACTCTACAGTATATCAAAAAAAATTTTTTTTTTTTTTCAGGTTTACATCCACTTTAAGGATTCTTGGCTGTTGCTTGGCAACTCGAAGTTTCAGCTCCCTCCATAAATTTTCTATAGGAGTAAGATCTGGAGACTGGTTAGACCACTCCATGCCCTTATTGTGCTTCTTCTTGAGCCACTCCCCTGTTGCCTTGGCGATATGTTTTGGGTCATTGTCATGCTGGTTCGTTCTGTACCTTTAGCAGAGAAACGGCCCCAAAGCATAATGTTTCCACCTTCGTGCTTGACTGTAGTGATGGTTTTCTTTGGCTCTTAGTCAGCATTTTTCTTCCTCCAAAAATGTCGAGTCCCCCTCCTCAAGAAGGCACATGTACAGTTATGCCAATGAACATCTAAATGATTCACAGAAGGATTGGGAGAAATTGCTGTGGTCAGAAGGGGCCAAAATTTAGCTCTTTGGCTCGACTCGCTGTGTTTGGAGCAAGAAAAATGCTGACTATGACCCTTATGCCACGTACACACGACTGGACTTTATGGCATACTTGGTTCGGCGGACCGGAATCCGTCGGACAATTCGATCGTGTGTGGGCTTCAGCAGACTTTTTTTTTTTTTCGACGGACCTAGAAATGTTTTAAATCTTTTCGACGGACTCGAGTCTGGTCGAAAAGTCCGCTTGTCTGTATGCTAGTCCGACGGACAAAAACCGACGCTAGGGCAGCTATTGGCTACTAGCTATGAACTTCCTTGTTTTAGTCCGGTTGTACGTCATCACGTACGATTCCGTTGGACTTTTATTGATCGTGTGTAGGCAAGTCCGTTCATTTGGAAAGTCCGTTGTAAAGTCCGTAGAAAAGTACGCCGGACAAAGTCTGCCGTAAAGTCCGCTCGTGTGTACGCGGCATAAGAAAACCATCCCTACAGTCGAGGTGGAAACTTGATGCTTTGGGGCTTTTTCTCTGCTAAAGGTACAGGTCGACTTTGCCTCATTGAGGGGCCAATGGATGGGGCCATGTATTGCAAAATCTTGGATGAGAACCTTCTTCCCTCAGCCAGAACACTGAAGATGGGTCATGGATGGGTCTTCCAGCATGACAATGACCCAAAACATACCGCCAAGGCAACAAAGGAGTGGCTCAAGAATAAGTACATTAAGGTCATGGAGTGACCTAGTCAGTTTCCAGATCTTAATCCTATAGAAATTTAATGGAGGGAGCTGAAACTTGAGTTGCCAAAAGACAACCAAGAAACCTTAAGGATTTAGAGAAGATCTGTAAAGAAGAGTGGGACAAAATCCCTCCTGAGATGTGTGCAAACCTGGAAACCAACTACAAGAAATGTCTTACCTCTGTGCCTGCCAACAAGGGTTTCTCCACCAAGTGCTAAGTCATGTTTTAAACCAAATTAGAAGTACGCTGTGCTATTAAAATGGCAAATATATAATTTTGTGCTAAATAACTAATAAAGCGATACTGTGCTCACTCGTACCATGTATAAAACGCCCAAAATATAAAATATGTTAATGTGCGGTAACTTCAAGACATAGCGTAACGTTAGCAGCTGATCATTCGTAGGATACACCATTTTGGAGACCTGATTTGGTTAATTACCTGGAGGCTCACAGGACTATAGACTAGTATTATACTAAGTCATGTTTTGCTTGGGGATCAAATACTTTTACTCACTGAACTGCAACTTAATTTTATAGCATTCGTTTTATGTGTTTTTTGTGGATTTTTGGTTGATATTCTGTCTCTATCATTTAAAATACACCAATGCTAATAATTATAGACCCTTCATTTCTTTGTAAGTGGGCAAACTTACAAAATCTCTCCCTCACATTCTTTTAAATATTTTATTATATCTTATTATATCTTTTCATGTGACAGCACTGAAGAAATGACACTGCTACAATGTAAAGTAGTGAGTGTACAGCTTGTATTACAGTGTACACTTGCTGTCCCCTCAAAATAACTCAACACAAAGCCATTAATGTCTAAGATATAATAAAACATTTACAAAAATGTGTGCGGGGTACTCACTTTTGTGAGATGTGTGTGTATGTGTGTATATATATATATATATATATATATATATATATATATATATATATATATATATATATATATATATATATATATATATATATATATATATATATATATATATATATATAATTTGTGTTTTTTCTGTTATATCAGCTCACATTACTGGACAAATATACCGATTCGTCTTACTCAAGGAATTTTAAATAGGATCTTGCTGGTAGTAAAACCTTGCTTGTAAATAGTATTCACTGTAAAGTTTGCAATAATGTTTACATGTGTCCAGTGCAAATGAGAACACAGGTGGTTCCTAAGGTTATCACAAATGTTTACATGCAAACAGTGTTAAATGTGATTCATACACTGAACTGCAGATATTATTATTATTTTTTTGTTTTTATTCTGATGAGTACAGATGCAGATTACGGAGCTTTGCGCAGGTATCCACATGAACCCATAGCATTACATACAGCTGCATTCAGATCTGTAAATAAATGTACGCATTATAAAATAGGGGGAAATGTTTGTTGCTTTATTACTGAAACTTTGTAGAACAGGTAATGGCCACTTCAGCTCCCTTTTCTCTCTTCACTTTACTCTCTCTTCAACTGATCCACTGTTTATTTTTTCAAGAGTTCTCTCTTTTTTAAGAAGTCACCAGTCATAATTCCATGAAGTGTCTGAATCAGCTTTAGGAAAGCATTCAGTGTTTTCTTGTTGCAATGGTTTTTAAGGTCTTTTGTAATTTTTTGTTGCTTTTTTTTTTTTATTATGTGACCATTTCACCATTTCAGAGTTAATCCTTGTAAAGTTTTTTTCATGCTGATCTTTCTTTATGTAGCAGGCTTCCAGTTCTTATTTTGAGGTTAAGCACCCTTGCTTTTGTCACTTTTTTCTTCACTATTTCCTTCTCAACTCTGTCCCCGCTGCTTCAGTTCTTCCTCCTAGCTCTTGACCCTCCCCTCTGTCTGGCTGCAGATCTGTGGTGACCTGTGCTGAACATTGCGTAATGTGCAGTGATATTTCCAGTAATGTATGTGTGATCAGACTAAACTGAAACAGGGAGAGGCATTATCTTCTGCAACCTACACACACACATAGCCCTTCTTATTGTGCTTCAGTATACAATGCTAGAGCAAAGGCAAAATCTTCCTAACTTTCCAGATTTGTCAATCTGGAAAATCCCCAGGGAAGGTCACTGTATTGTGTATGAGAGGAACTGTCCTAACTTCACAAACATTCTTAAATCTTTATTGCACCTGTGGACGTGCACCTGTTATTGGGTGTTTAATAATGTCAAACAACTGCAAAAATTTAGTGTTGTAAACTGCGCTTGTCTAAATTCTGCCACGTGCGTCAGATAACTAAACAAGGGAAAATAATTGCCATGTATAATAAAGTCTGTAACAAGACATGTTGACCTGTATCTGTTGCCTGCAGCTAAAACTTTAGCTGTCATTTTTAACCTCCCTGGCGGTATGATTATTTCGGATTTTAGGTGCTGAAAGCGGTACCATTATTTTGCATGGAAATTTGGCATTTTATATTGTAGGTCTGTAAATCTTAACAATAACACACTTAAATCTGTCCAAACCAGAGTCTAGTAGATATCCCGGGTATGATAAAGTTTTTAAACACAAAAACATAAATTATAATATAATAAATAAAAATAAATAATAAAAAAAAATAAAAAAAATAGTAATAAAATAAATTTCCCCACAATTCACTATCGCTCAATTCTGCAAGTGTTCTAATTTACTATCGATGTTTTCTAGCTGGTCTAAAGCCACTTTTGACGTAAAGGGACACTTTTTGGTTGCTATGGACAATCTCCAGTTTCCAGGCAGAAAGAACAGTGTATATCATGTAAAACTGCATGCAGGGCATGGGCCAAAGCACTGGGGACAAAAGGGATGTGAAATCATTTCATACAGTACTGTAATCTGTAAGATTACAGTACTGTATGTGTTATGATTTTTACTTTTTTTTTAAATTTGCCGCCAGGCTCCGCCCCCGTGCGTCGCGCCGCTCGCAGGGAACGGAGCCTGGCAAGGAGAGGCTTCGGAGGAGGACGGAGCCCTCGGACACTGCGGGTGACATCGCAGGATCCCGGGGACAAGGTAAGTAACGCCACCCCAGGATCCTGCAATGCGATCCCGAGTGTGGCTCGGGGTTACCGCTAATGGTACTGAATTTTAACCCCGAGCCACACTCGGGAAAACCGCCAGGGAGGCTACAAGAATTCCAAAGGGAGAATTTAATTGGTTGCTCTAACTAGCATAGACAGGTTGTGTCTTCCACAAGGCCTTATACTAAAAGATTAAAGCAAATATGTCAGGAGATAAATATATTTCCAATATTGCCAATTGCAGCCTTCTCTCAAAAATGCTAGTTGTTGCTGACTGGTATGCTGACCCAATGACTTCAGCAATTTTAAGGTGGCCATAGATGGCGCAATTTTCTTGCAACCTGCGGTTGCAGAAAAAGAAAATTCCTTGATTCCCCCATCAACACAGACTGTGGGTGGGGGGGGGGGGGAGAGAGAGAGGGGGGGAGAGAGAGAGAGAGAGAGAGAGAGAGAGAATAATAATAAGTGATTATTGCTGGCAATAATCTCATGAAAAATGCAACAGGTTGGTTATACCCAAGTTGATCGATCAACTTGGATACAATCAGCCTGCACGTACATGGTTCCCTGCTGAACCGGCTGAGATTTGAGCCACATATGGCCGGCTTAAAGCTGGCCATACATTATATAATTTTCTTGTTCAATGTCCTTTAGATTTACCTTCAACTATGTAATGAAAGGGTTTACCTGATTGTATACAAATTTAAAGTGTTTAGGTTTGACCTCATTTTGTATGGTTTTGGTAAAGCTAAATGAAAATTGTATAATGTATGGCCAGCCTTTGTCTTTTACTCTAAAAACATGTGCACATAAGGAAATTCAGGGAAAAGATAAAAAAGCAATATCTACAGTCATTGTTCTAGGTCACTGACTCTCTGTATTGAAGCTGTTGGATCAGCATGACAGCCATGCAGTTAGCATTTTCAGATAAAAAAAGTCAGCAATGGCAGCATCTGTTTCTTTCATGAGTTTTTTTTTAAACAAGGGATTCTTTGACTATATGTTGTGGTTTACTGTAGGTGTACTCATTTTAGCATTAGATTGCATGATTCCTTGAAAGACCAGTTTAGGATTGTCCTCCCTAGCCCCCTTATCTACTGTAAACTGAGCCAACCCCCACTCCCCTGCAGGTGCATATTTGTCTTCTCTAAGAGCGGCAGCCCCCAGGACTGTCTACAGCATACTCTGTATAAATCTAGTGTCAAGCTTCATGAGTAACAATGTCCCATAGATTTAAATGGGTGCATTGTTTCTGCAGCATGGTATGTGCAATTCAAGTCTAGTGTACATGCGCTGGCAGCTCAACGATAGGTTTTAACTGGTAGAGCTATAGACATTATGACAGGCCACCATTGTTACAGAAGTTAAATAAGCACCTGTGGCAGGCATAACTCAGCTAGGGATAGTTTAGGGGGCTAGGGATAAATGCGGGGACGTTTATATAGAATTCTGAACTTTTCCTTTAAATTTGCAAGCACCCAGGAGATTTTTTATGTGTGGCTCTTTTGCATTTACTGCACCATTAATCTCACAAGATGTATCACATGAAATTATGGCTAAAAGATTGTCTAAAACGCTGATTAATTGCCTGAATTGTTCAAGTAAAAGTATTCACATACATACGATCTATGTGTTTTTTTTAGATTGTAAGCTCTAACGAGCAGGGCCCTCTGATCCCTCCTGTATTGAATTGTATTGTAACTGTACTGTCTGCCCCCATGTTGTAAAGTGCTACGCAAACTGTTGGCACTATATAAATCCTGTATAATAATAATGTGATGTACCATAGATACTGTAATGCTGTACACCAGGGGTGTCGAGCTCAATTTCATTGCGGGCTGCATTAACATTGTAGTTGCCCTCAAAGGGCCGGTTTTATCTGTAAGACTATATAAATGTATCTACCCTTTATCATATTAAATATTTGCCTCTGCATTAGATTATTACTTGTTTTAGTAATAATTTAAGGCCTTAAAGAGGAAGTAAACCCTGCAGTCCCTATGGTGCTTTTCATCCATTTCAATGTCATTACCATTTA
Source organism: Lithobates clamitans (assembly GCA_037952925.1). NCBI lineage: Eukaryota > Metazoa > Chordata > Amphibia > Anura > Ranidae > Lithobates > Lithobates clamitans. The sequence goes on from JBBGZY010000374.1 coordinate 7,188,979, forward strand.
GCAAGCATTACATGGTCTAATCAAGTCAGAATAACCTATTACTGATTAAAATAAGGCGGCGCCATCTTTAGTACTGTCATCTTGAGTCTGTGTAGAATATAATTTCCACCCTTTCCTGTTTCTCACCATAATATCACGCATGCGCAATCTGACATTACTGGACCGCCACTCATACCCAGCATATTACATAGTTTTTGTGCTTTTTATATAGACCCGTTCTGGGTATATGTGTGCCTGTGAGCCCTGCTTCCTCATCGCGTTCTCTGATGCAGTAGGTTTACTCCCCATGTGACGTCACGCAGTCACATGGGGAGTTCCAGGTTGCAGGAGAAACTCTGTAGTCTTGCGAAGAGAGAGCAGTCGGTGCTTTGCCGCTGCCGCATTCATGGCACCCTATCATTGGACGGACCGCACACAGAGCGTGCCGTAAATTAAGGGAAGGGAAGCACATGCGCCAGTGACGTCAGTAAACCTAATGGGACGGATTACAGCAAAACTAAACAGGTAAGCAGACATTTGCCAGCAGCAATTAATAGTGTTTTTATGAGGATTACAAAACAGTAAAGTTGTTTGGGAGGGTTTACATCCACTTTAAAGTGTTTGTTAACCCATTCATTTAAGTCTGTGCCAACACCTATTAGAGCCTGGCATAGCACATTGTATTAGACCCCTTTCACACTGGGGTGGCAAGTCCGTTAGCGGTAAAGCACCGCTAGTTTTAGCAGCCCTTTACCGCTGTTTTTGCTGTACTTTTTCGGTCGCTAGCAGGGCGCTTTTAACCCCCGCTAGCGGCCGAAGAAGGGGCTAAAAGCGCTTGTGTTGTTGTTCTTCCAAACCGCTTTTCAGGCTCTTCAGGAAACCCTGCCCATTCATTCCAATGGGCAGGGGCGGTGTAGGAGGGCCCTCCTACACTGCCCCAAAGATGCTGCTTGCAGGAATTTTTTCCTGTCCCGCAAGCGCACCACCACAATGTGAAAGCAGTGCACTCGGGCTTTCACTTTGGGAGGCATAAGAGGCAGTTTTCAGGTGCTATTTTTAGCGCTAAAATGCCTGAAAACTGCCTCAGTGTGAAAGGGGTCTTAGTCTTTTATAAAAACTAGGCATGTAAATACCTGTTTAGAGCTATCTTCATGGCGGTCACATGACTCATGGCCGCTGTACAGCTCTAACACACGGCTTCTGCAGGAGGGGCTGTGATCTCCCTCTGACGTCAGCTGGGGAGATGACATGGCTTCTCAGCCCCTCCTGTAGTAGCCCTGGAAACTGGCCGAGAGTCACGTGACCAGCCTGAAGATCACACTAAATAGGTATTTACAAGCCTCGTTTTTATAAAAGACTAATACAGTGTGCTATACCAGGCTTTAATAGAGGGGCAGTGAGCATTTATAATTTTTTATTTTACTAATAGCGGCAAAGGGGGCAGAGACAGACACAGAGCTGACAGGCAGGGAGGAGGGGGAGAGCAGGGCTGCGGATGACGGAGGGACATAGACTAACCACGGCCCTGGTTATCATGGTCAGCGCAGAAAGAGGGATACAGGAAGTGGCAGGAACAGGCAAGTTTTGTACAGTTTAGAGGGGGGCAGATTACACAGCACAAGCACTGTGCAATTTATTCTTCTTTAAGGGACGAGGATCTGCAGCTGCACAGAAAATCGTCCAGGATCTGACAGAGGAGTTCTGTCCTCCTCTGCTGCAGACTGCTAAGACAAGGTGGAGGCGGAGAGGAGAGGGGTTCCGCAGCTGCAGGAGAGGTGCGAGGGCCACATGAAATGGCCTGGTGGGCCAGATTCAGCCCGCTTGCCTTGTGTTTCACACATGTGCTTTATACTGTGGTATTGCTAAGCTCTACCAGTTTGTTATGGTCAAAGAGAATAAAATTTGTGCTTGTGTGAGGACAAAATACTGTCCAATGATATGGACCTGCTGAGCTTGAAACTCCCTGTAGGATATTCTGCTAACAGCTAATATTGTGGTGTATTGTTGAGTTTACCATAAGGTTTTCTGCAGAAAGTTTGTAATTAAAGTGATGGTCTTCATTGGCTTATTCAGAGTGGAACTAAAGTCCACATCCAATGATTTGAAGGTTATGCACGACATATGCACACATTATGGTATACTTACCTGCCAAAGTGAATGCTCCAGAAGTGCGACGTCCGCAACCTGCTTTGTTGCTTCTCTGCTCGTGACATCTTGTCGGTCTGCTTATTCTAATTAGGCCTAATGCACACAGAACGTTTTAAATGCCGCTTTTAGAGGTGTTTTGCAATTTTTTAAAATTTTTTCTGCCTCTAAGCACCCCTCAGTGTTGGCCTACATGTCCATGCACACATAGGTATTTAAAGGCATAAAAAAAACCACTGCCATTGGGTTCAGGAGCAGCAGCGTTTTGGCAAAAAAAAGCTTTAAGCGCCTAAACGTACTTAAGAGCTAGGCACAACAAGCACTTGAGCATGCATTCATTTTAAATTTCAAAAATGAAAATCGATAAATGCCCAAGCACTTGATGAGCGTAATAACAAAAATGTACCTCTGCTCTACCGCTTAGCAAATCCTATATCCTAAATTAATAAGCACAATGCGGGTTTTTACGAAAGGCAAATCCACTTTGCACTGCAAGTGCACTTGGAAGTGCATTTGCTCTAAATCTAAGGGGTAGACCTGAAATGAGTGGCAGCTCTGCTGATTTTATCATCCAATAATGTGCAAGCTAAAATGCTGTTTTTTATTTTTCTTGCATGTCCCCCTCGGATCTACAGTAAATAACCCCTAATGTGTGTTTAAGCTTAATATTCTAGTGGTTAAGTTGCTGCAGACACCCACTGTGCTCCCACAAGCATAGGTGAGAAGTAGATGTAACTGATGCTGCACAAACTGTAAATTATATCAATACATATATAAAATAAAATCAATCAATAAACTGTGATATATATCAAATAATCAAAATTGAATCACTTATAAATGCATTATAGTGTGCTTCCACCTTGTTGTGACACCTATGTGTTCCCACCTTAGTGAGTGATCAAATAAGCCTTTTGATTACACTTGAACAAACCTCCATCAATCTTGGCTTGGTCTTGGTCCTGTCCGGTCTATCTTTGTAATGTGTGCTAGTTGTCCCTTTTAAGGTGCGCTTATCCGTATGTTAGGGTAAAGCAAAATTACCTCTCATAGTGTAGCATTTAAGTTAAAATTAATTTTATTAAAAAGGGTAACTCTTACATCAAACAACTGTTAAAAACGTCTTGGTATATCAAGTAATACTCAGCATGTCAGGTCTCCGACATCACTTCCGGTCTGGGATGCTCTACGCATTACATCATGTCACGTAACTTCCATAGGGGCCTCTTTGCTTTACCCTAACATTTGGATAAGCGTGGTGGAACGGTGCTTTAAGGGGACAACTACCACACATTACCTTGATAGATTGGACAGGACCACGACCAAGCCAAGATTGAAGGAGAATAGTTCAAGTGTAATCAAATGGCTTATTTGATTACTTACTAAGGTGAGAGCACTGAGAACACATAGGTGTCACAACGAGGTGGAAGCACACCATTTGTCTTCACACTGTCATGCATTGGTTATGAGTAAGCACAAGTGATTTGTGTGAAACGCATCAACCTTTCCCTGTGTTTATCTCTGGCTTGGTGACAATAAAGGACTTCTGAGAATTTTACTTTGTTTGTGGTGTGCCACCATCTTCCTTTTTCTACCTACATCGTCATGCAACATTGGATACTTTTGAAGAAAGTGAACTGTGCACGTTAATTCAATATTGGAGCTTGATGAGTTTAAACGCGTTTACAAAAATACGGCTTTAGATGTGTTTTTGACTCTGATTTTCTCCTGGCTCTTTAGAAGCGCTGAACAAATGCCCAGTGTGCATGGGGCCTAAGCTGTGCATGAACTTGGAGGAAAATGTTATGCTAACCTTTGAAGCTGATCTCCAGCCAAATGGCTAAATACACAGATAAAATATATACTGTATAAGGGAACTGTTTTACTTTCCTAAGTATTTGTATTTCTTTACACGCAGTTCTGAGATTAAGGCCCCTTTCACACAAAGGGTTCCAATCAGGCCTGCCTGTCAGCTTTTCAGTGGACCTGTTTAGATTGCCCATTCACCTCTTTGGACCGGTGGGTGTAAACAGATTTGTCTATTAACACCTGCCTACCTCCAGCCTGATTTGGTCCTCTAAAAAGAATGTATGGGGTTTCATGCGCCTCTGTCAAGGCGGATTGGAGGGCAGTTGGGGTTAAATGGACAGCAGAGTCCATTTACTCCCAGCCACCCATTGAGCAGAGCCGTCTCTGTCTGTGTCCATTCTACATAAACTAAGAAGACATAGATGGCTCATCTGCTGCTCTGCTCTGATGAGAAGAGTATCAGTAGACAGATCCCCTGCTGATCTCAACAGAGTCCTCACCTGATCTCAACAGAGTCCTGTGAAACGGGCCTTATATAGCCCTCTCACCCAGCACAGCCAGGTGTATGACACCATTTTCTCTGTTGTTAAAGCCCAGCCCTGAGAATTGCCCAACAATTGCCCTTGCAGTGGGTTTCCTCTCTCCTATCAGCATGTTTAATTTCAGATTATTTGCATGCAGCACACGTGGTGGGGCTCCCAGTCCCTCCCCTCCATCCCCCAGACTGAGTATTGCTGTATAGAGAATTACAAGGGGCTGATCCCAATCAGTACTTGCACTAATTGATTTTAAAAAAATAAATCAGAAACTTTTAATGCCTAGCTACATTATTTGTGTCTTTTATGGCTGTTGAGATTGAGTGGTAAAAGCGAAAACATCTATACACTGATCAGCCATACCATTATCATCACTGACACCTAGGTAAAGTGAATATCATTGGTTATCTCATTGGGTGGGCTGTATTAGGCAGCAAGTGAACATGTCCCTGTAATTGATTTGTTGAGGGCAAAAAAATGGCAAGTGTAAAGATTTGAACAACTTTGACAAGGGCCAAATTGTAATGGCTAGATGACTGGGTCAGACCAACTCTAAAACGACAGCTCTTGTGGGATTTTCCCAGTCTGTAGGGGTCAGGGCCTATCAAAAGTGGGGTCTAAAGAAGGAAAACTGACGAAACAAAGGGGAGGAATGAGTTGATTGGGGAATGGATGTTCTTCCATCTCTTCTGTGGAAAGCCATCCTGGCCGCTTACGTGTCCCAGGCTCCATGGAGAAACATGAGAACCCAGGAACCACTGTGGGCGAGAGGGGGGTAGCAACCCACAGTGTTTTTAAAGTGCAGTGCAGCTGCGACCATGATCTTGTAATGCCCACTGTTCTGCGCACCTGTGGCTGTTTTAATGGGTCAGCTAAAGCTGTGCCAATAATATCAGCTAAAGCCCGCTGTCCTTTCTTATCATTTAGCCATTTCAGGTTCGGGAAAGATCCCAGAACGCCACAGGGAGACTGAGCCAGCCACTCCCGCCCCCTCCACAGCCCAGCGCTCCCATGAGCGCTGAAGGGGCAGAGCCGAGAGCTGGTGACGGTCTCCAGCTCTTTGCAGGCTGAAGACCGAGAACTGAACATCCAGAAGTCTTTAATTGCTCAGTTCTTGGTTTTGGAGGCAGAGAGGGACAGATGCAGCTGGGATCAGTGCTGCAGCCATTAGCCATTCATAGGTGAGTATGAATGTTTATTTTTAATTTTTAAAAGCCATACTTCTCTTTTTAAATTTTGGATAGAGTAGAGAATGGTTAAAATATCTATTGTTTCCATTGGGGAGATTCCCCCTTTCTTTTCTTTTTGTAGACCCAACAGGAGGCAAGAGAAATTCTCCCCAAAATGAGGAAAGGCCTCCTTAGACAACTGTCACCAAAACAGGTGTCCCAATTGGAAGATATTACCTCTCTTCCTGTAGTGATATTTTTGGATTTTCCTTCACTTTCAAACCTAGTGAGAGTGGTCACAGGGACAAATGGAGAATGCTTCACTCTAGTGGGGACACAGATCGCCAGTGTTAATTTCGTCAACGAAAACGTTTTTGTCATTTTCATCAGTGGCTTTTTTACAGTGACGAAAACTAAACTAAAAGTACAGCACGTTTTTGTCAACTAATGAAAACTATGCCAAAAATCAAATCCATGTTCGTTAAGCAACGAAAACGGGACCTTAATGGCAAGGAGGGAAGTTTACCCTCATGAACTACTACTACTGTATTTATCGGGATATAACACAGTGCGTGCATGTTATACGCCGATATTTGTTTTTTTACCAACAGGGGGCGGGGATCGGGCGGTCCTCTTCGGGTGCCACACATGGGGGGGGGGGTTCAAGCCTGCCATCCCACCTCTCCTGGCCCTTGGAGGCAGCAAGGCCAAAAGTTAGGAAAACACTGCCAGCCCCTTCTCCTACACCGCTCCTCCTCCTGTGTCACTCTCATTGTAAGCTGAAGCTTCTAAATACCTCAATATCTTCGTTCTAATTGGCTGCTCTCCTCCTCCCACTCCTTCTCCTCCTCCGAGTGTTGCTTTAGATTAGAGGAGGAGAGCGGTCACATGACCATCCATGAAACGTCAGCGGAGAGCAGTCATGTGACCGGGTCCATGCAAGAACGAAGCTATTGAGGTATATTTAGAGACTTTGATTTACAATGAGAGTGACACAGGAGGAGCTGTGTATGAGAAAGGGCTGACAGTGATTTATTCTTAAATTAAGAGTATGCTGGCAGTGCTGTCCCAGGAGACTGGGGGTCTCCTGGGAATGCAGCGATGCTGTGTATTGTGCAGAGAGTGGGAGGCTGTGTACTGTGGGGAGGGGCTGTGTATTGTGCAGAGGGTGGGAGGCTGTGTACTGTGGGGGGCTGTGTATTGTGCAGAGGGTGGTGGACTGTGTATTGTGCAGAGGGTGGGGGCTGTGTATTGTGCAGAGGGTGGGAGGATGTGTACTGTGGGGGGCTGTATATTGTGCAGAGGGTGGGAGGCTGTGTACTGTGGGGGGCTGTGTATTGTGCAGAGGGTGGGGGACTGTGTATTGTGCAGAGGGTGGGAGGCTGTGTATTGTGCAGAGGGTAAAGGGCTGTGTATTGTGCACATTTGATTTTAGTTGATTACAATTTTTTATTCGACTAAAATGTACTGGAGATTTTAGTCGACTAAAATACAATGACTAAAATGGGACTAAAACTAAAATGTAATTTCAGTCAAAGACTATAACTAAAACACTTGCAGAAGACTAAAATGGGACTAAAACTAAAATGCCATTCAAGTACTAAGACTAAAACTAAATCGAAATTTGCTGCCAAAATTAACACTGCAGATCGCAATAAAGAAAGCTGATATTGTGTTAAAGTGGTTGTAAAGGTTAGTTTAAAAAAACAAATAAAAAAACAAACATGTTCTACTTACCTCCGCTGTGCAGTTGGTTTTGTACAGAGTGGCCCTTATCCTCCTCTTCTGGGGTCCCTCCACTGCGCTCCTGGCTCCTCCTCTTCTCGAGTGCCCCATCGGAGAAGCATTCTCCTTCATGGTCACCCGTGCGAGCTCGCTCCCGTGTCCTGCTGCTGCGTCCATAGACATAGACAGCAGGTCTCTGCTCTGCCCTCCCGGCGCCTGCATCATTGGATTTGATTGACAGCAGCCGGAGCCAATGGCTGTGCTGCTATCAATCTATCCAATCAGGACACAAAACACTGGCTGGAGCTGGTGTGCTTGTTCCCGTTGTGGGAATTACGGGGCTCAGGTAAGTATAAGGGGGGCTCGGGGGCTGTGCTGCAGCACAGGAGGTTTTTCACCTTAATGCATAGAATGCATTAGACCCCTTTCACACTGAGGCGCTTTACAGGCGCTACAGCGTTAAAAGTAGCGCCTGCATAGTGCCAGTAAAGCCCACTCCTTTACTGCTCCTGCCCATTGAAATCAATGGGGCAGCACGGCTATACCGCCGGCATAGCACTGCTGCAGTGGTTTTAACCCTTTCTCGGCTGCTAGTGGGGGTAAAAGCGACCGAATAGCGCTGTGAAATTGACGGTAAAGCGCCGCTAAAAATATTGGTGCTTTACCGCCGATGCCCCCACCGCCCCAGTGTGAAAGGGGCCTTAAGGTAAAAAAAATTGCGAGGGTTTACAGCCCCTTTAACCCTTTTCCACGTTATCCAGGACTAAAAAAAAAGTTTTAGCTTTAGAAACAAGTAAAAGTTTTAGCAATGATAAATGTTACTTATGTTTGCAAAATTTTAATATGTATTAATATAATATTATTTGTTTAGTATTTTAGAAACCATTCATACAGAAATCTAGAAAATGTATGTAAATATTTTGTCTAGTTGTATCTATTAATCTAAATCTAGAATAGTCACTCTCTGAACCTGTATAATAGATAAGAGCATTGAAATAAAATCATTGGTTCTTGGTTCCAGTAGCTGGTGCTAAAGTTAATGCGGCTTGAATGTCTGCTGTAAATATTAAAGTTCCAGGAATCTACTCCATTCTCCTCAATTCAACTGCTCCCTGAGGGGTAGGAGGAACGAAGGAAAGAATCAATTCCTGAGAACAAACAGTCATGTGCACTGAGGAGCTGCAACGAAGGGGTTAATGAGAGGAGGAAGGCGACAAAGCTTGAAGGAAAGTGTTAGTAATCATCTGCGGTGCATTACACTTTTCAGCAAGTAAGAGGTTAATTAGATAACATGATAAACATCTTGCCGGATTGCACCGAAATAGTAATTGTCTCGGTCAGAAGAGGCGAAAGGCTAAGCTAGCATAGTTTCCCAAGCTTTGATTGGCTTGAATTGCAGGTACAGGTACAAAGGGGGTGGACCCCACTGCCAGGCACCGTAAGTGTGACTGCCAGGAATCCTCGCATAGAATCATTTCCTGAAAGTCAGAAGAGCACTGAGAGGAAGTGGGATCAGGGGCTGGCCATGCATACCCTGGGGGGGGAGGAGGGAGGCAGTAGAGTATGGGGAGGAGAGAAAATTAAATGTAGCAGCAGGGGGCAGCTCCTAGAGAAGGAGAAGGAGGGGGGGGGGGGGGCTCCCAGCTGTTGTGATGTTCTGCTGTCATGTGTAAGGCTGTGTCTCTCCAGCCCTCACCGCTTCCCAGCTCTCCTGTTCTGTTGGCATGTCACAGCTGCATTTTTGGCTGAAGGTTTCCTCAGTGAGCAAGGTACTCTTCATTTTGATACTCATTCGGCAAACAGACCAGTGTTTCTGTGCTCTGGAAAAACTGTGGCACATGCTTACTTGTTTTACGTATTTTTTTACTGAAGTGTATTAATGTGCTTTCCCTTGCTTGTGCGAGTTTTCCGATCTCTGTTTACAGTGCAAAGACTGTCGTGAACATGACTGTTTAGTTTCACTTTAAGATGAATAATATCTTTGCTGATATAGTACAAGTGTCATAAAGTTTGGGCTGAGCTCACCATATTATTAGCTAGCTTCTTCCTCATTCATGTCAGACTTGGGAAGGTCCCGTACTTTGCTGGGCAATGGGTGCAGTTTCTGCTTTGAAGGTAAAGTGTTTACTAGAGCTAAATCGCAACTTGTTTTGTTGCTTGTACTCAGATAAAACAAATCTATCAAATATTACTGTGTGTATGTATATATATATATATATATATATATATATATATATATATATATATATATATATATATATATATATATATATAGATATATATATATATATATAGAGATATATATATATATATATATATATATATATAGATATATATAGATATATAGATAGATATAATTTTTTTTTTTTTTTTTTACTATTTGCCATACAGTGCAGTTTGTCAGTGTGCTTGTTTGTTTTTGTGTTATTTGTGCCTATGTACCCAATAAAGTAACATAATTATACATGGGCTGAAGAGCATTTAGCTGCTGGTAGTATAAAAAATGTATTTTCATACCACTAAAGAGAAAATAATCAAGATATATGTGTCAAGCAAGCTTAAAATGAACAGACTTTTAATGTATTAATTTGTGTTTGTACTGCATATTAACATTCACGTCCTCATTTCCCTCTTGCTTTTTTTCCTGTAGTTTTCAATGCTTCTCAGGTTACTGTTTGAAAGCCTTGGAGATTTAGGATAGGTTTCTAACTTCAGAGCAGTACGCAGGATTTTTACTGGCATTTGTACTGTATTTGTTATTCTTGATAGGCATCATATTTATGGTAATTTTATCTTCCTGTAAAACAAGTTTGAAAAAATGTACAGAAACCTTTTATTTCTAAATGCTAATGTGTGCCTGAGACTCTTGATTTTTTTCTTTCTCATTTCCCTGTTGTTTATCCTTTAACTGTAGGTTTGGTTAATGATTATACAGTTATGGGAATTCCCTGAGGAAGAGTTATGCTTGCTATAAAGTGGTATCTGTTCACCTAAGTTTTTGTGGTTTTTCCACTTTAGTTATATATTCTTATGTTTAACTAACATTGTTATGTATAGCACTATTAGTAGTAACTAGGTTGTGTAATGAGGAACTAGCATTTCTGATCTTCCAAAGTTGCACAACTAGGCTTTGTCGAATATATGTTAAACTCAATATTCCTCATGCAGTTCCTTTTAAGATTATCATGTTAAGTGATATTATGATGGTGTTGCCAGGGTTAGTCTGGGTAATTCTGCTGTTGGGTCTCTTTCCCGAAATAGGCCATGAGAGGGGGCATCTTACTTTTCCAGTAATGTCAGGATCTTGGGATCTTTCTCCCAATATTATCAGGGAGGGCTCTCTGTGCCAATAATATCATTGGGGAGGGTCTTTCTCTTCCCGTAATATCTACATTGGGGAGGTGTCTCCCAATAAAATCATAATCAAACTATTTACCAGTATTGTGAGAACTGGGTGCAAACAAAATGTCTGGAAATAACAAGGACAAGAGCTTTTTTAATGCAGGGACGGTAGTCTTCGTTGTTTTTTTCTTATTCTTTTGTTCTTTTGCGATTGATATTTACTCTTGCAGAGAAGTACAGAGCGGCAAAACAGTACATGTAACGTTTTTGGAAATAAACTGAGATGGGGGTATGATGTCTGATTATTCCAAGGTTTTCTTTCTTGCATTAGAGGGTGGTTGACACTTGCCAGATATTGTCAGCTGGTATTTAGGAAATAAATAGTGGTAATATTGAGAAATAAATTATATTATAGGATATTTTAAAGAGCAGCAATGTGCAGGGACCTAGAGCAACCTGTCACCTATCATGCTTCAATGGTTACACTGGACTGTTACAGCTAATTGGTTGCTGTGGGTTACTGCACATGCCTTCCCTTAGCACTGTGTTTTTATTAAGAGACTATAACTTGACATATGTCATTGCACTAATTCTATGATGGTCTTTGTTTTTGTTCTGAAGTAGCAGGTTTGGTCACCTTTGGAGAGGACTTTGTTGCATACTTGTAAATTTGAATGCCAACCATTTGAATAACATGAGTTGGCATTAATCTATTATTATACTTGCTTTTTAGTGTAAGGATGATGAATTGTAAGACGTTTTTTCTTATTGTGCATTGATTGTAAGCGTTGGGCATTTTTTTTGGGGGGTGGGGGGTGGAAATTGCATGCATTGGTCTGTCCCAGTTATATTTGCTTTTAGACCATTCTGTAAACAAACTGACAAATACATTGATAATAGCAGTTAGAATTTAGTAATAGGATTTTAATGAACTATACATACCATATTAAAAGGAAATTAGACGATAGTGGTGCTTACCTAATCTTACTAAGCCAGGTTAGACGCTGTAGGTATACAAGCTTATATACCATATCAATCAACCAGACGGTACGACACCAGTGTTGCACGAATGTATACGAATGTATATCTTTGTTTATGTGTTATTGAACGACATATTTGTATACTGTACAATTTTTCAATGCTACTTTGCCTATCAATAAAATAAGATTGAATTAAAAGGAAATTGGACAGGTGAGGATCTTGCGTGTCCACCTCCGTAGATGTACATTTTTATTAGTATGGTTTGAATGGTAGCTACACATGATTGTTGTTTCACAAACACCTTGTACCATTATTTTAATTTGTACTTTAATTTTCATCTTTAAAAAGCCATACTAGTAGGTGTTACTCTGAAATACAATTTTTATCAGTTACATAATCTTGAACGAACGTTTGTACATCTCAACATTTCTTTTACATAAACATATAATGATCTAATATTTCTTTTTACGAACTCTGCATTTTAAGTATATCAGATGTTGCACTTTATATAATTATCCCAATATTCATACACTCCTAGCACTGTGGTCTCTTGGAGTGATTGTAATATTTAGGTGTGGCCTGCTGGACTTCCATGAATCAGAATTATTACTCATCTACCATTTACTGTTCATTTTCACTTTTTGTTCTTGCTGTTTGGCTCCTTTTTGATCAATGAGTACATTTTCCAGCACCTCTTCCCTGTAGAAACACCAGCGCAGCTACAGGTTTTCCTTGTTTATTTTTTCTAATCGTTGGCAGTTCAGTTAGTCTGGAATTCACTTTTTTCTGTTAACTTTTTCAGATGAAACAATTCAGTTTTAATTCTTGGATACCATGTTCATGGACCAGTTGTTAAAAAGAGTGATAATAAAACTATATTGGGTATTATGATAAAATGACAAAGTCCTGCATTATAATTATCGGGTAATAAGGAAATGGGGGAGAAGCCAACATAAGATTCCCAGCTTTCCACATACCTTACTAGAACAGTGTTATAAAAAGCTGACCATGCCTGTTATATTGCATTTTCTAGAGTTAAGTGACTAAAGAAACACTGTGAAGCCTGTTGACACTATTGAAATGAAGTCTGTGTCAGCAATGGTTTGATACAGCTGAATGTTTTCACTCTATGATCTCAGTGGTTTTTCAGCCCTTTCCAGTAAGATCAGTCATGAGCTCTTTTTCCAAGTGTTACTGCTATTTCTCAGAAAATCGTAAATGGTGGCATGCCTCTCTTTGTAGTATAATTCACTGGGCAGCTCTTTACCAACAGGAAGGTTTAATTTTATTCCTCTGCCTACTTTACAAATTAGGTGACTTATTTTTTTTTCTCATTTTGAAGAATTTGAATCCACATTGGCTGTCATAATTTTTTGTTCTTTAATGTTAAAGCAAGTAAACCAGACTTGTTTAAGCTTCGACTTTTGCACTAAAGTTGGCTATGCGGCATTTTGATTGTAAGCGAATCAACTGAACAAAGATCCTTAAGAATACAAGATATTTTATACTTACTGTACAGGAACAAGTACACTGTAAAATTAAGTTTCTGTGGAAATTCCAAACCAGATCACCCTGCTTTATTTATGCAAAAATGCGAAATTGTAAATAAGTGTGTTTATATAATCAAGGCTTCCTTCTCACGGTTTCCTTTTTGTCAACCTTAGACGTAAGGTTGCAAATTTTTTTTTCAAATTCTAAAAATGAAGCATTTAAGTTTTATATATTTTGATAAACCATCAGGGCATACATTGCACACTCTTTTTTTTCAGTGTCACTATATTAGATAAATGTTAAAAAAAAATGAGGTGCAGTTGGCAGTTTTAAAAATTAGACAGTGCAAGACTTACCAGTATTGTACTACCTAACCTTCAGGAAGAACTTAATGTATTGATATTTGCCTTGTTAAATCCCCTAGTTCAGTGATGGCGAACCATGGCACCCCAGATGTTTTGGAACTACATTTCCCATCATTCTCTACACTGCAGAGTGCATGAGCATCGTGGGAAATGTAGTTACAAAACATCTGGGGTGCCAAGGTTCACCATCACTATCCTAGTTGAAGTTTGGCCGTAAATGCGTAGACTTGTAAGCAACTTCATCCTATATTGCACTTATGTTAGTTATGCTGTCCCCACCTCAAAGCCAGATTATTGCTAGTGATGTTGAAATTCATAACTTTTGTGGAGTGTAGCAGGGTGGTAGAGTTCTGCATATGTTCCCAGATGCATTTATCCCATTGCTCATATAAATAGACATGTGAAAGGCTTCTCTTATTGGTATATTTTCAGCATATTTGCTTTTGCCTTTCTGGCATATTTGTAAGCTTTAAAACTAATCTGTGACCTTGTTCAGAAGCATTATAATTTAAACTTGTTTGGTTTCAATTGACTAAATACTGTATTTATAATAAATGTGTGGTGTTATTTTTTAAAATCTTCAAAACCAAAGATACAGTTGAATGCGTACAAAATAGGGATGGTTTAATTCTTTTTTTTTTTCTAATTGTTTGTAAATGGTGTGGTACATGCCAGAGGTAGTACGAATCCTTATGTCAATATACACACATTAGCAGCTACCTGTTTCTTGGGACAACCTTTTATTTTATTTTATTTTTATTTTTTTTTAGGACCCAATCAATTTTTTAAATGACTTTTCCAGCCGCTCTGCCCTGTCTTCCCCGGATTCACTATCTGGCATCACAGACACCGATGACTTTTTGCCAGCTGACAGTCTTAATAGTTTACCGACAATATGGGATGTCAACACACCTACTCAGGACACCAGCACATCAGTGAGCTTTTTTTTATCATTTTTTTTTCTATTAAAAGGATGTCTTTAACTTTGTTTCAAGCATACATACAAATGATAGCTGCTTTCTTCATTTGAAAGGCTAAAGTTATTTTGAAATATAAGATTTTTCAGATTTTATTTGAATTTAATATTGTCTATTTGGAGTACATATTTGCTTAGAAATATTTGTGAACAAAGGTAAGTTAAGGCAGCAAACTGTATTTGTGAATTATAATTGCTTTTCCTATTACAAAAAAAAAAATCAACATTAGATACCAATTTTTTTTTTTCTAGTAGGGGGCGTTTTCTCTAGCAAGAGAGTCCACAAGGTATTATGTCACACACAGTGGAGAAGTACATTTCCCGTCTGTATGTGCTGCACTCGTACTTGCTGCAGCTGCAAAAGGCTGGGTGTCCTAATGCTCCAAGAAGGGAGCCCCACTATGCAAACTGACCACTTTAGCATGGATCTGCTTCCAAGCTTTACGTGGTCAGTTTGCAAAAGCAGGATCTGGCAACTGGCAGGATCCTCAGGTATTGATAGCAACAAAGACATGGAAAAGGAAGGTGGTCTATTTACTAACATTCACAAGGAAAACAGGCCATTATAAAAACCTGACATTTTGGGCTAACATACACTTTAAAAATTCCACATGCGGCGCTAATAAAAAGCAACAATATTTGAAGTATTAAAATAGGAAAAGATGATAATCCCTTCACCAGTTTTCAGTGTGTATAGGGAAGCGCACCATCAAATCTGTTTACTAGATATCAGCAAGTGATAGGCGTTGATTAATAACTTCCCAAGGGATCACATCTGAATTCGTCAATCACCAGTAAGTAGATGGTTAAAATACGCTGCAAAGCTTGCATCCATTCACTTGTCCCAGGCAGACTTCTAGCAGTCAGCAATCAAGGGGATATTGTCACCAAATGGAAATAAAGCAGCATATAGTGAAGCCGTCTCACTTGTGAAAGGATTTATTGTAGCAACTTGCATGTACAGTCAAAGAGAACGATCATCCTAAAACAAAACAGCCGCGGCATTCAGCGTGCTTGTGTCTCATAGCCAGCCTGACATATTTCTTCCCAGTGGATATCATCAGAGGTGTGTTCACACAAGTGAGACGGGCTTTACTATATGCTGCTTTATTTTCATTTGGTGATGATATCCCCTTAATTGGGTGAGATGCCCACTGACTGCTAGAAGTTTACTGCTTTGTTGCTGCCTGGGACAAGTGAATGGATGCAAGCTTTGCAGTGTATTTTAACCATATACTTGTGATTGATGAGTGCAGATGTGATCCCTTGGGAAGTTATTAATCAATGCCTATCACTTGCTGATATTTGGTAGCAGATTTGATTCTCACGTGGTGTGGTGCACTTTCCTATACACACTGAAAACTGGTGAAGGGATTATCATCTTTTCCTATTTTAATACTTCAAAAACTGATGCTTTTTATTAGCGCCGCATGTGGACTTCTTATATTTGCTTATCAACAAATAGTGCTGGCTGCTTTCCTCTTCCGATATTAGTACCTTTTTAGTAGCACGGATACCTACCTGTTTTTATTGTTTTAACATACACTTTAAGTACCTGTCTAAAGGTACCTACTTATAGACATAAGACAGAAGTTGAAGATTCAGCTATGACATGGTTGTTTTGTAGAATGAGTGTGGCAAAAGCACGATTGCTTAGGCCAATTGTAATATTCATGCTCTTTGCAGATACTCTCATTGTCATTATTAGGTTGGGGAAAGAAGCAATTTGTTGAATAAAATCCATCCTAGATAAGTGATTTTTCAAGAGCCTTATCAACCTTTGGGTGTCTATGGGGTACGATCCTGTATTGGTACTGTGACATGCCTTTTAGTACTATACTTTGTTTAATGTGTCATTGTACAAGGAAATGTAAGCTCTTTGTTAGAGAATGTGATAAGAGAGCCAAAATCAAGCAAAACCCTGCTCTAAATCACAATATTGCCTTCTGAATGCCAGATGGTCAAAATGTAAAATCATATATTTATTTCCACATTGTATTATAAATATTTCTAGCTAACTCCCAATAACTTGAAGGCTCCAGGCACACTAGTAGCTAAAAAAAAAAAAGCTGGATAAAGATAACGCTTATATTTAGCTTTTTGTTTTTTTATTTTTTGCTGGCATTTAGCAGTATGTAAGCAATGTTTAGGAGCTTTAGCATTAAGGAGCAGGGCCGCCGGCGTCCTTAACTAGTGACTAGCCGGTTAAGGAGCGGGCCAGCAAGCCGGCCACTGCGTTGTTACCAATTGGTGACTCATGAATGTAAACAAAAGAATTGGCAGCAAAAAAAAAAAAGTTAATTGAGGAGAAAAAACAGCGTGGGGGCCCCCCCCCCAATCCATACCTGGCCCTTCGGGTCTGGTATGGAGTTAAGGGGAACTACCCCTAATTCATACCAGCCCCCTATATCCTTACTTGAGCATGCAGCAGGCCAGGAAAGAGGGTATTGATGAGCCTTGCCCCCCCCCCCCTAAATGATACTAGGCCACATGCCCTCCAAAGCAACCTGGCCCCTTGTTGATGAGGACCGCTTGTCCAAAACCCTGGCCAGAGGACGACTTAACGTAAAAACACAATAACAGTTTGACAAAAAAAATTGTCCCCCAGTGTAAACCCAACATCAATCATGATGAACACCGGCCACCGCCCCAAACAAAAAAAAAAAATAGAGGTCCACACCTGATGAAGGCTCCCGCCGAATGAAAGGTCCACCACTAAATAAACTAAGGGGTGGGGCTATCCGATGACATCACCGGGTGACTCCGCCATCTTGTGACATCATCCACCACTGCATGCTGGGTCGATTACGTCACAAGGGGCATGGTCATCCCGTGACATCATTGGGTAGCCCCACTCTTCAGTTTATTTAGAGGCGGGAGTCTTCGTCAAGTGCGGATCTCCCTGTTTTTAAAAAAAAAAAAAATAATTCTTTGGGGTTGATGGCCAGCGTTTATTGTGATTGACATTGGATCTACTCGGGGGGGGGGGCTATTTTTCTTATTTTCTTTATTTTCCAATAAAGGACTTGTGAAAACTGTGTTTTAACTCAGTTTTACACACTTTTTTTGGTAGGGGTACTGGTATGGATAGTGGGGGACCCCCAGGCTGTTCTTTCCTCCTTTTTTTTTTTTTTTTATTGACGCCAATTCTTTTCACCGCTGATGATTCATCCGTTGTTAAAGATGCAGTGGCCCATAAGGGTCTGGTATGGAATGGGGGAGGGGACCCCCACAATTTTTTTTTTTTCTCTTAAGTTTTTCTTGTTTACATTCAAGACTAATCTGTTGTTAAGGACACAGCGGCTATTCAATGGTTGTTAAGGACGGCAGCAGCCTTCCGTTTAGAAGAAAAAAAAAATGCTGGGCACCGACACTTAGCAGCAGTTAGCAGAGTTTAGGAAAGTTTAGTTTAGTTTTTTTCTGCCAAAACACCACTGCTCAAGAATGCACTGGCAGTGGGTTTTTCTTTTCTGCAATTAAACTCTCCTGCCACAAAAAGCTGCTAAAAATATTAATGAACACATAGGATAACATGCAGTGGAGTTTAGAGGCAGTAAAAAAAACACAACGCGCCTAACAATCGTATCAAAAATGCCCAGTGTACCTACGGCCGAACAATCTTGAAGTTTGTAAGTTTACTTTGTAAAGATCCTCACACATCTGCTTCTTTGAATTCTGACACATATTCACTATGCCCGGTGAGTAGCCACTACTGTGTCACACATTTCACAGAAACTGCCTTCTGAACTACAGAGGTGCTGGGAGGAGGGGTTTCAGGAAGTGCAACCAGTACAGGAATCACAGCTTGTAAGCAGCAAAATACTATTGAATGTTTAGTTCTTAGAAATTTAAACTTAACAGCAGAAGAGAAGCAGAAAAGCATGCAGGAAGTTATGGAAAGGGATGTCCAGCAAACAGGCAGTGCTCACAACAGGAAATGTGAACTTTCAAGTCAGTTTATATTGGATTGTCAATTATAACTATTGTTTGTATTACAATGCTGATGTTGAAAAAAAGTGTATGCTGTGACCATAGATTTCTACTGTAATTTAGGTGTATTGGCTTCTGGGATTTGTCCAGAACATGACAGTCCTGCTTAAAATATAAGATTTTAAAGCAGAGGTCCGCCCAAAAAAATAAATAAGAAGCCAGCAGCTACACATACTGCAGCTGCTGGCTTTTAATAATCGGACACTTACCTGTCCTGGATTCCAGTGATGTCGGCACCGCAGCTGATGTTTCCATCGGCTGGGTGGGTGCTGCTGCCATTGCGGGTATGGGAACCTGGCAGTGTAGCCTTACAGCTTCATGCCGGGAACCCTACTGCGCATGCGCGAGGCCCCTCTCCTCTCTCCTACTGGCCCAGCAACAGGGGGAGGAGGAGGGAGCCTCGCGGTGATGTCATGGGCCACGGCGCGGGCTCCCGGAAGGGGGAACAGGATACCTGTCCAATACAGGTATCCTGTCCTTCTCCCCCCCCCCCCCCCCGAAAGGTGCCAATTGTGGCCCCGGAGGGGGAGAGGAGACAAATGAGCGGAAGTTCCACTTTTGTTTGGAACTCCGCTTTAAGAGAAAATAGTTCAATTATGATTTGAAGTTATAAAGGCTGAATTGCAAAATTCACCTCAGTTGGCTTTGGGTCTTTATAAAAAGGCATAAGGCAAGTTTATATTTTAGATTAGGATATTGGGGTGAAGTTTAGGACAGATTATAAAAAAAAAAAAAAAAAAAGACTGTTAAGGGTTAAGGAGGCAAAATGTGCGTTGTGCAGTAAACCTGTGAGGACAAAAAATATAGAAGTTTCCAATAGTCAGTGTACTTACAGGCTCCAGGGTTGTCATTGGGACCCTGGCTTTATTTTTTGTGGAGTTTTCACCTGGAATAAGAATGCAGGACCAAAGGCATTTTTTGTTTTTAGGTTTTTAGATATGCTTTAAAGTGTATTCTAGGAGTGTAAAAACTACTTTGCATCTTACTATATGATAATGAGCTGTGTTACAATCTGTGTCAGAAATTCACTAGTTTTTCTGCTTTGGAGTAATGCAGCACACTCCAAGCAGGGGTAGGCAACCTCAGCCCTCCAGCTGTGGTGAAACTACAAATCCCATCCTCTCCCTCTAGGAGTCATGCCTGTGATTGTCAGGGTCTTGCAATGTCTCATAGGACTTGTAGTTTCACCACAGCTGGAGGGCCAAGGTTACCTCCCCCTGCTGTATATATTTTTTTTGACATGTAGCATTTCAGCGATAAGTTACATCTATAAAATTATTTTGTGTTTTACCTCCCACATCATTATTGTCTGTTTCTCATTCCACCTTTAGCTCTTTCCCACCACTCGTCCATTTACTGGATTCAGCCGATTTGAGGACTTTCAAGCTATAATCAGTACTCCTCCTCCTCCTGTTCAGCAGCGGGTAAGATAACAATCAATGTATAGTATTTGCAAGGCTTTGCTCTTCTCCCTTTATTACATTGTTAGTCTTGTGCATTCTCTTAATCAGGCTCCAAATCTGGTGGAGGAGGAGGAAGAAGATGAAGATGCTGAGGAACTGGGACATGCTGAGACCTATGCAGATTACGTGCCTTCTAAGTGTAAGCATAGCATTTCATTAGTTTTGTAGCTTATAAATCGCATCTCTAGCCTAAATTTGTTTGCTTGGTTTCCCTGCACATGGCCTTAGTTTATGTTGTAAAGAGCCTTCAGACCATAACAGATTTTTTTTTTTTAATATGGGCAGTAAAATTTGCTGACTATATTTATGCCAGTCTCAAAAGTTAGAGAAAAGATGAAGGAAAATGACTGGACAGCATTCTAGAAATGTTTTTCTACTTTTTTAGTTATTTCAATCTCCACTTCCTTGTGCTCAATATATAAGTCTCATTTTACTAGTTTCCTTGTCAAAAGAAGTTTATTGAGTATACAATGTTAAATATACATAAAGTAAGTTTACAAGGATCTATAAAGTAAGCTCATTGTTTTACAGTAGGGATTATATAGGTAAATATCATGAAATTTCAAATATTAAACATTGGGTTCACGTAAACCTAAATTAAAGATATATATCATTTCCTTAGTTACTTTTGTAGGTATTTAAATGATTTATACCTACTATACATATTGTTTACAAGTAGAGTGTATATAGGTCAAATAAATTCTGATAATGAGCTTTAATCGCAAGGTGGAGAAAAGGAAAGAGAAAGAAGAAAAAGGGTTGAAAGGTAGAGGTATGGTCCACAAGGTTGTCCCGCTCGTCAGTTTATTATTCTTTTTAGTTCTCTTTGAAGCCTTAGAATGGGTGTCTCTGTAAGTCATTTAATCTGTTACCATGGCAACAGGACAGAGTCATTGAAGTTTGACAGGAACTGTTGTTTCATTTTACTAGTTTCATAAATATGGTCTAATCTTATTGACATTTTATAATGGATTAGAGACAATTTGATATTGTCAAAGAAGGTGTTGAGTAAATGTATGTTTGGATATTTTTAGTATAAATGGAATTTGCAGCTATGGTTATTACAATCGATCAGTAAAGTGATTGTTTCTAGGTATAGTCTTGCTACATCCAAAAGGGTGAGGAGACCCTTGGATAGTTTCTGCACTCATTCATTACAGTTTGGTGCAGCAGGCAGACTTTTCATTGGTTGTGCAATGGAATTGCATAGGTTTCCAGTGAGGGAATGTCATTATTAAAGCAGTTGTAAACTGCCTGACAGTTTTTTGTTTTTTTTTACCCTGCAAGGTACAGCCACAATGTGCTAGTATGCACCGCACACTAGCACATTATGTTAAACTTGCCTTAAAACGAAGCCCTCCTGCTCCAAGATGTCAGAGCTGGAGGCCGCATCCATCTTCATTCGTCTTGCTTCCGGGTTTGCGAATTCTGCTCTGTGACTGGCCAGAGCCACAATGACATCACCACTGGTCACGGCACAGGGCTCTGAGGGAACGGCATGGGTGGCCATTCCTTTAGAGCGCATGCGCCAGTGATGTCACTGAAAGCATCTACAGTTATTACCTCCTAAACGGTGCACGTTTTGGAGATATTTACACTACCTATAGGTAAGCCTTATTATAGGCTTACCTACAGGTAAAAGTCAGTGATGGAAGTTAACTTCCACTTTAATAATTTAGCTGCAGAGATTAACCTTTTTTTCCTGCTGCTCAGCTGGTATTATTGCAATTCCCATGTGCCACCTACAACCCTAGATGTGACATTTTAGGACAGATCCGCAGGGGTAAGTCTGGTAATGTTTCACTGGAGTTACAACCACAACACAGAAGTGTAAGCTTCTCTGTAATAAATTGCAGGAAAGTTGAAACACTGGGCAGTGGTAATAGTATCATTTTTATACACACAACCTTATCTTTGGTAGTGTAGCCCTCCCTGTAGGAGCTGCTTTGTAATTAGGGTTCTCTGTTCTGCACCTCGACTCCAAGAACACCCTCAGCCTCTCTTACACCTGGTTAAATTAAACTAAAGGCAAGCACTTATGAGAACACAAGTGTAGCTATCTTTAACCTGGCAGTGAATTAGCACCAGGAAATAGACACAATAGACACAATAAACATAAATTAATTCAATGTATCAGTACAGGTTAGAATAAATAGTGATTTGAGCATAAATAAACACATGGGAGGTAGGTTCAGACACAGTCCACTAGACAGTATGATAAATATGCCAAAGTAACTTAAACTAGAGTTCTGTACAACTAAGCTGGGATTAACTCATGAAGCAGCAAAGTCAACAATAAACCGTGCATACAAGATTAACTGCAAAGTGAATGAAAAAACTATAGTCTAGAATGCACTGTGGGAGGATGGCTAGGATATGGTGCTACAGAGCAGTTGCAGCCAGTGTTTCTTTCACTCTCCATTCTTAGCCAAGCACCTGGCTACAGTAGCATTTTAGTCTCTCTTGTACCAAGGCACTCCCCGTCTTGTAGCATGATGGTCTTTTTGGTAATATGCAGCTCTTTTGTGTAACTCGGTAGCATACCTGTCCTCATTAACCACTTCAGCCCCTGAAGAATTTGCCCCCTTCTTGACCAGAGCACTTTTTGCGATTCGACACTGTGTCGCTTTAACTGACAATTGCGCGGTCGTTTGACGTGGCTCCCAAACAAAATTGATGTCCTTTTTCTCCCAAAAATAGAGCTTTTTTTGGTGGTATTTGATTGCCTCTACGGTTTTTATTTTTTGCGCTATAAACAAAAAAATAGCGACAATTTTGAAAAAAACGAATTTTTTTTTTAACTTTTTGCTATAATAAATATCCCCAAAAAAATAATTAAAAAAACATTTTTTTTCCTCAGTTTAGGCCGATACGTATTCTTCTACATATTTTTGGTTAAAAAAAATCGCAATAATCGATTATTGATTGGTTTGCGCAAAAGTTATAGCGTTTACAAAATAGGAGATAGTTTTATGGCATTTTTGTTAATAATTTTTTTTTTTACTAGTAATGGTGGCGATCAGTGATTTTTATTGTGACTGCGACATTATGGCGGATACATCGGACATTTTTGACACATTTTTGGGACCATTGTCATTTATACAGCAATCAGTGCTATAAAAATGCACTGATTCCTGTGTAAATGACACTGGCAGTGAAAGGGGTTAACCACTAGGGGGGGCGGGGAGGGGTTAAGTCCAGTACTAGGGATGTGTTCTAACTGTAGGGGGGATGGGCTAGCTGTGACACATCACCGATCTCTGCTCCCGATGACAGGGAGCAGAGATCAGTGACACCGTCACTAGGCAGAACGGGGAGATGCTTGTTTACATCAGCATCTCCCTGTTCGTCTTCTCCGTGAGGCGATCACAGGTATCCCCGCAGCGATAGAGTCCGCGGGACCCGCAACCCGACTCACGGAGCTCCCGGACGGCGCGCACGCAATGGCACGGCGGGAAATTCAAATGGGACTTACTGGTACGCCCATTTGCCCAGCCGTGCCATTCTGCCGACATACATTGGTGTGCGCCGGTTGGGAAGTGGTTAAGGAAAATCTTAATTTTAAGATCGACTGGGGAAGAGATAGACATTTTTAATGCTTTCTGTGTCCCCTTTAGGTTATTCACCACTATTTGTACTGTGACCTTTGTCATTGAGACAAAGTGAGTGGAAATTCAAAACTTTAGAGTTGTTCCCAGAATATCAGTGTAAATTTTCCTAAGGGGACACCTGTGCTGGGGACAACTTTACCCACATTAGCGTGAGCGGGTAGTTGTAGAAAGTTTTATATTAAAAAAAATAAAGAATGTGGCATAGCTTAAGTAATTTGAGGGATAATTTTTTATAACGCCCACCTTCTGTATATGATACAGTTATTTTCAGCAATAATATTAATAATAACAGAAAAAACTCAGTGAAAATGTTGGTGTCCTCTAACATTATCATTGTAGATGTAACCCTTTGCACTGGTGGCCATTGTAGTTGGGAGATCAGTTCACCACTGCTCAAGAAACCCCTTCCAGTCTCTGTTGGAGAACCTTCGGTTTCCACAGAGCCCTGGTTTAGAGAGGTAGGTTTAGAGAGGCTGGTCTAAGAGTTGTGCTCAATGTCTCATTCCCTCTAACTTCCAGTTGTCTCTCTAGGACAGGTGAAGGGAACTTTCCGAAATGGCGCACTGATAGGGGCTTTAATCTTCCATACTCTAACTAAAACTAAAAAAAAATGTTTTAGCTAAACCTACACTATAACAACTTGAGTTTCTGTACCAGAGCATTTTTAACTTTCAGCTTTGGCCTGAAACCTAGGTTGGAAAAAGAGTGCTCAAACAACAGAAAAAAAGTTAAATAGAATAGATGAATAAAAAAATAATAAGGCCTGCGCTGACAAGAAACAGCTGCATTTACCTCAGGAACTGTATGACACAGATAGTGAATACAGTACAGCTGAATTGGAAAACAGAATGGATGACATTGAAACTAATGTACTATCACATGACAATGAATTGGAGTCTCTTAAAGATGAAAATTTACCGCTGCAAGCGCGTTTGGAAGATTTTGAGAATAGGGCACGTCATTCAAACCTCCGCATACGAGGTATGCCTGAGTCAATCATTGACCTTCAATCGACTATGACTGCTCTTTTTCAGGAATTAACACCATCAATCCCAATTGAAAGATTGGAAATGGACAGAATCCATAGAGCTTTGGCGCCACGCAAAGCTGAAGGTCCCCCTCGTGACATAATTGTAAAGTTCCACTTTTTTCACACAAAAGAGCAACTTATGACAGCTGCCAGGAACAAAGAATCTCTTACTTTTCAAGGTCATTCATACCAGATTTTTGCTGACCTATCACCAATAACAGTTGCTAAACGTCGCGCAATGAAACCTTTGCTCCAAAATCTCCACCACCACCATATCCCTTATCAATGGGGATTCTCATTTTCTATTCATTTTACATTTCAAGGCACCAAATATTCAAGCAGATCCTTCGAACAATTACATATTACTTTGCAAAACCTTCATCTATACAATGGGCCCTCTACTAGCCCTCGTCAACGTACAACATCTAATTCTCCACAAAGTGCATCTAATGCCCCGTACACACGGTCGGACTTTGTTCGGACATTCCGACAACAAAATCCTAGGATTTTTTTCCGACGGATGTTGGCTCAAACTTGTCTTGCATACACACGGTCACACAAAGTTGTCGGAAAATCCAATAGTTCTAAGCGCGGTGACGTAAAACACGTACGTCGGGACTATAAATGGGGCAGTGGCCAATAGCTTTCATCTCTTTATTTATTCTGAGCATGCGTGGCACTTTGTCCGTCGGATTTGTTTACACACGATCGGAATTTCCGACAACGGATTTTGTTGTCGGAAAATTGTATAGCCTGCTCTCAAACTTTGTGTGTCGGAAAATCCGATGGAAAATGTGTGATGGAGCCTACACACGGTAGGAATTTCCGACAACAAGGTCCTATTACACATTTTCCGTCGGAAAATCCGATCGTGTGTACGGGGCATTAGACTGGAACTGACAGAAGCAGACAAAGTGCATCAAAAAGGTGTCGATTCAATTCCCCAGACCTAGACCCACCAGACACAATGGACTGAACGCATTTTGCATTTCTTTCTGAAGCTCATTCAACTTAACGGTTCACCTACCTTATCTTTACTTTTAAATATTTCAAGTTCTTAATATGTTTTAAGTTAAAGTATATAACTTCAAATTCAAATATTCATATATAATTAATTAAAGATTTGTTAAAAGGAATACTATTTAATCTGACTCTTATGTTTGCTTATTTTTTAAGGAATATAGCCAAAATCGGATTTGAATTTTTTTATTTTTTCATAAAATTTGGCCGCGGGGACCCGAGAATTGGTCACTGCTGCCCCTATTTTTCTGTCCTAGGACTCTCCTCCACTTGGGTTACAGTGTGAGGGGCCTCCTTGGATAGACTTTGTGCCTCTGAGTTAGCAGATTTGCGTGCTCAGTACGCCATTGTTTTATTTTTATACATATATTAGTAATTATAACTTATTTTAAATATATGACTCTTATTATTTCTTCTCTCATAATCTACTTCTCCTTTTTTCTTTTATCCAATCTTTCCCTGGGGTTTCTTTGATTCCGCACCTGATAACAGAAATATATCGATATATCTTATGTAAAAATTATATAAGGCTCCTTTTAAATGTCCTAACCCTAAATGTCCAAGGTCTAAACATTCCTCGTAAGCGAACTAAAGTATTCAGATCTTTATCCTCCTCAAAAGCCCATATAGTGTGCCTCCAAGAGACGCATTTTACTGAAACTTCAACCCCCAAATATTTTGGGACATGCTACCCCCAAGTTTATACTGCTTCAGCTAAATCAAAACTCAGAGGAGTACTAATAGCATTTCACGGAAGTACACCTTTTTCCCTCATAACAGAGATCAAAGATCCAGAAGGCCGCTATTTCATACTTTTGGGACACCTATGTAATATCCCACTCACAATTGTTTCCTATTATGCACCTAATAAAAGACCAACATCATTCCTCTCTCACTTGCTACAAGTAATAGATTTGCATAAAATGGGCACACTTTTGATATGTGGCGATTCAAATCAAGTTCTATACCCATATCTACATAAATCCCCTACTCCAACCGTATCCAGCTCTCAATCTCGTATGTTTCAAAGTCTTCTTCAACAACATTCACTGCTAGATTCCTGGCGTGAAATAAATTCTTCAAAACGTCAATTCTCTTTTTACTCCCACCCACATAAATCTTTTTCCCGTATTGACCATATCCTAATATCTATAAGTATGTCACCAGAATTGCTTAACTCTTATATTAAACCTTATACTTGAACAGATCATTGTGCGATAATTTCAACCTTTACTTCTTTAATCCCAAAATCTCAAGACCCCACATGGCACATAAACGATTCAATTCTCACACACCCATCACATTCATCTGACTTAGAATTAGCAATAAAAGAATATCTGGGAAACAATGATACTCCTGATATATCCCCACTGACATTGTGGGAAGCCCATAAACCTGTTCTTAGAGGGGTCTGTTTACAACAAGCATCATATCTTAAAAAAGAAAAACGACAACTACAACAAAAACTAGAAAAAGAATTTAATGACTGCCACACAAATTTCCAATCAAACCCTACTCCAGTGTCAAAAGCACAACTTGATAATGCAAGTTTAAATCTTGACCTATTCCTATCAGAATCAGTGGACAAAACAATACGTAAATCTAAACATAAATTCTACTTTAAAGCTCATAAACCTGGCACCCTTCTTGCACGTGCGCTTCAAAAATGAAGTAACCCCTTTAAGCCAATTCACCTAAAAATACCCCATGATAAATACACTAGTAACCCGGTAAAGATATTACACATCTTTCATAAACATCTTACTTCTTTATACAAAGAAGAAGGATCCTTCGACCAATCATCAGCAGAATCATTTTTTTCACAAGTTAAACTTCCAACCATTTCTCAAGTTCAATACGATAACCTTGAATGTCCTATTGAACCTATAGAAATCGAAATAGCAATTAAATCCCTTAAGTTAAATAAAAGACCAGGCACTGACGGATTCTCAGCCCTCTACTATAAAAATTTTTTCCCATATTCTTACTCCCATCCTGACAAAAGCATTTAACTCTCTACTTAACCCCTTCCCGACCGGCTCACGGCGATGTATGTCGGCAGAATGGCACGGCTGGGCAAATGGACTTACAGGTCCGTCCATTTGAATTTCCCGCCGTGCCATTGCATGCGCGCCGGCCGGGAGCTCCATGAGTCGGGTCGCAGGTCCCGCGGACTCGATCGCCGCGGGGATACCCGCGATCGCCTCACGGAGAGGACGAACGGGGAGATGCTGATGTAAACAGCATCTCCCCGTTCTGCCTAGTGACAAGTGTCACTGATCACAGCTCCCTGTAATCGGGAGCAGAGATCCGTGTAGTGACACTGCTAGCCCATCCCCCCTACAGTTAATAATCACTCCCCTAGGACATACTTGACCCCTCCCCGCCACCCTAGTGGTTAACCCCTTTCACTGCCAGTGTCATTTACACAGGAATCAGTGCATTTTTATAGCACTGATTGCTGTATAAATGACAATGGTCCCAAAAATGTCCGATATGTCCGCCATAATGTCGCAGTCACATTAAAAGTCACTGATCGCCTCCATTACTAGTAAAAAAAAATTGTTAATAAAAATGCCATAAAACTATCCCCTATTTTGTAAACGCTATAACTTTTGCGCAAACCAATCAATAAACGCTTATTGCGATTTTTTTTTTTTTTTTTTACCAAAAATATGTAGAAGAATACGATCGGCCTAAACTTGGTTCATTAATAAGCAAAGAGCAAGTAGGTTTCATCCCTTTACGACAAGCAGCAGATAATGTCCGTAGAGCATCATTATTGATTCAAGCAGCTAAAACAAGGCGAATACCTCTGTGTCTCCTGTCATTAGATATCAAAAAAAGATTTGATACAGTGACGTGGCCCTACTTAAATTTCACTCTACAAAAATGGGGCTTTGGCCCTCATTTTCTAAGCTGGGTCACTTCACTTTATAATAATCCCAAGGCATATGTTAAATATGAAGGATACAAATCAGACATGTTTGACATAAATACACGCCAGGGTTGTCCTCTCTCCCCACTTTTATTTGCCTTACTCATTGAACCTCTTGCCCAGGCTATACGTACAGACCCCTCAATCAAGGGCATAGATTTAGCATGCCATCAACATAAATGATGTCTATTTGCTGACGATATATTAATTTTTATGTCTTCCCCTTATATTTCTGATCCAAATCTTATAAGCAAACTAGATCACTTTGTCCAAATTTCTGGACTAATTATAAACTCACAAAAATCAACAGCTTTAAATGTCTCTTTACCCCCGCAAACACTACAACAAGCTCAAACATCTCTCCCTTTTACATGGTCAACGTCTCACCTCACATATCTAGGTATTACTCTTACCCCCAATCTATCTGATATCTTCTCTGCTAATTATCCTCCACTACTACAAAAAATTACTAATTTTACTAAAAACACTAACAAAACATTACTAAAAACAAATGAGAGCTGCAAAATACTCACCATGCCTCTCAGCAAATAGCTTGGGGTATCTACTTTCCAAAATGGGGTTATTTGGGGGGGGGGGGGGGGGGTTGTGCCATCTTGGCATTTTATGGCCTTGGAAACTGTGATAGGTAGTGAGGAGTGAAATCAAAAATTTATGCCCTTAGAAATCCTGAAGGGGACGCTTGGTTTTCGGGACCCCGTACGCACCTAGGCTCCCAAAAAGTCCCACACATGTGGTATCCCCATACTCAGGAGAAGCAGCAGAATGTATTTTGGGGTGTAATTCCACATATGCCCATGGCATGTTTGAGCAATATATCATTTAGTGACAACTTTGTGCAAAAAAAAAAAAAAGTTTGTAATTTTCCAGCAACTTGTGGCAAAATATAAAATATTCCATGGACTCGACATGCCTCTCAGCAAATAGCTTGGGGTGTCTACTTTCCAAAATGGGGTCATTTGGGGGGGGGGGGGGTTGAACTGTCCTGGCATTTTATGGCCTATCATTTAGTGACAACTTTTTGTAAATTTTATTTTTTTTTTTCATTATTCAATCACTTGGGACAAAAAAAATAATATTCAATGGGCTCAACATGCCTCTCAGCAATTTCCTTGGGGTGTCTACTTTCCATAATGGGGTCATTTGGGGAGGTTTTGTACTGCCCTGCCATTTTTGCACCTCAAGAAATGAGATAGGCAGTCATAAACTAAAAGCTGTGTAAATTCCAGAAAATGTCCCTAGTTTGTAGACGCTATAACTTTTGCGCAAACCAATAAATTTACGCTTATTGACATTTTTTTTTACCAAAGACATGTGGCTGAATACATTTTGGACTAAATGTATGACTAAAATTGAGTTTATTGTATTTTGTTATAACAAAAAGTAAAAAATATCGTTTTTTTTTCAAAATTTTCGGTCTTTTTCCGTTTATAACACAAAAAATAAAAACCGCAGAGGTGATCAAATAGCATCAAAAGAAAGCTCTATTTGTGGGAACAAAAGGACGCAAATTTAGTTTGGGTACAGCATTGCATGACCGCACAATTAGCAGTTAAAGGGACGCAGTGCCAAATTGTAAAAAGTGCTCTGGGGCTGAAGTGGTTAAACA
This sequence comes from Lithobates clamitans, assembly GCA_037952925.1. NCBI lineage: Eukaryota > Metazoa > Chordata > Amphibia > Anura > Ranidae > Lithobates > Lithobates clamitans. The sequence goes on from JBBGZY010000374.1 coordinate 7,219,173, forward strand.
ATGGTCCTCTTTGCCAATATCATGGATTGGTAAAATAAATGTAATAAAAATGACTGTATTATCTAAAATGTTATATCTCTTTCGTGTATTACCCATTCTTATCCCGGCATACTTCCTTAGGAACCTACAACGTAAAACACAAGTATTCATATGGAGCTCCTTAAAATCTCGCTTACCTACCCACACTCCTTATCTTTCTAAACTTAAAGGAGGATTAGGTTTCCCTAATTTTACTGATTATTTCCATGCAGCACAAATAGCACATATTCCTAAATATCACACGAAACACGAGATCCCCCTCTGGGTAGCGATAGAATCAATCGACTGTGATCCGATCTCCATACCAAATCTAATATGGTCTTCCTCTTCTGACCATAAAATAATAAAAAATAGGATTACTAAACATACAATTGCTATATGTGATAGATTCAAAGTAATCAAAAAAACTACAATCTTCGCATATACCTCTTGTATCATTTATTAGAAATCCACTTTTCTACCCGGCTCATACATCTCCTAAAACTTTTAAAAAATGGATTTCTGCTGATTTAACACAACTCTATGACCTGATAACGACCACTTCACTTAAAACATTTCCTGAAATATGTGAAACCCATCAATTTCCAGATTCAGAACTCTTTCGTTATCTACAGATCAAAAAATTTTTGTATGTCATTTATACAAGGTAGAGATAATCTATGTGAACTAACGCATTTTGAACGTATTTGTAAAAATGACCCCCACTCAAAGGGGCTTGTGTCATTGTTGTATAGTCACCTGAATGCTTTGCCTGATACAAAAACACCCTCCTATGTAGAAAAATAGGAGAATGATCTTGGTTTTCACATGGACTCATCCAAATCGGATAAAGTCTGGGCCAATACCAAAATATCTTCTCATAATGTAGTAGCCTTAGAGGCAAACTATAAAGTACTTATGCATTGGTATCTGGTCCCTGTTAGGATTGCGAAATATGTTCCACAATACTCTCCACTTTGCTTTCGCAGCTGTGGTGATCTAGGAACGCATTTTCATATCTTTTGGGATTGCCATATAGCAAAAAATTATTGGAAAGAAATATTCCTAATGCTCTCTAAATTATTCAAGAAAACTATCATCCCAGATCCGACAATTGCGCTTCTAAATTTAATACCTACCCAAATCTCCTATACACAATTTAAACTCCTTCTACAAATTACCACAGCCGCAAAGCAGACCATCGCCAAAGCATGGAAGTCCTCATCATTAATGCTTTCTGAAACTACGAATAGAATACATCAGGCCATCATCCTCTCGAAAACAGATGCCATATCCAATGAGAAAATTTGGAGTCCTTGGGTGACCCACTTTCTTTCTCCTAATTTTGACACTTCTTTACTAAGACCTTGGTAACTTAGTAACTTTGTTTTGAATAACTGATAAAAAGATACTATTTACATATTGTTACTAAGAATTCCCCGGAAACCTCTACCAATCCAGACTTTTTTTTTTTTTTTTCTTCTTCTTCTTCTTCTTCTTCTTATCTTTACTTTCCTTTAATTCTTTTCTTTTCTCCTTATTCTATTCTATCCTGTCTTCTCCTATTTATTTTTACATAACGAAATGGTAGTGAAACATTCACTTTTATAATGTTCAATTATAATACAATAATAGATAGTAAGCTCTAATGCCCTATTATAAATAACTGAATCTCGTAGTAATTAATATTATTTCTTTATTACATATTACTCAAAGTTAAAAGTTTAACAACTTTTTCATCTTTTGTTACTCTTGATTATAAAGTTGTTAAAATTGCAACACCTTAGTCTTTCTAAAACATATAGCCTATTTAAGTCTTTCATTGCTTGTAACTACAAGAAATACTAAGTTCTGATATGTAAAAAACTAATGCTACCATTTAATGTAATCAATATTTTGTTAATTGTACCAATGTTTATATTTTCAAAATCAATAAACAAATTTGACAAGAAAAAATAGAAACCCCCTCATTTACCCACAGTTGATCCAGAGTAAGGCAGAAAAAACCTTCCAGTTTGCTTCAGCAGGATAAAGAAATTCCATCCTGATCCCCAGAAGGCAATCGGATATTCCCTGGATCAATAAACTTTTTTTGAAAAACAATCTACTCAGCTGGTCAGAAATAGTTATTCCATGTTTTCACAGCTTGTACTGTGAAGATGCCTTTATGTATGTGAAGATTATATCTCTTCTTCCAGATTTAAAGAGGCCCCCCTTGTCCTTTGTAATGGCCTTAAAGTGAATAACTAAACCAAGTTCACTATATGGACCACTTATGTATTTATATATGGTGATCATATCCCTTCTTAATCACCTCTTCAGAAGACAGAATAAATCCAGTTTAGCTAATCTTTCCTCATAGTTGAGCTCCTCCATGCCTCTTATCAGTTTGATTTCCCTCCTTTGCACTTTCTCCAGTCCCCCCCCCATTTTTTTTTGTGAACTGGTGCCCAAAACTAAACTTCATATTCCAGATGAGGTCTTACTAATGATTTGTATAGGGGTAAAATTGTATATCTTTCTCTGGAGTCTATACCTCTTTTAATATAAGAATTGATTTTGTTTTCTTTAGAAACTGTAGCTTGGCATTGCATGCTATTATTAAGTCTGTGATGTACCAGAACATTCAGATCTTTCTCTACCATTGGCTTTCCCATCTGCTGTTCTCCTGGAATGTATGATGCATGCATGTTTTAGCCCTCGAGCATAACTTTTTACAGTTATCAACGTTAAACCTCATCTGCCACACAGTTGCCCAATAAAACAATGTGTTAAGGTTTGCTTGTAATTTGGAGACATCCAAGGACATTTTTAAACTACATGTTTGGGGTTATCTGCAAACACAGAAATTAAAATTTTAATGCCAAACTCTATATCATAATAAGCTAAAAATGAAAGGTCCCAACACTGAACCTTGGGGTGCACCACTTATCATTGATAGTGGAAGCCCACAAGGATAAAGAATGGGTGGTATCCATCTTCCTGAACACTGGGATCAACTGTCTGGCAGCAGATAGAAAAAAAGTAGCAGACTTCGCTTCTGAAAAGCCACCGAGCCCAGTAGTATAGACAGAAGTGCAGTCTCCGGAGCACCCCTCAGATTTTAGAGGGGAAGTCTAGGACAAGTGGGAGTAGACAATGGTGTCACTGGGAATAATAGTACTTGATCATTGGTATCAGTGGGAGGAATTGCCCCTCTTCATTGCTGTCAGTGGAAGGAATAGCCCCTCATCATTGCTTAACAAGTGACAAAAATGCAGCGCTGAAAATAAACAACCAATTGTGTGTGTGTGTATGTATATGTGTGTGTGTGTGTATATATATATATATAACAATGGTGGTGACACCATATGCAGGTAATAAAGTGCAATGTGCAATAAGTGAATATGTGCAATAAATCCAAGAAGGAAAAAATGTGAATATAAAAAAAACACTGTGTTGTGGGACAGTCCAGATATAAATATAAAACTATGTCCGTTTTCAATGGTATTCAAAAAGAACAATCCGGGGTAATCCAGTTGAAGTCTTTGTGGGCAAAATGTGTCGGGTGTCTATGAGCCTGCTCCGTATCATTGTACTTCCAAATTCCTATGTGATCACGGTTATGGAGATATCTCATTAATGCTCATTTCTTCAGTATTGTTGTAAGTTTTCTACCTTTTAAACAAATTCTTTATTAAGACTGTTTTGCACTATGTGGAGGTTTCTTTTTTTCTATAAATGTTGGAGTTCATGATCTATCAAGAGAGTTACTTGGTGTGGACAGTCGCGGTGTTAAATCCTTAAAAATCCCTCCTTGACCACCATTCTGACGTTTTCAACTTCATGCTTGTTTGACTCTGTTGAGTCAATACATTCGGGTAAGAGTTTATTCTCTCTTCTGAGAGGTGTTTGCACATGTTACGGTCACTCCTTAAAGCGCATGTAAACCCATACATAAAACCGTTTCATTTCCGGCACGTGCCGGAAATGTAACGCTCCCATTGGTTGTGCTCTCAACCAAACTTTCAAACCATCCAATGGCTGGTGTCATAACTGATCACATGTGTAGCATCATAAAGCAGTTGTAAATTAAACAGAGGCAAAGATGGCAGCTTCCTTGGCTGAAAACGATAAAGGTTTTTTTTTTTGAACACTATTGAAATGGACATTTTTCTATTTATATCTGAACTGTCCCAGCACACAGTGGTTATTTTATATTCACATTTTTTACTTCTGGATTTATTGCACATATTCACTTATTACGCTTTTTTGCCTGCATATAGTGTCACCACCATTCATTGTTCTGTATAAATGTTTACAATTAGTTATATATTTTCAGCGCTGCATTTTGTCACTTGTTAAGTTTTGCACAATTTTCTGTTGGGTTGTAGTGCTAACTGCTATTTTTCCATAAGTCTTTAGCGCAGTAATGTATATGATTTGTACACATTTACCTAATCATTGCTGTCAGTGGGAGGAATAGCCCCTCATCATTGTTGTCAGTGGGAGCAGCAGTGCCCCATCATTGGTGACAGTAGGAGGAATAGTGCCCCATCGTTGGTGTCTAGTGGGAGGAATAGTGCGCCAATGGCCAGATAAAGTCATGCAAAGTGCCACAGCTTGGAGACCACTACCTTAGACCATTCAGAGTATGAATCATTAATCACTACTCTCTGAATACGGATTTTTAGACCGTTTTCTATCCATTTACATACAGAATTTTCTAAGCCTGTAGACTATAACTTACACATTCGTCTTGTGTGGCGTACTGCATCAAACGCTTTTACAAAGTCCAAGTATACTATATCCACAGCCACCCTTTTGCCTAAGTTTTTGCTTACTTAATGTAAAAGCATTTTTTTGTGATTCCATGCTGTCTGTTGTCTAAAATATTGTTTTCAAGCCAGAACTCTGTTTATTTTTTTCTTTCCATCAAATTCTCAAGTTTTCCTGACTATACGTAGCGGTTAAACTAACCGGGCTGTAGTTACTTGTTAAAGACAAGTATGGGTTTTTTTTTTGTAGATTCATACCCAGGTGGATGCAGCATCGCTCTGACTCCCGGCTCTAACTCTGAGAACTAAGCGATCAAACATCGCTGATCGCTCGGTTCTAAAAGCTCCATGAGCAGAGAGCTGGTGACTGTCAGTCACTGGCTCTCTGCTCTGCCCCTGGCTCTCTGCCCCCTGCGCGGAGGGGGTGGGAGCAGCCAGCTCAGGGGGTGCCAGTCCATGTAGGTGAATCCCGACTATATGATTGTAATCTTTCCTGAGCCTGGAACGGCTCTGTGACGTCAGCAGACAGGGGATTTCAACCCACCATCTGCTGAAAACTAGTCGCAGGAGAAGTACAGCCAAACGAGCTTTGGCTGTACTCCTTTAAACCCTTTTTAAATATAGGCACCGCATTGACATTGTGTCAATCTAGTGGTACTGAGCCAGTCAATTAAGAATCTCTAAATATTTGAAACAATGACTTTGATATAACAAAGCTCAACTTTTTGAAGACACATGCTTTATTCAACTTTATTTTGTCTTAAAGCTGAGTTCCACTGAGAAATGGAACTTCCGCTGATCCGGTTCCTCCCCCTCCGGTGTCACATTTGGCACCTTTCAGGGGGGGAGGAGGAGGGAGCAGATACCTGTCTAATCCAGGTAATTGCTCCCACAGTATCCGCGGTGATCTACGCCATCTCCGGCCCCTCTTCCCAGAGCCAAGGAATGGGTCGGCTTCGGGTGAGGACATTGCGGGCACCCTGGACAGGTAAGTGTCCTTATTTTAAAAGTCAGCAGCTACAGTATTTGTAGCTACTGACTTTTAATTTTGTTTTCAGGCGGAACTCCGCTTTAATGTTTCTGGACCATACCAGTTTTAGCCATTGGGGTTCTTTTGGGGCTATGTCAGTATTAACCCCATTATGGACTTGAGCCTGGACCCTTGACTTAGCCTTCTCTTTCTCCCCAGTCACCAACTCCAAATTATCGTGTAAAGGCATGGTCAGACCTGACCTTTTTATCATTTTAATATATTTGAAGAATTTTTGGGCGTTGTCCTACTCTTAACCCTGTTTACCATCTGTTCAGTAAGCAGAAGACTCTTTTCAAGGTTGTCTGCAGATTTGGCAAATATTTTGTCATTATTTAAGGTAACAGAATAATACATTCATCTTTTTTTTTTCATGCCAGATGAGGCTTTCTTTTTGCCATATTGTCTTGGGAAAAAAAAAAATATATATATATATATATATATATATACACAGTATCTCACAAAAGTGAGTACACCCCTCACATTTTTGTAAATATCTTATATCTTTTCATGTGACAACACTGAAGAAATGACACTTTGCTACAATGTAAAGTAGTGAGTGTACAGGTTCTATAACGGGGTAAATTTGCTCTCTCCTCAAAATAACTCAACACACAGCCATTAATGTCTAAACCACTGGCAACAAAAGTGAGTACACCCCTAAGTGAAAATATCCAATTTGGGCCCAATTAGCTATTTTCCCTCCCTGGTGTCCTGTGACTCATTAGTGTTACAAGGTCTTAGGCGTAAATGGGGAGCAGGTGTGTTAAATTTGGTGTTATCGCTCTCATACTAGTCACTGGAAGTTCAACATGGCACCTCATGGCAAAGAACTCTCTCTCTGAGGATCTGAAAAAAAGAATTGTTGCTCTACATAAAGATGGCCTAGGCTATAAGAAGATTGCCAAGACACTGAAACTGAGCTGCAGCATGGTGGCCAAGACCATACAGTGGTTTAACAGGACAGGCTCCACTCAGAAGAGGCCTCGCCATGGTTGAACAAAGAGGTTGAGTGCACGTGCTCAGTGTCATATCCAGAGGTTGTCTTTGGGAAATAGATGTATGAGTGCTGCCAGCATTGCTGCAAAGCTTGAAGGGGTGTGGGGGGTCAGCCTGTCAGTGCTCAGACCATAGGGCGGCACAGTGGTGTGGTGGTAGCACTCTCGCCTAGCAGTAAGAAGGGTCGCTGGTTCGAATCCCAACCACGACACTACCTGCCTGGAGTTTGCATGTTCTCCCTGTGCCTGCGTGGGTTTCCTCCGGGTACTCCGGTTTCCTCCCACACTCCAAAGACATGCTGGTAGGTTAATTGGATCCTGTCTAAATTGTCCCTAGTATGTATGAATGTGAGTTAGAGACCTTAGATTGTAAGCTCGTTGAGGGTAGGGACTGATGTGAATGTACAATGTATATGTAAAGCGCTGCGTAAATTGACGGCGCTATATAAGTACCTGAAATAAATAATAAATAAATAAATATGCCACACGCTGCATCAAATTGGTCTGCATGGCTGTTGTCCCAGAAAGATACTTCTTCTAAAGATGATGCACGAGAAAGGCCGCAAACAGTTTGCTGAAGACAAGCAGACTAAGGACATGGATTACTGGAACCATGTCCTGTGGTCTGAGATTTGGTTCAGATGGTGTCAAGCATGTGTGATGGCAACCACGTGAGGAGTACAAAGACAAGCGTGTCTTGCCTATAGTCAAGCATGGTGGTGGGAGTGTCATGGTCTGGGGCTGCATGAGTGCTGCCGACACTGGGGAGATACAGGTCATTGAAGGAACCATGAATGGCAACATGTACTGTGACATACTGAAGGCAGAGCATGATCCCCCCTGTTTGTCGACTGGGCCACAGGGCAGTATTCCAACATAACAACCCCAAACACACCTCCAAGACAAACACTGCCTTGCTAAAGAAGCTGAGGGTAAAGGTGATGTCTCCAGACCTAAACCCTATGGAGCATCTGTGGGGCATCCTCAAATGGAAGGTGGAGGAGCGCAAGATCTCTAACATCCACCAGCGCCGTGATGTTGTCATGAAGGAGTGGAAGAGAGGACTCCAGTGGCAACCTGTAACCCGTGTGTGTATATGTATATATATATATATTATAGATGGACAGTTGTACCATACAGGACATTTAGTTTTAACCATTGTATATGCAACTACCTCCAGGTGATTGGAATCTCTCACCCAGCTAGCCTCTGTTTTTTGGCTAGTGTTATTAGGTGATAGACCTCTTCTCTCCCTAAGAAGCTTACCTCTTTTTTGTGGAGATTTTTTTTCTCTAAGGTGGTTCTCCTATCAAGATTTCTGGCTGCACCATAGCCACTGTGGCTCCTTCTGCAACTTCCTGATCGGTTGACTGTTTTGCATGTTCTAGGATAAAACTTAAAGATCTTGTTTCCTGTACTGTACAGCTAAGAAAACTGGATTTTTGACTTACCAGTAAAATCAATTTCTTTGAGTACAGTACACAGATTTCTTCCCTCTGTTTATTATTAACTTGCTATGTGGGAGGCCCTATTTAGTGGATGTCCCTGCAGCTTTCATTTTAACCAGTGTCCAGTCATCAGAAAGTAACTCCATATAACCCATGTTTTTTTTTAACAGTGAATTAACCCATGTTTAAAGACTAAAGATCCTGTGTCATGTACTGCCCCCTACCTTTGGGGAGATTTCCATTCACATTCTGTTACATCTCTAAGATAGGAAGTGAAGCAAAATCTCTACAGTGGGACACAATTAAAAAAAAAAAAAGAAAAAAAACACTAAAGATGCTTTTACTCTTTCCCACTCTTTTCAAAACAAAAATAAGTTTAGTTTTTGCATACTCATTAAAAATTGTTGACCTTTTATAACCCATTTGTGTTTTCATGTTGCCTTAAGATATTTGACATGCTTACTTTTCCTATTTTCTTTTAGCTAAAATCGGCATACAGCACCCTGATCGAGTAGTGGAGACTAGCACTTTGTCCAGCGTCCCCCCTCCAGAAGTCACCTATACTTTGTCTCTCCCCTGTTCTATTATTGACAGGGGGCTGCTTTCTGCTTTGCAGCTTGAAGCTATTGTATATGCTTGCCAGGTAAGCATGAGCGGTAGACAGACAACTGGATTTGTCTTTTTTACTACATTGTTCTTAATATCTTATGTTCTGCTGTGTTCCTCAGCAACATGAAGTAATCCTACCTTGCGGACAGAGAGCTGGATTTCTGATTGGAGATGGTGCTGGGGTCGGAAAGGGGCGTACTGTTGCTGGCATTATCCTAGAGAACTACCTGAAGGGAAGGAAAAAAGCTCTGTGGTAAAATCTGCATTTTTGTTTTGCATTTTATTTGCTTCTTGTTCAGTTGCAGATGTTGAAGTTCTTACTGGTTAACTTTCACATTACCTGGTGGTTGGCTTCCTGTTAGAGGTCCAAGTCCGCTGGCAGTATAGATGTGAGATATGCATATTGAAGTGGTTGTTTTAGTACTTATTTCCATATAGTTATATGTACTGCTTCATTTCACCTTTCTTGATATTCCTCTCCATGCTTGAGTCTTCACATATTTTACTAATATATTTTTATTCCACAGGTTTAGTGTATCCAATGACCTGCGCTGTGATGCAGAGCGCGATCTGCGTGATATTGATGCCAGTTGTATTCCAGTACATGCCCTCAGCAAGGTGAGTCAGTCTGTTATCATTCTAAAACATATCAACATGTTTTAGAATGATAACATCACATGTCAATCAAGCTTTCAAGTTCAATATTCACTTCTTTGAAAAACACTGGCAAGCTGATTCATCTACCAACATTTATCTAAAAGGGTCTGATGTCCAGATCTTTTTTCAAATGAGTTCTCATGTACACCAGGGCTTGACAAATTTGCTTTGAATCTAGGAGCCAGCTAAAAAAGTTAGGAGGCAGTTTTCTTTGTTTAGCGTAGCGTGGGTTGTCAGCGCCCAGGGCAAGGCAAGTAATTTGTGCACACCCCCCCCCCCTTAACTCTTATAGCAGAGCGGCCGCCAGCCAATAACCCCACTGTAATGACATTATAGGCTGACCGGAAAGAATGACAATAAAAACCTGTTATGGGGGGAACTCCTTATTATGCCGATTGGCCTCTTAGCAACTTTCACAAATCTCATCTCTCCCCCCCCCCCCCCCACACACTCCACAGCTCTCACCTGTTCACAAATCCCCCCCCCCTCCAGAGTGCTGGTATGTAAAGAATAAAGAAAAAAAAAAACTTTAGCTTACAATTGCTGACATTGGAGTTAAGGCAGGCATGCAAGAATCAACACCTTGAAATGCCTTTATTGCAGTTTTAGAAAGGGCTTGCCTTCTTTTTTTTCACAGATCAAATATGGAGACACATCTGCCTCTGAAGGTGTCCTATTTGCCACTTATTCAGCACTTATTGGTGAGAGTCAGGCCGGAGGTCAACACCGTACACGAATTAAACAAATACGAGACTGGTGTGGTGAGAATTTTGATGGAGTGGTATCCTTTATGCATAAAAACTCATATACTCTTATGACCCCAATAGGATAACTTGATGCTAAGTAAATGCTAATAAGTTTGTTATGATGTAAAGAAAAGCAAACACTTCCTGTCTTTGTTATGGAATCTTTCTTGCATGCACTTATCTTTACACGTTTAGGGGAATGTACCATGTCCATTTCTGCCCTGACCAGTTCCACTACCTCATTCTGAGTTCTATTTTTTTATGGAAAAGTGTTAATAAACCCACAACAGTAAAAACAGTGTATATATGCAGTAAATAATGCTTGTTATACTCACTGTGGAACCAAATGGGTTAATCCTCTGTATTGTGTAAAAAGGCTGTTTGATCCTGTCTCCTCGGATCCTCTACACCAGGGATATGCAATTAGCAGACCTCCAGCTGTTGTAGAACTACAAGCCCCATGAGGCATAACAAGTCTCTGACAGCCACAAGCATGACACCCAGAGGCAGAGGCATGATGGGAGTTGTAGTTTTGCAACAGCTGGAGGTCCGCTAATTGCATATCACTGCTCTACACCTTCCACTGTCCCCAACATGTCTCCTGATCATACAGAGCCAAGGGACTGGCTCCACATGTTCAGTTTGGTGTGTATTGCTAGAGAGTCTTTTTTTCTTGAGGGGGGGGGGGGGGGGGGTGCGCCCCCCATGTGATCAACACAAGGCCAACCAGCACTGTCCAGATAGAGGGTCAGGGGTCCTGCATCCTGATAGGATAGTCAGTGCAGTATCAAAACTCCTACAAGCTTTATCCAGACACTGATGGAAGTCACAAGACTGCTATATACTGCTGATGAAAAAAGGTATTTAGCTGTTCATATTTACTAAAATAATTGCATTTTCATGTTGTGTGTACTGTGGGAGAATAGATATAGTGAATACAGGGGTATCCCGAGTTTAGTAACACTTTAAAATCTCCTTCTGTATATTTTTAGTATTGCAGTCTCCTCAACCGTGGTCCCTTCTTCCCTGACTCTCCTCTCATCCTCCACCTCTTTAGCACCCTTTCTCACTCTATTTAACTCTATTTAACTCAATTTTTCTGGTGATTCTGCTAGCTTAACTGTATATATCAATTATCTGGATGGACTCTCCCCAGCACCCCCCCACGACTCTTTTCCCCAACCCAACTGCCTCTCTTGTTTTTTTTATCTTTTTTCCTATTTCTAGTTGGAGTATAATATACTCTATTGTAATTTTATTTTTATTTTCCCTAATTCCTCTGATTCATAAGATGTGGTTATAAAGTGACACACTGGAGAATTTCTTTTTTTTATCGGTAGGATGTAGTCACACCATGCCTTATAAGATATACTGAATCATGTTGCTGCTCTTTAGTCGTTATGAAAGTGATTGTAAAGTCTCGTTTAAAAAAACAAAAACAAATATGTTATACTTGCCTCCTCTGTGCAGTTGGTTTTGCACAGAGCAGCCTGGATCCTACTCTTCTCGGGTCCCTCTTTGCTGCTCCTTGCACCTCCCTCCTATTGAGTGCCCCTACTGTGAGCAGCTTCCTATGGGGGCGCTGGAGCTGAGTCACAGTTCCGTGTGTCCATTCAGAAACGGAGCCCGACCTGGCCCACCCCCTCTCTCCCCGGATTGGCTGACTGATTTTGATTGACGGCCATGGGAGCCAGTGGCGCCGCTGCTGTGTCTTAGCCAATCAGGAAGTGTATCCCGGATGGCTTACACATTCGTGGACATCGCCGGAGAGAGATGAGGCTCAGGTAAGTAATTAGGGGGTGCTGGGGTGGCTGCTAAACACAAAAGGTTTTTTATCTTAATGCATAGAATGCCTTTACAACTGCCTTCACAACTCCTTTAGCTCCAGTTAAAAATTAAAACAAAAAAATAATTAAAAAAGGCCCCTTTCCTCCTTATGTCTGACTCTGATCAGTCTTCTTTCTTTCATCCCCTTTCCATAGATCACAAGCTGATCTCCTCTGATCTTCAAATCCCTTCTCTGTACATTTTGTACCCTCTTAATAACCAAGCTACCATTAAAATAACTTCTTTTAGCCACATTCTCCCCTTTCTTTGATCACATGTGTCATGTCTCTGCTGTACCCTAAGATGGGTTTTCTGCCCCATCTCTCCAGCATCAGCTCCCATCCTTATACAAACATTACATTTCCCTCCCATTAATTCCTTCTCCTTTCTTGTTTATGATAAGATCCTGTCCCCCACCAATTTCTGTCAAAATTAGTTCCTACCCCCACTTCCTCCTCCTCCACCACCCCTCCATCTTTAGCTACAAACAATGGAATAAATCACTATTATTGTAAAATGGTGTTCATGTGAAGGTGTCCACGCATATTTCACTTAAACCATAACTGTGAAAAATGGAACTGTGCTATGGCAGGTTTCAATCATTCTTTATCAAATTTTTCTCAGAGCTGCTTCAGACAAGCATCTGATACAGATTAGAAAATATTTGATCTTGTTCAATGATGTTGTAGCTTGTTTGCTATCTCAAGCAATTTTATTTTTACTAATGTAATCTGTTTCAGCACTCTACAAAAACTGCATGTAAGCAGCAATATGAAAGTGTGTGTGTGTCAAGCTCACTGGGCGACATTTTCTTGTATATTTCTGCCTTGACTTTTGCATTTGTAGATTGTGTTTGATGAATGTCACAAAGCCAAGAATGCCTCCTGCACCAAAATGGGTCGTGCAGTACTAGAGCTACAGAACAATTTACCTTTGGCACGAGTGGTATATGCTAGTGCCACAGGTGAGTTATAATTTCTTTTTCCTATTCTTTATCCTATTCTTTATATAGTATTACACAATACAACTCGTACACACTTTCTGGTGCAACTCAACAAATCCATATTTTTCACTGAATAGCTTCACTTTCCTTGTAACTCTGTTATCACAGGTGCATCCGAGCCCAAGAATATGATCTATATGAGTCGGTTGGGTATCTGGGGAGAGGGCACGTCTTTTAGCACTTTTGATGAGTTCTTGCACGCTATTGAGAAAAGGTATTCTCTTCACAACATGGCTTAATGGCTTGTTCATTGGGTGACCTTACATCTATAACTTTATGTCAGATAATGAACATTTTATTTCTTTTAATTTTTAGTGTAAAATCCTGTTTTGCCCCCTTTGTTTTATTTCAACTTTCTTTTTCAGGGGTGTGGGTGCCATGGAGATAGTTGCCATGGATATGAAAGTGAGCGGCATGTACATTGCAAGGCAGCTGAGCTTCACGGGTGTCAACTTCAGAATTGAGGAAATCCCCTTAAATGAATCTTATAAACAGATGTATAACCGAGCAGCCCTGCTGGTAAGAATCAGTTAAATATGACAGTTGAATGAATCAACCAGAGAGAATATGAAATGTGCAAAAAAATTGATTCAGTAACTGTAGTGAAAGTTTCCCCAGTCCTCTTCAAGGACAGCACTGAACAGAGGACTCCTCCCACTTAAAACATGACATATGGGCACATATTAAAACTTTCACAAAACCAAGTTACAGCTTCTTAGTTTTCATTTTTTTTCCCCAGCCTGTTGCAGGTATACAGAATTATCCCTTTAGTACGTAGCCATAATCCTTGGCATTGATCTGACCAGGGGATGGTAGAGTGAGTTCAGCCTAAAACAAAAAACCTCTAAATCTACTTGCAGCCACATTCTAAGACTAACCTTATCTAACCCTGTAAAGCAATAAGTGCTATACATACCTTTTCTGAAGCTGCTCCGGTCCCACTCAGCTGTCAGTGGCAGCTTCTCTGTGGGATTGTGCAGAAGAGGCAGCCCACAACGAAAGCCCCATAGTAACTCTATGGGTGATTTCACTTCCCAGGCATTACCCAGCTGTTGTCGGCTGTCTCCTGCACACAGCTTCCGCCGCTGGAGACTGGTCCGGATCGGCTTCAGAAAAGCTATGTATAGCAATTTTTGCTTTACAGGGCCAGATGGGTTAGTCTTAGAATGTGGCTGCTAGTAGATTTAGAGTTTTTAGTTTTAGACTAAACTTCGACTTTAACATTAATTTTGTATAAGGAAGCAGAATCAGAAAACACATTTAGGTACTCTACTGCATTATTTTATAATTTTTGTTCTTAACAGTACATTTTGTTCCCCAAATGTGCTTAATTTACAGTCTCTAACCACTTGAAACTGTACAAAAATACCTATCACAAGCTCTGAGTAAAAGGTTGAAAAGAACTATTGTATTATACCTAGTCTACGCTACACAGTTATTTTATAATTAAAGTAATATTTAAGGCACTTATTTCTTTTCATATATAAAAAAAATAAGGGGTTTATACTTACCTGTTCTGTGCAAGGATATTGCACATAGCGGCCCCTTTCCTCCTCTTCTGCGGTTTCCCGCCAGCGATCTTCACTTTTCCATTTCTCCGAGTGCCCCCATAGTAAGCCCTGTGCTTTGGGGGTGCTTGTGTGGGTGCACTCCTGAGCTAAACTGTTTGTGTCCACGGCTCGTCTTGCCCTTGCTTTTGGGTGGCAAAAATATGAATGCAATCTACTCACTAGGGGGTCCTAGTAGATGATAAGCTCAGCAATAGCATGCAATGCCAAGCTGCTGCTAACAAAGCAAACAGAATATTGGCATGCATTAAAAAGGGGATTAACTCCAGGGATAAAGCCATAATTCTCCCACTCTACAAGACTTTGGTCCAGCCTCACCTGGAGTAAGCTGTCCAGTCCTGGGCACCAGTTCTCAGGAAGGATGTATTGGAAATGGAGTGAGTACAAAGAAGGGCAACAAAGCTAATAAAGGGTCTGGAGGATATTAATTATGAGGAAAGGTTGCGAGCACTAAACTTATTCTCTCTGGAGAGGAGACGCTTGAGAGGGGATATGATTTCAATTTACAAATACCATACTGGTGACCCCACAATAGGGATAAAACTGAAGAGCGTTTAATAAGACACGTGGCCACTCACTAAAGTTAGAAGAAAAGAGGTTTAACCTTAAACTGCATAGAGGGTTCTTTACTGTAAGAGCAGCAAGGATGTGGAATTCCGGGGCAGTGGTTTCAGCAGGGAGCATCGACAGTTTCAAAAAACTATTAGATAAGCACCTGAACAACCGCAACATACATGGATATACAATGTAATTCTGACATATAATCACACACGTAGGTTGGACTTGTGTCTTTTTTTCAACCTCGCCTACTATGTAACTATATGTATTCCATCACCTCCCTTGCCTGAGTCCTCAATTGGCTCCCGCTGCTGTGAATCAAAGGCTGTGAGGAGGGAGGGTGTGGGGCAGAACCACGGTGTGTGTTTTTTTTTTTTATGGATGCACGCAGTCCGGCTTGGGATTGAGTCCGCACGTCTGCCCCCATACCAAGTGGTTTTCTATGGGGCGGATAGTGAAGAAGAGTGGCAGCGCCATTGTGGAACCCCAGAAGAGGGGGTTCGTGGGCTGGCACAGAGCAGACAAGTATAACATGATTATTATTTTAATTTTAAAAAAATATTGACTTTAGAAACTCTTTTAAAGCGGAGTACCACCCAAAAATGGAACTTCTGCTTATCCGGTTCCTCCCCCCCTTCCGGTGTCACATTTGGCACCTTTCATGAGGGGGAGCAGATACCTGTCTAATCCAGGTATTTGCTCCCACTTCTGGCTAAAGATCGCCCCAGTATCTGCGGTGATCTACTCAATGTCCGGCCTTTCCTCCGTTCCCACCCCCACTGTTTTCTTGGAGACACACAGGTCCCAGAAGACGGCAGGGACTGTCACTCGTCGACTCATGCAGCAGGGAACCAGGCTGTGAAGCCGCAAGGCTTCAATTCCTGATTCCTTTACTGAAGATGCCGACACCTCTACCCGGAGCCGAGGGATGGGTCGGGTGAGGACTTCGCGGGCACCCTGGACAGGTAAGTGTCCTTATTTTAAAATTCAGCAGCTGCAGTATTTGTAGCTGCTGACTTTTTTAAAAAAAAAATTCGGTGGAACTCTGCTATAAGTCCAAGGGAGATTGCTCTAGTATAGCATAAGACAACACTAGAGCATTATGGGTTTTGTGAGTTGCTGTCAGTAATTTGGAAATTGTGTATTGATCTGAAGGATAAAAGCATGCTACTGTGGAGCGTGAAGCAGAAGCAGGATTCATTGGTTGTAACATTCATAGTCCTTGGAATGCTTTTGTGGGATGTAGAGTTATTTGGTATATAATGTTTCACAGTGTGATATTCTGAATTCTTGATAACATTCATTGTAATTCTCAATATTGTTATCTGTTCTTAGTGGGCAGAAGCACTGACTGTTTTCCAGACGGCAGCCGATTGGCTAGGATTGGAATCTCGGAAATCTCTTTGGGCACAGTTCTGGTCATCTCATCAGCGATTCTTTAAGTACTTGTGTATAGCCGCTAAAGTTCAGCGGTTGGTTACGTTGGCTCACCAGGAGCTTTCCAAAGGCAAGGTTAGTAAATGTAAAACACTTTAGGCAATTTAAAGTTTTTTTTTTTTTGCTTTCTCTATTGTCTGTCATGCCCCTAAACCCAGCCATAGATGGTGTCATTTTCTTTCCTGTAACCATGGGTTGCATGAAAAAAACAATCGCTTGATTCCTCCATCAACACAGTCAGTGTTTATGGGGGAATCCTTCCCACAGAGCTATTGTGTTCTCCCAGCGGGAGGAGCCGTCCCTGCTGGGAGAACACAGTGATAATTGCTATCGGCTATAGCCGCTGGCAATAATTGCATGGAAATTGCAACATGCTGGCTGTTCCCAGGTTGATCAATGGTACAATCAGTCTGCCCATAGATGGTTTGAATCTTGGCCAGTGCCTGCAGAACCAGCCAAGATTCGAACCATCTATGGCCAGATTAATACACTATCTTTTGGGCAGAATTTCAGTTTTCATAATAAATAGAAGCATTTTCAAATGCCATTTGTGGCCCAGCTATCACAATTTGCTTTTCGCTCACCTTATCCACAGGAGGTTTAAAATCTTGTCAGTTTATTTGTATTTTTAAAAGGACTTTCAGATTCCATCACTTCCTCAGCTTTCACTTCCTGTTAGGTCATCTCCCAGAAGCCTTCATTTCCTAGTTGCATCAGAGAAGAGGGTGTGAATAGAGTGTGTTCACTACTATGGACCACACCTCCTTCATTACAATACTATCTTCCACCCACTTCCTATACAATCTGACTGTACAATCTCCTTTAGATCTCCCATCAGCTATGTAGTACAAGGGCCTGCCTGATTTGATACAAATTGAATGGATTGTTCAGGTGTTTCCTCCTTTTCCATAGTTATGGTAAATCTAAAGGAAATTGTACAGAGATTGTACAATCAAATTGCATAGTGTATGGCCATTTTATACAAGTACATAGGAGGGAATAGGAGGGAGTGGATGGAGACACTCAGTTGTCAGGCCTCATTCACATTTCCACGTAGCAAAAACTTGAATTCCAGCATACGTTTGTTTTGGGTGTTTTGGAACGTTTTAACTCATCATGCATAGGGCAGCCCATTCACTTGAATGGGCTGCCCTACACCCAACAATCACCGTAGAGAAGCTCCAGAAATTTTTTTGGAGTGCGTTAACGCAGTTTTTGGTACGTTTGCTGCACTTGGGGAGCCTTTAACATGTAATGACAACACAAGCACGATGCACATTTGCAGCATTTCTGAAACACATGGCAAACCGCACATTTTCTGTGTAGTTTACCATGCGTTTGGAAACACACAGATGTGAATAGAGCCTCATTATTCTTGTGTAAACGCACCATATCACTTTCAGGCCCCATTCACACCTAGAGTAGTGGGAGCACATGTTTTTTGGCTTGCTTTTCCAGTGACACACGTAGGGCAGCCCATTGATTTCATTGGGCTGCGCTACATGTGGCAAAGTAGCTCATGGGACATTTTGGCAACAGTTTTTTCATGTGTGTTTGCTTCTGTGTTTGGTGTGCCGTTAACAATTAATGACACTGAAAGCGCAACTAGGTAATTTTAGGTATATAAATGTGGCCATACACTATACAATCATACTGTACAATCTCCTTTAGATTTACCAAAGCTATATAATAGGAGGACACACCATCTATCCAATTACTCTGTATCCAATCAGGCAGGCCCTTGCACTACACCAGGAGTGTCTTGTGGGCTGCATGTGGCCCCAGGGAATTTAGCATGCACCTGGAGCCTGTCTGAAGGGACCCTGGGGAAGCCAGGCAAATACACCTGTGGAGAAATGCCCCGGCGTGTTATGAAAACATTGATTAGTTGAAGGTGTGTTAATGAGGTCAACTGGTAAACACCACCTTGTGTCTTGCTGGATCCCCTGTCTGTATACCAGGGAGTCTCTGAACCTTTCAAAGAAATATAGCAAGAACTAAGGTAAGGCCTTGTTCTCAGAATCAAAGAAGGCTTTTATTTTTTTGCAACGAAATACATTAATGGTATATTGGTACATAGGGAAGATGGATTTTAGAAAAAAAAAATGAACTTAGCTTTTAAATAATCTTTCCTGCCTCCTTCCATAGGGATCAGACACCAGTCAACTGGGACTGTGTTGGGTCATGTAGGCTTTATTGAAACCTGTGTGCATGCCCTCCTGAATGCATGTTAACAGTTGTAAGTTTGTCAATGTGGGTTTCTTTCACATTTGTAAGGTTTTTCTCTGTCAAAATCTGTTTTTTTGCAATAGCATTTCTTTATTTCACCTGCATTTTTTGTAAGGTATATGTAGTGGGAACTGACTACATAGAAAATACCATGTTTTAAAGGTTCATGTGGTAAAACACTACATTTAACTGCAGAGAACTTTTTTTGGGGATGTGCTGTGTGATCTAGCAAACAGAAGGAAAGATTAGGACAGATTATATTTTTTGACTGTTTTGACTGATTGGCTGAGGGCGAGGAAACCCCATCTACTGACAATAACCTCTTTTGTTATTAGAGAAGTATGGAAATTTTTTGGGGGGGACTCATACTTACCTAGGTGGATGCAGCATCGGTCCCCCGTCGGCACTAAGAACCGAGCAATCAAACACCGCCGATCGCTCGGTTCTCAGAGCTCCCTGAGCAGAGAGCTTGCAACTATCAGTCGCCGACTCTCTGCTCTGACCCCCGCCCCACGCTCACTGAAGCACTGGGCTGTAGAGGGGGCAGGAGCTCTTTTTCTTGCTCTCAGACTTTACATGCTTCCACAAGATCTTTAATATCCACTTTGGATATTTTATTGGTCTGTGCACAATTATTGCAACCATCTGCGCAGGGGGTTTCTAAGTGTGCTCCAGCACATTCCAGAATAGAACCTGCTATTGTGCCTTCATCCCTAAGTGTTTCTGATGACCTATTCTCATCTTTAATGCAGATTCAGAGCCTTTACAATTTTCTCCTGGTTTTCAGTAAGTCCCATATGACTCTGGTCAGGTCCTTGATCCTAAGTCTGATTTAGTGCAATTGCAGAATAATCCTGCTGTTCATTATTTATTTTTTATTTTTTTTTAATATGGCTGCAAAGACATACCCAATACATTTGGTTTGTGTAACCTTAATAAAGAAACAAGAAGCAATGTGTCAATTGAGGGAAATAAAAGCAGGTGATCTAATTGGTTAAAACTGGCCAGTCGTCTCTATCTTCCTCAGCCGGCGCCGGCCGTGCCATCGGGAGCTCGGAGAAGCACCGGATGGCGGCGGGAGGGGGGGCGTCCCCTCCCGTCGCCTATAAGAAGGTTCAAGCGACAGGACTGCCGCTATGATCATTCTTATCGTGCACAGAATCGCCGGCTGAAAAGAATGATATCTGAATGATGTCTGTAGCTACAGGCATCATTCAGATATCACCCCACAAACGTAAGGACGTTTATATACAGTGGCCGGTTTTGAAGTTGTTTAACAACAAATTTTATTTATGTACATGTAATCAACAATACAGTATACAAATTCATCTGGACATACAAAACATACATTGGGGTCACTTCTACCTGGTAAGCTAAATTTTGATGGCATACATTACTATATCTTTGGAGTAGCTTCCCAGATAGAAGTGACCCCAATGTTGGGGTTGTAGTAGCTGTCAAGAGGGATAAATCTGTATTTTGTATGTCCAGATGAATTTTTATACTGTGTTGTTGATAGACCCGAGAAGAGGAGGATTGGGGCTGCTCTATACAATACCATTGCATAGAGCAGGAAAGTGTGACATATTTTTTATTATAGTGAAAAAGAAATTAAAGTTTTGCAATCACAGGGCAAATTTCAGTTAGTAACACAAACCATCTGCCCTTACTCCAGAGGAGATGGCTAAAGGAGACTGGGTGTTTTTCAAAGTGATTTCACCTTAATATTTTTGAAAAGACTGGTCCTTCTGTGTTTTCACAATACTTAAGCATTGTAAAGTAATTTTAATGAAAGACATTTTTATTTCTTTACAGTGTATTGTAATTGGTTTGCAATCTACCGGGGAAGCTCGAACTCGGGAAGTGATGGATGAAAACGATGGTCATCTTGATCACTTTGTGTCTGCTGCAGAGTGAGTATGATATGTGACCATAAAGAGTTATATAGTATATTCAGGAGCAGAGTAAGCGTAAAAATGTAACTTTCCAGAGTAGTATAGTACAGGCCGCTACGAAGTCAAGCTGGGTATACACTCATAGATTTTTGAACTAATGTTTGCAAGAATAATCGTATGGACATTCGTACGGAAATTCTCAGCCCATTTGATGGCCTAAAGAATGTCATTCGAAAGTAGTTGAACTGTTTGTTGTCTTTAAAAATTAGATTTTGGATTGAATGGACTTTACCAAACAAAAACTACATTTCCTGTTAGAAATTAACTTGAGAAAAAATTTCCATCCTCTTATTACAGTTAAAAACGAACACTGATTTGACCCCATTGATTCGAAAATCAAACAATTGTTCTTGAAATTAAAATTTCTGAATGAAAATCTTCTGGTGTATACCAGCCTTTTAGGCCTGGTTTACAGCTATGCAAGTACAACAGTGCATGAGCTAATGTACATTTTGTACACAACATACGCTGCAATAGGGCAGTCCACTCACTAAAATTGAGCCAAAGAAGTGCTCATGCCTTTTTTAAACATGTATAGCACATGGCTAGTTACGTAAAACACTTTTAGTGAGGTGTGTTGGCTTTCTATTAGGAAACCCTTAGCAAGGTGCGTTGGACTGCTATTAAGAAACCCTTGGAGAGGCGCAGTGGAGTGCTATTAGAAATTAGTGGCACTGCAGCACAACTACAGTTAGGGCAGTTTTGTGCACTAGGGGAATGCACTAAATTTTGCACACCTTCCTCCGCAACACGGACGTGTCCCTAAACATTATACAAATCCGATTCCGAAAAAAGTTGTGTAAAATCTACATGAAAAATAGAATGCAATGATTTGCAACCCTTATAAACCCATATTTTATTCACAATACAAAATAGAAAACATATCAAATGTTTAAACTAAGACAATGTACCATTTTATTAAAAAAAAAAAGTTAATTTTGAAATTGATGGCAGCAACATGTCTAATAAAGGTTGGGACAGGGTCATGTTTACCATGGTGTAGCATCCCCTCTTCTTTTAACAACACTCTGTAAACGTCTTGGAACTAAGAAGGCCAATTGTGTGGTTAATATCTTATTGTCTATACACCAGGTAGGCTAAATATGAAATAACGAAAACAATGTAGCGCATAATGAATATGTGTGAGATCAAAGTATAAAGAATAGTCCTCAATAGTGCTTCAATCCAACAAAGTATAACAACAAACATCAATAAATATATAAGTGAAGAGTGGAATGTCCCACTATGTATTGTGGATGTAATCCAGAAGGAGATGGTATTCAAACAGTTGACAGAAGGTTGGATCTGCAAAGGAAGAAACTCATCAACCAGATAAGGAAACCATATGTAGTGTGTAGAAAACTCTTACCGGATCCTGTGGATTCCCTTGTCAGCGACAGGGAATCAGGTGAGCAGTGTGCCACTCTGGACGTGAAGAAAGATGTCACGACACTAAAAACCGTCCAGACTGAACTTCGCGTGGATCTCCGGGGGCCACCAGGTAGGTCCTCACAATGGAACAACCAGGGTACGGATCAGCAAGGCAACGACATCTCCAATAGGGCTGGAGTGGACACTTAATCTCATTCCGATAATATGTGGAAAGAAAAAATGTGCCTCCACATAGTGCAGATAAAAATAGGGTATTTTTATTTCTAAAAAACCTTATACAATAAAAACGTGATCACAATAAAAAGGAAAGATGGGCAACATGGAGGATGGATAAATAGGCTGACGCGTTGAAGCGGGACTTTCGATTGCCCTTCCGATTGGCCGCCTGATCCATCTGTCATACAGTGTTTCTGTGCCGATTGGCGCTTGACATCTCTGCAGTTCAGAATCACTTCCCAGTGTCAGCAATGGGGATTCGGAACAGGATGTCTTATTTTGTAACTAATCTTTCATTGGCTGTTTGGTTTATTTATTAAACCCGAGGCCTTTTTCGATTGGTTTAAATATACTTCTGTCATTTAATGTGGGACCAGCTGACCATATAGGTCCAATTAGACAACTACTTCCTTGTTATGCTACTTCATGTATAATAAGGTGACTACATCCAACGAATGAAATAGTTTGATTTTCACCCATTGTAATTGGTCTTCACTAGATATTTTATTTATAAATACAGGCAACCTGGAGTGGATGGTTTATGCCCCAGTAGAAGACCCCATAGGTCGAAACGCGTCGGGCCTGTTTATCCATCCTCCATGTTGCCCATCTTTCCTTTTTATTGTATAAGGTTTTTTAGAAATAAAAATACCCCATTTTTATCTGCACTATGTGGAGGCACATTTTTTCTTTCTACATAATATCGGAATGAGATTAAGTGTCCACTCCAGCCCTATTGGAGATGTCGTTGCCTTGCTGATCCGTACCCTGGTTGTTCCATTGCGAGGACCTACCTGGCGGCCCCCGGAGATCCACGCGGAGTTCAGTCTGGATGGTTTTGAGTGTCGTGACATCTTTCTTCACGCCCAGAGTGGAACACTGCTCATCTGATTCCCTGTCGCTGACAAGGGAATCTACAGGATCCGGTAAGAGTTTTCTACACACTACCTATGGTTTCCTTATCTGGTTGATGAGTTTCTTCCTTTGCGGATCCAACCTTCTGTCAACTGTTTGAATACCATCTCCTTCTGGATTACATCCACAATACATAGTGGGACATTCCACTCTTCACTTATATATTTATTTATTGACTTTATGTTTATCACAGAATTGGTTGATTATACACCAATACTTTGTTGGATTGAAGCACTATTGAGGACTATTCTTTATACTTTGATCTCACACATATGCATTATGCGCTACATTGTTTTCATTATATATGTATTGTTTTTGTCACATTGTATGTAGCTGTTCCCCCCTTTTTTTTTGTTCATTGTGTTAGCGCAGTGTTTTTTTCCCTACACCTCTTAAATATGAAATAACTACAAGTTATTATTGACAAGAAAATTGTACATTGTAATACAGTGTCTCAAGTATATGGAGCTTTCTGTAGAAACCTTGGTAACTAAATCTTTTTTATTTCCTTAACATTGCAGGGGTGTGTTTAGGTCTTTGATCATGAAACACTTTCCTTCAACTAAGAGGAAACGAGAGAAAGGCATGCTGAAAAGGAAAAGTGCGTAACAGGGTTTAAGTTTTTTTACCTTAATTGTCAATGAAAAATTGTTTTTAAAGAGGAAGAACTTAATTACAAAAATAAAAAATTCAGTAGCTACAAGTACAAATTGGCTACAAAGCTACAAATTTTGTAGCTGCTGGCTGGTAACACACAGACACTTAACAACCCATGGATCCAGGTCTGTCTTCACCTGCGCTGGTTCTTGTCCAGTCTTCGGGTCCCCAGAGCCATCATCTTAACTGTGTGGGAAGCCAGCTGTGACTTCCTGATGCTTCAAAGTGGTGGCTTCCCGCTGCTCTTTCTGAATGGTCCTGTGGTCTCCTGGAACAGGCCCCAGGAGGTTGCAGGTTGGGAGGGCGTTGAAGTGGGAGCGGGTACCTGTTTACCAAAAACGTAAATGTATTTCATTGGGATTTTATGTGATAGACCAACACAAAGTGGTACAGAATTGTGAAGTGGAAGAAAAATGATCAATGGTTTTTAAACTTTTTACAAATATCTGAAAAGTGTGGAGTGCATTTGTATTCAGCCCCCTTTACTCTGATACCCCTAACATCTAGTGGAACCAATTGCCTTCAGAAGTCACGTAATTCGTAAATAGAGTCCACCTTTGTGTAATTTAATCTCAGTATAAATACAGCTGTTCTGTGAAGCCCTCAGAGGTTTTGTTTGAGAACCTTAGTGAACAAACCGCATCGTTAGGGCCAAGGAACACACCAGACAGGTTAGGGATAAAGTTGTGGAGAAGTTTAAAGCAGGGTTAGGTTATAAAAAAAATATCCCAAGCTTTGAACATCTCACAAAGCACTGTTCAATCCATCCTACCAAGACATGGCCGTCCACCTAAACTGACAGGCTGGGCAAGGAGAGCATTAATCAGAGAAGCAGCCGAGCCCATGGTAACTCTGGTGGAGCTGAAGAGATCCACAGCTCAGGTGGGAGAATCTGTCCACAGGACAATTATTAGTCGTCAAATCTGGCCTTTATGGGAGAGTGACCATAAGAAAGCCATTGATAAAAAAAATTTAAAAAAGCCCCAACAAGGCCCGTTTGCAGTTTGCGAGAAGTCTTGTATGGAACACAACAAACGTGGAAGAAGGTGCTCTGGTCAGATGAGACAAAAAATTTTACTTTTTGGCCTAAAAGCAAAACACTGTGTGTGTGTGGCGGAACACTAACACTGCACATCACCCTGAACACACCTTCCCCATGCATCATGTTGTGGAGATGCTTTTATTCAGGAGGGACAGGAAAGCTGGTCAGAGTTGATAGGAAGATGGATAAAGCCAAATACAGGGCAATCTTAGAAGAAAACCTGTTAAAGTCTGTAATAGACTTGAGACTGGGGCAGGGGTTCAGATTCTAGCAAAACGACCACCCTAAACATACAGCCAGAGCTACAATGGAATGGTTTCAATCAAAGCATATTCATGTGTTAGAATGGCCCAGTCAGTCCAGACCTAAATCCAATTGAGTATCTGTGGCAAGACTTGAAAATTGCTGTTCACAGATGCTCTCCATCCAATTTGACAGAGCTTGAGCTATTTCGCACATAAGAATGGGCAATTCTGTAATTGCAGCGAAAGGTGGTTCTACAAAGCATTGACTCGGGTGCTAAATACCAATGCACACCACACTTTTCACATGTTTATTTGTATAAAATTTAGAAAACCATTTATCATTTTACTTTCACTTCACAATTATGTGTCACTTTGTGTTGGTCTATCACATAAACTCCCAATAAAATACATTTACGTTTTTCGGTTGTAACATGACAACATGTGGAAAGTTTCAAGGAGTATGGATGCTTATTTAAGGCACTGTACCCTCTTCACTAAAAAAAAAAGTTTCCAATACAGGCTAGGGGGGGGGGGGGGTTGGGGAATCAGCAAAACATTCTTTTGTAAGTGAAGTCTGCTTAAAATATTCTTCCCTCATTCTGTGTAGTATGGTCTAGCTTTATGTCTTTTGAGTTCTTACTTTGCTCTCTGTAAATAATATTGCATCAGCTTGTTTTTACCATGCCATGGTTTTTGCTATTTTTTCTTTTTTTAAGAACGAGGAAAACCACGCACTGGAAAGTTTTCACGCTGTGATCTTGCTGGATTATTACGCATCAGTGAGGAAAGCAGCTCAGATTCTGATGGCGTGCTGGACAGTGACTCTAACTCCTCCCCTGAGTCCCTACAGGATAATGATGACGTCATCTTTGTGGAACACACCTTAAATGGGCTAACAATACCTGATCGTGGTAAGCACGATGGGAATGCCATTATGGGCATTTTGCGTTTTCATTTTTTACAAATCAAATTGACTTATTAAGTCAGTAGTGTCTAACTTAAAATTGCCCAAGGTCACGCTTGTATCCAAAAGTCATATCCTACTCAAGATTTCATGGTGAAGGAGATTTAGATATACATATGTTAGTGACATCCTGTACTTTATTTTATCTTTTCGTAGGCCCAGAACAGGTGGAACAAATGAAGATGGATCTTTTGGCCAAGGTGGAAGAATTAGGCAAGGAGCTGCCTCTTAACACTTTGGACATGCTTATAGACCAGCTTGGAGGTCCAGACAAAGTGGCGGAGGTATGTTGATTATGTCTTCTCAAAACATGCCATAACCTTAATTTTTTAAAGAGTTATACAAGTGTCTCTGTTCCTTAGATGACTGGCAGGAAGGGTCGTGTGGTTCGTCGCAGTGATGGCTCGCTCGGGTTTGATTCTCGGGCTGAGCAGAATCTATCCATAGATAATGTCAATCTAAGGGAGAAGGAACGTTTTATGAATGGGAGCAAGGTAAGGCCACCTTTTTTTATTCTGCTCTCTTGATAATCTATAGTTTAATCTCTAATTTAGTGACGCTTTTTGTTTTTTGAAATCGCTACACATGAAGCTGGTGGCAATTATTTCTGAAGCATCGAGTTCAGGTATTTCACTACAGGCTGACCGGCGGGTACCAAATCAACGCCGACGGGTACACATGACACTGGAACTTCCGTGGAGTGCTGATAGAGCTATACAACAGTTTGGTGCGTTATGTATGGTTTGAAATATGATGATTTAATATCTTTACTTTCAATCTGTGTCCCTGTCTATAGTCTCCCTTGCTATAACAAAACAATTTTACCATAATTTCTAGGTCGCACTCACCGCTCTAACCAGGTATCTGCTCCTGAATACGTTTTCCTTATATCAGAACTTGCTGGAGAGAGGCGGTTTGCTTCTATTGTGGCCAAGAGACTGGAGAGCTTGGTAAGTACAGTATATATTTTGTAATGTATACTGTAATACAGTATATATATTTTAGTATATAAAAAAAAAAATCCTAATCGGACATGACACAGGCAACTTATTCATAGCCGATAGGTTATAGGCTTGTACCTTCAGGTGATTGGACACTGGCAAGCTTTGGAGGACACGCTCCCTGGGGTGTTAGACTCTGTGGGGGAGATTTACTAAAACTGGTTCACACAGAATCCAGGGCAGCTGTGAATAGTAACCAGTTAACTTCTAACTTCAGCTTGTTCGATTAAAGTGATTGTAAAGCTTAATTATTTTAAATTATTGTTACTAAACTAATAAACATGTCATACTTACTTTTTCTGGCGCCTCCCACCTGCTATGTGCCCCCATAGGAGGGGCTGGAGAGGAACTACTATTAAAAGATTTTTTACCTCAAAACAGATAATGCCTTAAGGTAAAAAATTGTTTACCTTTACAACCACTTTAAACTTTTACAATAAAACCTAGAAGCTGATTGGTTACTATGCACAGCTGCACCAGATTCTTATTCTGTATTGTACTGTACTTCAAGATATGGAATTTACAGGTAAGTCAAAATCCCTCTGACTCTGATCTGCTTCTCATTACTTCATGGGATCTGTTCAAACAGGGTGCACTTACTCATGGGGACCGGAGAGCCACAGAATCCAGAGATCTCAGCAAGTACAACTTTGAAAACAAGGTTAGTAGGACTGCTTTTCCTAATGGGTTGTTTGCTTAAAACTTAAGTTTAGTCAAAATAAAAAATCAGCACAAGGGACATTAATTACAGCCAGTAGTATGTGCCACTTCTGCTGCCGTCTCCTGTTAGCTGAGGGAGGTGTGACAGGCACTCATCAAGGGTTCCCGACTATACCTGCTCTTTCTGCCCAACATCTCCATTCATTGAAGCCTCTATTAACCCCAAAACACAATCAATATAAAATCATTATCTTTTTATTCCAACATGCATAAAATCACATGGATAAAAGACATAAGCAAATGTATAGAAAACCTCCCTCAGAAACCATCCATAGAGTTAGACACCAAACGTGTCAAAATAATGCAAAATTCAACCCTTGAAGCGACAGAATAATGATGGAACTGATAGAATTATGTAGCTAAATAAGGTGTCTTCCATGGGTAGGCAGTCTCTCTCTGTGTCAATGCATTTCGTGGGAACATCCCTGCTTCTTCAGGAGGTTAGAGGAGCTAGAAGGGTAAAATCATAACATTTCAAAGTACAAAATTATCAAGCACATGAGCTTACTTGATAACATAAATCAAAAATAAGCTCACCAAGCCGAAAAGTTTGTTTGATCAAGTTAGAAAAAAGATCTGATAAGGCTAATAAGGACCAGTATACGGGCTTTACTGTAGCTGACTTTTTAGGGCGCTTCGGGATCTTATGCAATTATTAGAGGAGAATGAATGTGGGGTGACTCTGAGGTGGAGACATCTTGCTCTGGTTTTTTTGAGAGTGACAAGCTGTTCAACAAGCTACACCCAATATTAAGTTGAAGTTTTTTTTTCTTTCCAATCAAAATTTTATTGTAAATAAAGGCAATATACAGTTCAACATAACAGTAGACATGCAGTGAGAGAATTGTATATCAAAAATCCAAATTGAGACAGAACATAAACCAGGATTACAGTTGAGGAGCATACCATACAGAAAAAACATAATTAGAGGTAGGCATCAAAGGATAACAGAATCAGGCAAAGGGTGTGCTACTGATATGAAGATATCGAAGCTACGTGAAGGAATATGCCAGCTGTGTAATCTCTCATCTGGAGTCCTAAAAAAAAGTAAGGGAGTAGGAGAAAGGGGTAATGGCATTTGGGAAGGAGGGAGGGGGTGGGGATAATGGGTACCATGTTTCTTGAAGGGGAAGGGCAAATAACATTTAGCGGTGACGGGCATGACTAAAAAAAAACATCAGATTATAATACTTCCACTAAGCCGATGCAGTCCTTTTAAGTATAAGTTCCTCCAGGAGATGGGTATCATTATTCAAAAAAGGGGGGCAGGGGAGAAGAAAGAGGGCTTTTCTATGTCAAATGATTAAAAAGATTAAATGGCTTCCAGTCCACACATTGATTAGTTCTGACAATTTGACAGCTAATCAGCGTCATGCCCTTAGGTCCCTACTTGGCCGTCGGGACATAGTCTTCAAGCCATCTGACAAGGGGGGGCAATTCGGTCCTCATGACCCCCACCCCCATCTTTCTAAGAGGCGATGTGCTTGAAGATTCCAAATAACACTTCTTGGTATAAATGCATTTCAGCCAATGTGATAGATACATTTACCAGTGAGTTTAGAATGCTCCTAATGGAATCCTATGTACAAGCCCTTATTGATAAGGATACGTTTGGCTATTTGAATAAAAGTCATAAAAGTCTTACCTTCCTGCCGGGGCGCCCCATAGTGAGAGGAATGGGTTTTCTGACAGAAAAAGCTAGTAAGTATGTTGATGTCTTTCTAACCCCACAATGTCACCCAGCTCCCATTTTATTTCAAGGACACCATTGATCCTTACAATACGATCGATGGTGTTCTGATTTCCCCCGATGCCCTGCTGGTGGCTATTGATATAGAGACACTTTATTCCTGTATCCCCCATGGGCAGGGCATCAAGGTTGTTTCTGATTTTCTCCTTGAGCAGCATCAAGTTTCTTTTGCCTTTCAACAAGTTCATTCTCCAGCTCCTTGAATGTATCCTGACACATAATTACTTTGTATTTTTGGATAAGCATTATTTACAGAAGGGGTTTTCTATAGATTTGCTTAAGTCTTTTATACACGTGATTTTATACATATAATAAAAATGTAATGGTTTTATATTGAGACTGCAGCAGAACAAGCAGAAAGGGGACACATCTAATGACTAACTTATTGCTAAGCTTGGATCTAAATTTAGGAGTTGACTTTGTTAGGTCTTTAAAAAATTGAACAGATTTTATGGTCCAAACACAGCACAGGAATCTACAGAGAATGCTGTGCTGTAGCCAGTAATTTAAGTCTTCCTGTAGACATCATTCTATATGTAAAAACAAGTGTGATTTGGGGCATTGATTTTTTTTCTATTGATTGTTTGAAAATTGTGTTGTTAATTGCTTTTCCTATCTGTGTAGTATGGGTCAAGATCACTGGAACAGATATTATCAGCTATCCTGAACCAGACACAAAGGGATGTGCCTCCTCCACAAGGGTACCCAGGAGGCCCTGCTGCTTTCTTCCAGGGTAATTTGCACTTAAACTAAATTCACTCTTTTTTTTTTTTTTAAATCTGTTGGCTCCCCTCTCCATATTGTGATTATATAATTCTCAAAAACAAGCATGTGTAGATATCTCAAAATAGCTAAGTTATAACTAGCTAGGGGAAGATATAGCGCTGTGTGTATATCTAACTTTATCTACAGCCTCTTAGTTAAAGCAGATATAAACCCAGTGAAGTGAACAGCCGCAGATGATACACAGGGATGAAACAAATCTCCCTATATAAGTTTTACATGTATATCTTCTGTCTTCACCTTGATATACTGTTTAGAAAGTGCATGTCCTGTTTTTTTTCACTTCCTGATTCCCCTGTAGGAGGAGAGGACACTCCTCCTACAGGGAAAGTGAGACGCTGTGAGAAAGCTGATTGGAGGAAAGGCATACACCCCCTTCCCTACACATGCAGAGCTTGCCTGTGTGTAATTTAGCTGGCTGCTAATAATCTATTTATAGCAAACTCCTCCGACACACACGTCTATCTAGCAGAGCAGGACAGAGCTACAAGACTAAGTGCTTTGAAGAGAGATAAGAAAACACTGCGGATATATATGCCCAGCTCAAATTTCATAAATCGGGTTTACATTAAGTTACCTAATCAGATTAGACCATTTAGGGCCACAGTATATTTAAAATTAGCCTATATAAAAGAACAAAACCGTTGCTATTTCGATGTTGCGCCTTCAGTAGAATTTTAGACACATTTACTTCCAAGAGCATATGATTGGGAATGTATTTTATAAGCATGTTTCTTTCTCATCCATTGAAGGACACTGAACGTTTTTACTTTGTGCCACCTACAGGAGGACTGGACACTGGCAAACAAAACAAAAATGTAGGCCAGCCCAAGACAACCCCTCCCACTATCAGTATGCCTTAGTTTTTTTTTAGTTTCCTAGGAAGTTGGGTGTCTTTTCTACAGCTCTGCTGTGTTAAAGTTCACTTTAAAAAAATAATAATAATGCACTTTTTTTTTTTTTTGCAAGGGGTGCCATGAAGGACTCCTACAGACTGTCATTGTAAGCTTTCTGCCTGTACAGGTATGGACAGGCGGTTTCACAAAGACAGAATCATTGAACTACCAGAGCGCTCAACAGCGCCCTGGTAGTTCATTGAGAACTACAAGCCAGCAGAAGCAAAGGCTGTCAGTACTTGTAGTTCATTCATTCACAGAACTCTTTTTTTGTCCTAAGGGACACAGATCTCCACTCCTCTGTATTTACGATCGTGCTCTCATTATTGCTTTGCTACAAAACTATTGCATGCTGATAGTTGTGTTAATGCTAGGCTGGCTGAAGGCTGTAGGCAGCAGTATAACTCGATGGTTAGGGACTTCCTGTGTTCCTCAGTAGATTCCAAGATAAGGATTTTACAGTGAGCACAACATTTTTATTATGTGTGCCATCTGCATTTTGACCCATACTGTGGGGCAGACTCTAAACTTTGATTTCAAATACAAATCTAAAATGGACACAGACATGCAAACTTATTAGTCTGAGTGCATTTACATGCGTTTAAAAAAAAAAAATCATACTCTGTCTTTCAAGACATTTTCTAACACCGTTAGATTACCATTTTAGTTGTTAAACTGCATGCAGACTCTGCTATGCTTCCTGTAAGCTGTAATGGCTGGTAACATTGGAATATACAGTATAACACACACACCTTTTTACTAAATGCAAATCCAAAACAAAATACAGGCAGTCGCCGGGTTACAAACAAGATAGGGTCTGTAGGTTTGTTCTTAACCTCCCTGGCGGTATGATTATTTCGGATTTTAGGTGCTGAAAGCGGTACAATTATTTTGCATGAAAATTTGGCGTTTTATATTGTAGGCCTGTAATTCTTAACAATAACACACTTAAATCTGTCCAAACAAGAGCCTAGTAGATATCCCAGGTATGATAAAGTTTGAAACAAAAAAACATAAATTATAATATAATAAATAAAAATAAATTATTAAACAAAAAAAATATAATAATAATGAAATAAATTTCCCCACGATTCACTATCGATTAATTCTGCAAGTGTTCTAATTTACTATCGCTGTTTTCTAGCTGGTCTAAAGCCACTTTTGACGTAAAGGGACACTTTTTGGTTGCTATGGACAATCTCCAGTTTCCAGGCAGAAAGAACAGTATATATAATATAAAACTGCATGCAGGGTATAGGACAAAGCACTGGGGACAAAAGGGATGTGAAATAATTTCATACAGTACTGTAATCTGTAAGATTACAGTACTGTATGTGTTATGATTTTTACAATTTTTTGAATTTGCCGCCAGGCTCCGCCCCCGTGCGTCGCAACGCTCGCAGGGAACGGAGCCTGGCACGGAGAGGCTTCGGAGGAGACAGAGCCCACGGACACTGCGGGGGACATCGCAGGATCCTGGGGACAAGGTAAGTAATGCCGCACCAGGATCCTGAGATGTAATCTCGAGTGTGGCTCGGGGTTACCGCTAATGGGACTGAATTTTAACCCCGAGCCACACTCGGGAAAACCGCCAGGGAGGCTACGCTGAATTTGTAAGTCGGAACGGTACATTTTTAACGTGTAGCTCCTGGCAAAAAAAAAGCTTTTTGGATAGCATAGGGAAGGGTTAACACCCCTGTAACATTTGTTTTGCTGTCTGTGCCCCTGTTCAGAAGATTTTACCTCACTTTGTTTCCCAATGACATTTGGATTTTGAAAATTCTGGGTTGTTGTGGAAACAAGGATTGGTGATAAAGCATTAGCATCAGTTTTCCCATAATAACTCTAACAGGAGTGAATTTCCCTTCCTAGGGGTAGATTTCCTCTCCCTTCCTGTTGTCTTCCTCTGTTTGTAAGTCAGATGTTTGTAACTAGGAGACCACCTGTATTTCAGTTGTTGTAGAGATAAGCAAACTTTTGATACATTTGGTGCCTTAAAAACAAAAGCAAAATTGATCTCAGGCCTATTGGTTTCTTATAACTGCTTGGTAAATATTTTTTTCTACCAGAACACGGCAGTATTTTTATGGTGTATAATTTCAATTTTGAATTTAAAGCAGTATATCAATGGGTACAGGATATAATTCACACAATATTGTTTCAAATAATTACAACTACGACGTACGGTGTGCCAACTTTAGTTCACATTTACAACACCAACATATTAGTTAATTTAATGCAAATCCGAACCAACTTAAAATTAACATTTTAGTGTTGCTACTAGTCATAGTCAAATCTTGGCTGTCTTGCATATTTTCTGGGAATCCATTCAGTCCTGGATCAGTCAACACAGTACACATTTTTTTGAAATAACATCCTTTTTGTAGCTGGAAGCTGTTCATAATTTTTTTTAAGCTCAGCTGAAACCAATGGAAAATAGAACAGTAGTGATATACATATATATCGGTTTCCGGTAGCCAGGTAGACTCACCCCCGTAGCCAGTTTTTAATCCATGTATTCACCCTATGGTCCATGCCGACAGACCTTAGTTTGTACAGCAAACGTATATGGGGAACTGTATCGAATGCCTTTGCAAAATCCAGATACACCACGTCTACAGGCCTTCCTTTATCTAGATGGCAGCTCACCTCCTCATAGAAGGTTAATAGATTAGTTTGGCAAGAATGATTTTTCATGAATCCATGTGGATGACTGCTAATAATACAGTCTTTATTACTAAAGTCTTTTGTATATAGTACCCCCTCCAAACTATTGATGTTAGGCTAACTGGTCTGTAGTTCCCAGGGATGTATCTCAGCCCTTTTTTAAATATTGGTACAATATTGGCTTTTTTTCAATCAGCTGGTACCATTCCAGTCAGTAGACTGTTCGTAAAAATTGAGAACAATTCTTCTCTGCTATGTGGCTTTCGTGTTCTATCTTAGCCACCCAGATTGCACTCTTACATTTCTTATTGCATTCTTTGTAAAGTTTGAATGCTGATGATGACCCCTTAGCCTTGTATTGTTTGAATCCTTTGCTTTTATATGCATTTTTACATTGGAGTTAAGCCACCCAGGACTTTTGTTAGATCTTTTAAATGTATTTCCCATTAGGATACACTGGCCAATACCTTTATTTAATATGCTTATAAAACACTCCCATTTTTCCTCCGTGTTCTTTGTTCCTAATATTTTATCCCATTTAATATCTTCTAGCAAGGAGCGTATTTTAGAAAAGTTGGCTCTTTTGAAATTTAGTGTCTTTGTATTACCCTTGTGTTTCCTATTTGTGTGATTTATGCTAAAACAAATTGACCTGTGATCTCTGTTTCCAAAATTGCCCCATATTTCCACTTCCGCGATCATGTCTGTATTGTTTGTAATCAGTAGGACTAGTAACTGTCAGTTGTTTATATTTATATTTATGGAATTATGCAAAAATCTATGGTTTAGGAGATTTTTAGATCTTTCCACAAATAAAATAAATTAATTCAAGTTCGTTTATCTATGCTAGTTTGAAGACAAGAGTGAATACAGCGATATGCTAAAATTTATATATTTATCAACTAAAAATTCAGTGAAAAAAAATATCAACTATAATTGGTAATAATACAAAAAGAATCTACCTTCAATTATATGGGTAATACAAATGATGAAAAATTTTACCACAAGCTCTTGTTACAAACACTTCATGACAGCTTAGTAAATAGCATTCCATGGCTTTACAGACTATGTAAAAACAAACTAGGTGTTGAATTTAACACATGTGATTTCTTCTCAAAGCAAAGATCTTCAAGCTTAAACCTCATTTACAGTATATTATAAGACTCTGAAGGCAGTTTTGTTGAGATAGAACAAGATATTTATCTCTTTGTTAAAAGGGAGTAGAACTCATACTGCAGTTAGAATTCAACTCATTCCAAATCTGACACTACCAACATTGATTAGTTTAGTTAAGCATATGCTCAAACAATTTCAGTTACCCAAGGGGTAAAAATATAAATTAATGCATTACCAGAGATTTAAGAAATCTGTTGTTTTGAGAAGTATCAGCTGGGTATCCCAAAGGACTTCTCCAACTCTCTCCTACATTGTTCCATACTCTTTTCTCCTGCTTGTCTCTCTGTCTCAAGATCCCAGTCTCCAGATCCCCCCTCGGCTATGTGTCCCCCAGTCTTTATCCCCCCCAGAAATAGATGTGGAAATGCCTTTTATGTCGTAAGTGACATCAAAAACATGTCATTTCCTGGACAGATCTGTAGGGAAATTATAGTGTCTTACACATAGGTTTCAGTAGGGGCAATATAGGATTAGAAATTGAGAATGTTAAATGTTTTATATGTCAAATTCAATTTATGAATGACCCTTGACTTAGGCTTAACAGAACTATTAAATATCTAGAGCTGTCAAAGATGTCAAATTTGGTGTCTAAAACAGGGATATATGGTTATAAGACAATTTGGATAAGGTCATTAACCTAACTTCTCACATACCTTAAACGTTAAGTCATTATATAAGAAACATCCTGGTTATTCAAAATACAAGGATTATTACACCAGTATAGTTTCTATTTCCCTAAAACTTTTTATAGCCGTACAATTATGCTATATCCATTTATTTTAATAAAGACTCTACAATATCCATGATATTATATGAATATTATAAAAAAAATTATATATAAAAAAAAATGCACAAACCAAAATATGTGACATTGTTTGATTAATTAGGCCTATAATTACTGCAATGTATTTTACTAATATGTAATGAGAAATTATGGCTAATTTGTATATTTGCAGTAATTAATATAGATCATTTTAAAAACACAATTTGTTAATGTTTTTTTCGCTATCCCTCAGTCAAGGACAGAGAAAAAAAATATATGTTTTCTATACAGTGTTATTTGAAACATAACCCACATTCTTTTTTTCTAACATGAACATTCCTTTTGGCAATACACATTAGCCCATGGCTCTTCTGTTTAAGTGTCTAAATGTCCAGACCTTTCATTTCCGATCGGGGGTAGTGTGCATGGGGCCTTCAAGTCTCTTAAGAAAAATCTCTGTCCACCAGTATGAACTCAATTTAACCTCTTAAGAAACAATATATAGGAGCACAAATGTCTTTTCTTATGTTCACCAAAGAATGGGTAAAATAATATGATTTTGACCTTCAAAAAAAATTTTTTTAGCCTCAATAGTTCTGACATAACACTTTGTTTCTTGTCACTGCATTTACCATATGACCCATGAAATTGTCCTTCAAGACATTTAGGAAATGGTGAGCCTTAGACGAATGCGCGGTTCCTTCCAACCCAGTCTATGTCTGGATAATTGAAATCCCCATTATGACACTTCCCATCCTTGCCGCCATTCCAAACTGATAAGTGGTCTGCCTCCTCCTCCTCTCTCTGGTTAGGGGGCCTATAGCATACTCCCTGTATTACTTTCCCCTTGGTTTCTTCCCACTTGAAGCTCTACCCTTAAGGATTCCACCTCCTACCTTGCCCCTTTGGTGATGTCGTTTCTCCCCTTCACTTGTAAATCATTCTTGATATACAGGCATACCCCTCCCCCTTTTTTACCCTCCCTGTCTCTGCTATCTCTATCTCAGCTGTCGCTTTACTTTTCGTTATTGCGATTTTTATTTTACTAGATTCTTCCAAAAAAAAAGCCTAACATTCCACAACACTGTCCAGTGTGTGCTAAGTGAACCAGAAGCTCCACTAGTACACCTGTTATGGTTATGTGTCAGCTGTTTTGTATGTATACTATGGGTTATTTTCTCACTGTTTTTCTCCTCTAGATATGAAGCAGGGTCTACTTTCTGTTGGAATTTGCTGCAGAGAAACAAAGTACAATGTCGTTGTTGATAAAGGTATGACCTCAATATCCAATCTCATTGACCATTTTTGATGCATAGATATGAGTAGAATATTTATGATATTACAATGTTTCGTTTCTTACAGTAAAGTGAGGTTGTTAAAGAAGTATAGAATTATAAAAAATTTACATACATACCTCACCTCCATGCTATAGCATCTGTGTGACACTACAGCTGTCACTCTAAGACCGAGAACTGAGCAATCACATGGCGGCTAGTCACTCAACTCTTTGGCCTGCTTTAAGTGAAGAGCAGTGATTGTGAGAGGCGACTCTGGCGTGTCAACTGACTCTGGATCACAAAAGAACAAATAAAACTTACTCCTGTAACCTACAAGAGAAGTACCGCAAAAAAGCAAAAAACAAAACAAAAACTTTGTCTTTTTTTCAATTCCGTCTGTTTGAAGAGCAACCATGGAGATTAGTTGAAGTGCATGATTTTGTTTCAATAGCTGAGAAAAACTTGCTGTAGGTTTGCAACTACCATTTTGCCTGCCTCCTAACAGTGACTTAATTGTGCTACACCAATTTAAACTACCTCCGGCCAGGTCCAAGATATACGGTGCCTTGCAAAAGTCCCCCCAAACCCCCCCCCGCCTTGGCATTTTACCTATTTTGTTACATTACAGCCTTTAGTTCAATGTTTTTTTAATCTGAATTATATGTGATGGATCAGAACACAATAGTCTAAGTTGGTGAAGTAAAATTCGAAAAATATATACTTAAAACTATTTTTCAGAAATAAAAAACTGATAATTGGCATGTACGTATGTATTCACCCCATTTGTTATGAAGCCCATAAAAAGCTCTGGTGCAACCAGTTACCTTCAGAAGTCACATAATTAGTGAAATGATGTCCACCTATGTGCAATCTAAGTGTCACATGATCTATCATTACATATACACACCTTTTTGAAAGGCCCCAGAAGCTGCAACACCTAAGCAAGAGGCACCACTAAGAAAACACTGCCATGAAGACCAAGGAACTTTCGTAACAAATAAGGGACAATGTTGTTGAGAAGTACAAGTCAGGGTTAGGTTATAAAAAAATATCAAAATCCTTGATGATCCCTAGGAGCACTATCAAATCTATCATAACCAAATGGAAAGAACATGGCACAACAGCAAACCTGCCAAGAGACGGCCGCACACCATAACTCACAGACCGGGCAAGGAGGGCATTAATCAGAGAAGCAGCACAGAGACCTAAGGTAACCCTGGAGGAGCTGCAGAGTTCCACAGCAGAGACTGAAGTATCTGTATATAGGACAACAATAAGCCATACGCTCCATAGAGTTGGGCTTTATGGCAGAGTGGCCAGAGGAAAGCCATTACTTTCAGCAAAAAACAAAATGGCACGTTTTGAGTTTTCAGAAAGGCATGTAGGAGACTCCCAAAATGTATGGAGGAAGGTGCTCTGGTCTGATGAGACTAAAATTGAACTTTTTGGCCATCAAAGAAAACGCTATGTCTGGCACAAACCCAACACATCTCCCAAAAAACACCAACCCCCACAGTGAAACATGGTGGTGGCAGCATCATGCTGTGGGGATGTTTTTCAGCAGTCGGGATGGGGAAACTGGTCAGAGTTGAAGGAAAGATGGATGGTGCTAAATACAGGGATATTCTTGAGCAAAACCTGTACCACTCTGTGTGATTTGAGGCTAGGACGGAGGTTCACATTCTAGCAGGACCATTACCCCAAACACACTGCTAAAGCAACACTTGAGTGGTTTAAGGGGAAACATGTAAATGTGTTGGAATGGCCTAGTCAAAGCCCAGACCTCAATCCAATAGAAAATCTGTTGTCAGACATAAAAATTGCTGTTCACAAGCGCAAACCATCCAACTTAAAGGAGCTGGAGCAGTTTAGTAAGGAGGAATGGGCAAAAATCCCAGTGGTAAGATGTGGCAAGCTCAAAGAGAGACTTATCCAAAGCGACTTGGAGCTGTGATAGCCGCAAAAGGTGGCTCTACAAAGTTTTGACTTTAGGGGGGTGAATAGTTATGCACATTGACTTTTTCTGTTATTTTGTTCTATTTTTTTGTTTGCTTCACAATAAAAAAAAAAAAAAAAGACATCTTCAAAGTTGTGGGCATGTTCTGTAAATTAAATGATGCAAATCCTCAAACAATCCATGTTAATTCCAGGCAACAAAACACGAAAAATGCCAAGGGGGATGAATACTTTTGCAAGGCACTGTATATTTAATTGATAGAAATGATTGTTGCAAATTGATAATACATTTAGTACATACTTTTGAAAGAATATTGCATATATTTCTAGCTTTATGTTCTAGATAGGCCTGTAAACTGATTCATTCTTCATGTGAAGGTCGTGAAGATTACTTTGCCAAATGTTCAGGCCTGTTTTTACTTTATTTCTCATCTGTTTCCATGCTTGTTTTTTGCAGAGTGTTCAGTGACTAAATTTTTAAACCGTATGCTGGGCCTAGAAGTTCACAAACAAAACAGCCTGTTTCAGTTTTTTACTGACACATTTGACTTTCTCATTGAAAAGGACAAGAAGGATGGAAAATATGACATGGGTATCCTAGGTAAGACTGATGCTCTCATGCAAAGGGTCAGGGCAAGCTTTGATTAATTATTATAAAAGGGACCTTTTGTCTGAGATTCCTAGGCAAGTATATTGTACTTATCCCTGAACCTGTTTGTACAGTAGAGTTGTAAATAGTTTGAATAATCTTAGTTGTAATTTCCAAT
The DNA here is from genome assembly GCA_037952925.1 of Lithobates clamitans. Classification (NCBI taxonomy): domain Eukaryota; kingdom Metazoa; phylum Chordata; class Amphibia; order Anura; family Ranidae; genus Lithobates; species Lithobates clamitans. The sequence continues at coordinate 7,259,200 of JBBGZY010000374.1, forward strand.
TTCCCAGATTTAGCACCTGGAGTTGATGAAATATATCAAGAGAGTAAAGAAACTTTCCTGACCCCTGGGCATCCACAGGATGGGCAAGTTGTGTTTTACAAAGTAAGTTTTCTAGATAAATCATTGATACTTGTCTGCCATTACTTATTTACCTTTCTCCAATGTATTCCTTGAGCACTGAGTAATATATATTTCTTTCTAGACATTAAGAAATTGCTGTGTATCTCACTAAACTCTTTCTGTTACAGATCAGCGTGGACCGAGGTTTGAACTGGGAAAAGGCACTGGAAAAAGAATTGCAGCTTCACGAACCAGAGGAAGGCTTCTATTTGTCTTACAAGGTGTGCAATATAGCAATGCTAGCTTATTTTTGTGGGTTGTTTTTTTTTTTTGTTTTGTTTTTTTTTTGGTTTTTCTCATTTATTATTTTCCTCTTCAGGTTCGTGGTGAAATGTACTCAGCAGTTCTGGCTGAGCATAGACATGGGAAGTCCTATAACCTGTATAAACCAAACATAGGGAAACAGAGCCATCCAGAAACCTTGGATAGTCTGCGGAATAAATACTACAAGGTTGGTTTCAGAGGTTAATCATAGCTAACCATTACCTGTTTCTGTAAATCAGTTTGTCAGCATTAGGTTTTTTTTACAGTTTGTTTTGGACTTACGTGGTTTAAAGTTTAACTAAAGGCAAAACTTTTTTTTTGTTTTGAATAGTGTGGATGGAGAGGACCTATAACTGTATATGAAAAATAAAATTTCTTCAACTTCAGAATGTGCTATTTATAGATATTATTTCCAAGAAATGCCACCTCTATAGAACTGATGTAATGAATTCATAGCAGTGGTTAATGCATGTCACTGTCTAACCAATTTTACAACTGCACATAGATGGCAGAAATGAGTGTATATGTTAAAGATGCCCCGATGATCCATTTAATTAGAATCAACTAAGGCTAAGTAACAGATTGTACAACGTATTACATATCATGTACTTGTTTCAGGTTTCTTCAGAAGAGGCTCAGCGTCATTGGGAAAGTCAGTATAGATTTTCTTTGAGCAACTGCAGTCACACAGTGTGGTAAGACATCCCCAATCTTTTTATCTCTTTAGCTCATGTAATCCTTTATCCAATTGTAAAACCTGTTTTAAAGCTATTGTGTCATTAAGTTGAAATTTTAAACAAAATAGTTCCCGTAAAAAAAAAAAGTGGCTACTTGGCTCTCCCATTACTTGTGCTGCCAAATGCCACTACATTGGAGAGAAATCATCCCTCAAATCTCCATGTCCAGCTGCACTCAGAGATTGCACACTCCTGCCCCTGCTCACTGACCTCTGCATCACTAAAAGAGAAAGTAGTGATGTAAGTTTTTTTTTTTTACCCTAAAGTGATTGTAAACCCTCTCATATACCCATTGAAGTGAATAGCTTCAGGTAATACACAGAGATTAAACAAATTCTCCTACAAAAGTTTTTTCTTTATCGTACATCACGGGACACAGAGCAGCCATAACAACTAACTGGGTTATACCCCACCTACTGGTGAATGGACACTGGTAAATCAATCAAACAAGAAGTCCTCCCCTATATAACCCCTTCTACACAGGAAGTACCTCGGTTTTTTCGCCAGTGTCTGTTAGGTGGATGGTCACTGATGTGACATGTGCTTTTGGAGCATACTTTGAGGCTTGGACGGTTCTATTAAGAATCATGGACTTCAATCGGATCCATTCGAAAAAGCTATCAGCCAAAATGGATGGTGCCCGAGCCTCATTGGAGGGAGTAAAGATTCCTTGAGGTTTTGCCTGTAATGCAGCCTTATGGCGCTGGACCCTGTGTAATAGAACTCATGTGGAGTGTTTGTTCTGACCAAGGTGCTATACAGGTCCAGGGGATGGGGGACCAAGTCTCTGAAGGTCTTTTATGACAAAGCTCGCCGTGATGGTTGAAGATTGGACTCCTGTTATGTTCAGAGTCCTGCAGCAGGAATGGTAAGTCTGCATTTTTGCAGTTTTTCTTTTAAAAAAAAGAAATATGACTGTCTGTCCTCCTGGTGGCCACTGGGGGCAGTGTGCTGTTTAATTATGCTGTGTACTTTTTAGTCGTGTGGGCTGCTGTTTCTCCTCCAGCCACTAGAGGGCGCAGGCTTCTCAGTATGACCTATTTTCATATAGGCAGGAAGTGGAAGGGCGGTCATGGCCATGTGGTTAGCAGGGACTCTGGAGACATGACATAGCAGCCCATGGTTACTAACAAAGTGTGAGTACTTACTATGGGAGAACTGTGTGGCAGACAGGTCATGATTATATGCTGCATATTTACTGCTTATCTGGGGGAACTGTACAACTGTAAGTCGATACACCCTTGAATGGATAGCAGTTCACTTTAAAGTGTTGTTGACTGCTCGGAAGGCAGGTGCAGCGTAGTATACATGCTTGCAAACTTGTTGCTTAAATGCATGTTTAAATATGCACTTTTGAAAAAACGTGAGCATGGGTGGCCCCGGGCCCGCTCGCCACTCTAGGCCCTGCGGCCCCGACGAGGCGGGCGGCGCTCCCCCCGCAGAGGCTGGACCGAAGACGGGCATGGGGCCAACTGCAGTTAAGCAGGTGCATGCTTGCAAACTAGCTAAAACGCATGGTTGCTGAAACGCATGGTTGCTAAAGATGCATGTTTTTACATATTCGCAAAAATATACATGTCGGCATAAAGATACAGGGTTGCACAAAGATACATGTTCATGTTTGCATGCTTGCTTATTGTGTAAATGCATTTTTCCTGGGGCACGTATTGCATAAGTGTGTGTTTTGCCTAATCGCATAGTTGCATAAGCACATGTTTACATGCTTCCATAAATGCATATTGCTTAAACGTATACTGTCATGTTTTCATTTGTACTACATACCTATATGCTTATTTACATGAAACTGCATACATATGTGCTTATTTACATTAAGCTGTATACATGCATGCTTATTTTCCTGGGACTATGTGCATATGTACTTGGTTGCCTGGGATTACGTGCATATGTGCTTGGTTGCCTGGGATTACATGCATATGTGCTTGGTTGCCTGGGATTACATGCATATGTGCTTGGTTGCCTGGGATTGCATGCATATATGGGCTTGTTTGCCTGTGATTACATGCATATTTGCTTGTTTGCCTCTGATTACATGCATATTTGCTTGTTTGCCACATGCATATGTGCTTGTTTGCCTGGGAGTACATACATAAATGCATGAATGGCAAGAATACTTGTATACCTGCATGTTTGCATACTTAGGTACCTACATAACAGCATGCCTGGGTACCTGCACACTTACATGCGTAAGAGGTTGCATAGCAGTAAACCAACATTGTTTTAGGCCTGCATCCTTGGAGGACTGTGTATTAGGTTGGCTAATATAGTTGCTACGTTATTTACCGGTTATACCAGTAAATGGTTCCAGAAAGGAAAGGCAGCCGGGGGAGGCAGGTGCACAGCTCTCAGGTTCAATGATCTGGCGGTGTCCACATCCCCCGATGGACAGTGGTGTCAGATGCATCTGAGCCACTGTGGGGTTTGGCATTTGCAGTATTTTCCTGATGCATTTTCATCAGATGGACTGCAGCCGCATCACCTTGATCATGCCTGATCTCTGTTGATCGAAGCCTAAGCAGGATCAAGCCTGATTATTTCCCCATTTGTGTAAGGGAGGCATCTGAGGTTGCTGTGTTTTTGAGAGCATCTCAGGCCAGAAGATCTTATGCCACGTACACACGATCAGACTTTTCGACCGGACTTGTCTGACGGATGCCGACGGACCAAATCCGGCGAACAATCCGATCGTGTATGGGCTTCACTGGACCTTCAGCTGACTTTTCCTGACGGACTTTAGATTTGGAACATGCTTCAAATCTTTACGTCATAACTCCGCCGGACCCAGAAATCCGCTCGTCTGTATGCTAGTCCGACGGACAAAAACCCACGCTAGGGTAGCTATTGTCTACTGGCTATCAACTTCCTTATATTAGTCCGGTGTACGTCATCACGTACGAATCCGTCGGACTTTGGTGTGATCGTGTGTAGGCAAGTCCGGTCGTTAGAAAGTCTGTTGAAAGTCCACTAAAAGTCTGTCGAAAGTCTGTCGGACTTTTGTAGCTGAAATGTCCGACCGTGTGTACGCGGCATTAGGGCAGTCTCTGAGGTGTTTTTTGCTCTATCTTTAGCTAGCAAAAGCTTGGTAGGTAGGTACGCCTCTTTTGGCCTTCGGGATCTGCCACAGAGTCATCAGTCTTTCTTTATCGTACATCACGGAACACAGAGTAATAACTATATGGGTATATAGGCCACCTTTAGGTGATGGACACTGGCACGCCCTAAGACAGGAATTTCACTCCCTATAAAACCCCTCCCATTACTGGGAGTACCTCAGTTTTTTCACCAGTGTCTTAGGTGTTGGTTACAAGTAAAGATGTGCTATGCAGAGGCTCCACTGGAGTATTCCTTGCTGGAGCAGAAGGTACGGGCTTATTAAAGAAAAAAACAAAAACAAAAAAACCCTCAACCGGTAGTGGTCCCAAAAGCGGTCCCAATGGGAGCAGAGATCAGTGACACTGTCACTAGGCAGAATGGGGAGATGCTTGTTTACATCAGCATCTCCCCGTTCGTCCTCTCCGTGAGGTGATCGCGGGTATCCCCGCGGCGATCGAGTCCCCTCCCGGCCGGCGCACACGCAATGGCATGGTGGTGAATTCAAATGGGACTTACAGGTACGCCCATTTGCCCAGCCGTGCCATTTTGGCGACATACATCAGCGTGCGCCGGTCGGGAAGTGGTTAAGGGTTCTAGTTCATCCTTATCCATTTTCATCCTTATCCATTTTTTCCAGAGGCCATTGTTTCTCACTCCTTGATTCATACTTCATACAGCTTGTAGCGTAGGTAGTCCCACATGTCAGGCCACTCTGGTGCCCTTGGGACTGGGATTCGCTCTTGGCTGTCTTTGCAGAGGCCATTGTTTTAACCAATTGGGAGACTGTTAGTCCCTTATCTCGGAAGATGGCTTCTTTGGTTGCTATCACTTCACTAAGTGGAGTGTTAGAGCTGGCGGCTCTTTCATGCAAGGAGCCGTTCTTGGTCTTGCATCATAAGGCGATGTTGCGTCCTAATCCATCTCTATTGCCTAGAGGGGTTTATAGTATTCACTTGAATCAGGACAGTCTCTTGCCTTTTTATTCTTCTCCTAATCCACAGTCGGCAGGAGAAAGATCGCTACCTACTCTAGAAATAGTCCAGACGCTCAGGGTCTACTTGAGTTGTCGGCACAGGTCAGGAATTCTGATTTGTGCAGCCAGAAGGGCCCAGGAAGGGCAGGCGGCATCCAGGTCGAATGTTTAGCAGTGGATCTGCCAGTTTACCAAGGATGCCTATGGTTTTAAAAGGCAAAATCCCATTTTTTTATCTGGGAAGAGATTCACTACCAGGTGTGTGGGAGTATCTTGGGCCATCCGCCATCAGGTGTCGGTGGTCCAGGGGTGCAAGACCGCTATTTGGTCTTTCGTTTATTCATCCACTGGGTTTTTACCAGGTGGACATCAAGAACATGGAGGAGACTGCCTTTACTCTCAGCGTATTACAAACAGTAATAGTGGCAGTCTGAAGATGTCGGCTCAGATGCGGAAGACTGATGTTCTGTTTGTATTGCCAGAAGGTCCCAAGCAGGGACAGGCAGCATCTAAGTCGACTATTTCCCAATGGATTCGACAAGTGATTGTTCAGGCGTATGGTTTAAGAAGTAAGGCCCCGCCTTTTCCAGTAAGAGCACACTCTACCAGAAGAGTGAGTGCTTCATGGGCAGTTCATCATCAAGGATCGATGGCTCAGATCTGCAAAGCTGCTACTTGGTCTTTGGTGCATACATTCACTAGGTTTTATCAAGTGAATGTTAGGACTCAGGAGGATGTTGCATTTGGACGCAGTGTACTACAGGCAGTAAAATAGATCCTGATGTTCTAATGGTGTTTCTTTGGTCATAATGGGTTCCCTCCCCTCAAAAGCATTGCTTGGGGACGTCCCAGTTATTATGGCTGCTCTGTGTCCCGTGATGTACGATAAAGAAATTAGGATTTTTTTTCTTTTTTTTTACTTGTAAAATCCTTTTCTTGGAGTACATCACCAGAGATCCCTCCCCTCCCTGTCTGGGAAGTTTATTGCGTGCTACAAAACTGAGGTACTTCCTATGTAGGAGGGGTTATATAGGGGAGGACATCTTGTTTGATTGATTTACCAGTGTCCATTCACCAGTATGTGGCGTATAACCCAGTTAGGAACAAAAGAAAAGAATTGCGCTAGGTACGTGAAAAGTGTAAGTAAAAATGGTCCTACCGCTATACACTATAACCCCGTTATAAGGGCACAAGAAACATATACAACTTTAAGAAGTGCAGCGCTGGGCTAACTGATATAAACAAATAGTGATAAATTCTGTTGATCAATATAGCAAAACTATATTGTCACTGTGTTTTGCTATATTGATCAACAGAATTTATCACTATTTGTTTATATCAGTCCAGCGCTGCACTTCTTAAAGTTGTATAACCCAGTTAGTTATTACGGCTGCTCTGTGTCCCGTGATGTACTCCAAGAAAAGGATTTTACAGGTAAGCTGTAGAAAAAGTCCTAATGTTTGTTTATCTGCAGTCTTCTCTTTCCTACATCCCTTCAAAAGTGCAGATTTGTGATAAATTCCTTCTGCATCTGTGAGGAGCGACAGGAGGGGGTGGAGAGCTGTAGTTACAGTGTGTGAGAGCTGATTAGACACAGCACAGAAACTAAGTAAGGATACAGAGCTGTGTTCTGAATAGACAAGCTGTGTGCTGAGCTCCCTCCCCCGTCACAAATTTATCTTGTGTGGGAAAACTTCTTAGAAGTGACTCATGCTGATACCAGAGGAACGAAGCACCAGAGAGAAACACTTGGAGCTTTGGAGATGGACAAGTAAATACTACAGATATACAGAATGTGCTTTGTTCAGATTTCATGACTGAGGATTACAACCACTTTAATGCATTCTCTGCATTAAGGTAAAAAACCTTCTGACTGCATCTCCCCACGCGCCCCCCCCCCCCTTAACTTTTCTTACCTAAGCCCAATTGCGATCCAGTGGACACACAAGAGCGCAGCTTGGGAGCATGCACATACGCTTGCCTCCATAGCAAGTGGCTTGCTATGGTGGACGCTCAGCAGGAGGGAGGAGTTGGGAGCGCTGGGGGGGGACCCCAGAACAGGAGGATCGGGGCTGCTCTGTGCAAAACCATTGCACAAAGCAGGTAAGTATAACATGTTTGTTATTTACAAAAAAATGTTACCTTTACAATCAGTCCCTGGTGCCCTCTGCTGAAGGTTCTGGTTCTGTTTGCAGTGCCCCAACTGACTGTGCCAAGTCTGCACCCTGGAAAAATGTTATTCACTGCTCCTTCTGGGCACACTGTCAGCTGTGGCTGGACCTTCTCCCCTCTCATGTGAGGTTTTTACCCTGGTCATGCAAGTTTTTTTGATCCAAAACATCCAGCTATTTGTTGAAACAGAGGCGTCTAGTTCCTGTGCGCTCCTGCATATTCTATATTTGATTTTCCCACGGTCTTAGAGGCTTCCAGGCCATTGGCCGCAGTGAACGTGATCTCATTCTGAGATACTTCAATCCTTGAAGGATAAGCTTACCCCCAAGGAGTGCTGGACTGCAAAACCCTTGTGTAAAAAGTTTGTTTCACATGGCCTTCGAATGATAGCATCTCTTTGGACACAACAACACTATCCAGGATACTACTGGTGGCAAAAACACCCATCTTATCCCAGGGCTACAAACTGGAGTTTCGCAGCCTTCTTCTTGCATCAAGGTGCCATTGCCCCAGTTCCTCTGGCAGAACAGTTCCAGGGATTTCATTCCAACCTGTCATCATTCCCAAGCCAAAAGGGTGCATTTTTCTCATTCAGAATCTCAAAGCTCTGACCTTATTCGAGTTCATAAGTTCTGAATGGAATCTACCAACCGTCATCGCCTTGCTTTACCAGGGAGACTTTCTGGCTTTTGTACACATCAAGGATGCTTACTTGCAGAATCCCCATATTTCCAACGCATCAATGATTACTACTCTTTACTGTGGCGCTCCTGCACTACCAGTTCATGGCCCTGCCCTTTGGACTATCGTTTACACATCAGGGATTCACCAAGGTGCTGCCCCAGTACTAACCCTGCTGCATTCTCATGGGATTCTTAGTTCACTTTCTGTTCGTTCTGATGCTGCATTTGTCCCCCACAGACTGAGAACTGAGCAATCAAAGACCGATCAGTTTTCAGTCTTTAGAGAGACGGTGCTCCTTGAAGCGCTGAGCTGTTCATGGGATGGGTGCGGCTGGCTCAGTCTCCCAGCAGCTTGCTGAGAGACTGAGCCAGCTGCCAGTCCAGGTATCTGGGTGAATCCTGACTATAAAGTTGAGATCGATCCAGAGCCTGAACCAGCTGGGTGATGTCAGCGGACAGCGAGCTTTAGCCCCCTAAGACTTTCTCAACCAGCAGCACCTAGAGTTTTCGCCATGCTCCAGAGATGTTCCAGGACCTGTGTCACAGAAGGGGAGACACCAGATGTGGACCTCCTGGCTTCTAGGTTCAGCAACAACAAGTTGGACAGGTTTGTCTTCAGGTACAGGGGTCCTCTAACAGAAGCAGTGGATGCCCTAGTGGCTCTGTGGGATATGTGCCTTTCTTCCCTTGAACATCTTTCTTGTCTTGTCTGCTTCACAGGATCAAGATAGAGAGCAATTTGGTGATCCTCATTGCTCTGGACCAGCTCAGGCAGATGTGGTACGCCAACCTGGTCAGACTCTTAATTGATGTTTTGTTGGCTGTGCCGGATCACCAGGATCTTTTGCTCCAAAGACCAGTTAGCCATTCTGCTTCAGGCTCGCTGGCTTTAACTGCATGTCTGTTGAAGTCCAGATTCTAAGGGACAGTGGCATATCTGAGCTTGCAATTTTTACGATGCTAAAAGCTAGGAAGTCTTCTTTTGACAAGGTCCATCATTGGACATGGAAGGCATACTTCACTTGGTGTAAATCTTGGGGCTTTCGCCTGAGGAGTTTCTCTGCAGGGTGAATTCTTTAGTTTTTCATGCAGACCAGGTGGGATTCACCTCAGGAAGAGAAAGCAGAGACAACAGTATCAGAACGCTTATAGCAGCGCAGAAAATGAAAGGAGGTAAAGGACTCCTGCTCTCAATAGACGCTAAAAAAGCATTTGATAGAGTAGACTGAGGATTTATGCAGAACACATTAGAGGTAATGGGACTGGGCCCATTGATGGCCCAACGGATTAAAGCATTATACAATCGGCCTACAGCGAGGGTAAAGGTAAACGGGACAGTCTCCGAAACCTTTGAGATGTACAACGGGACTAGACGGGTGCCCCCTGGCCCCCATGCTGTTTGTTCTGGCACTGGAACCACTCATGGCTGGGATTAGACCCAGATATTAACCACTTAAGGACCAGCCTCGTTTTGGATTTTAGGTGTTTACATGTTTAAAACAGGTTTTTCTGCTAGAAAATTACTTAGAACCCCCAAACATTATATATATATGGTTTTTCTTCTAACACCCTAGAGAATAAAATGGTGGTCATTGCAATACTTTTTTTGCACCGTATTTGCACAGCCGTCTTAAAAGCGCACTTTTTTTGGAAAAAATTCACTTTTTTGAATAAAAAAATAAGACAACAGTAAAGTTAGCACAGTTTTTTTTTATATTGTGAAATATAATGTTACGCCAAGTAAATTGATACCCAACATGTCACGCTTGAAAATTGCGCCCTCTCGTGGAATGCGTCAAACGTTTACCCTCAAAAATCTCCATAGGCGACTTTAAAAAATTCTAAAGGTTGCATATTTTGTGGTACAGAGGAGGTCTAGGACTAGAATTATTGCTCTCGCTCTACCGGTCGCGACGATACCTCACATGTGTGGTTTGACCACCGTTTTCATATGCGGGAGCTACTCGCGTATGCGTTTGCTTCTGCGTGCGAGCTCGTCGTGACAGGGGGGTTTTAAAAAAATTTTTTATTTTTATTATTTATTTTACAAAATTTTATTTATTTTTACACAGTTTTTTTTTTTTTAAAAATGGTGTCACTTTTATTCCTATTACAAGGAATGTAAACATCCCTTGTAATAGAAAAAAGCATGGCAGGACCTCTTAAATATGAGATCTGGGGTCAAAAAGACCTCAGATCTCATATTTACACTAAAATGCAATTAAAAAAAAAAAAAAAAGTCATTTAGAAAAATGACATTTGAAAAAATATGCCTTTAAGAGGCGTGGACGGAAGTGACGTTTTGACATCGCTTCCGCCCAGCAGTGTCATGGAGACGAGTGAGCGCCATCTTAGCCTCACTCGTCTCCAGACACACCACAGGATAGGACGCGATCGCCTCCGACGCTACCGACGGCTCCGGTAAGCGGCGGAGGGCACCGGATCGCGGTGGGAGGGGGGGGCCCTCTCCCGCCACCGATAAAAGTGATCTTGCGGCGAATCCGCCGCAGGGACCACTTTTATCTGAAAGCCGGCCGCCGCACGGAAACGGGGATACCGGGGTTATGGCAGCTAGCTGCTGCCACAACAACCATATCCCCGTTCAAAGTTTGGACGCACATCGTCGTGCGGCGGTCTTGAAGTGGTTAAGGGGATAAGGATAGGGGAAGAGGAACACAAACTGTCGGCATATGCCGACGACATTCTGTTTTATATAATTAGCCCCATGATAACCCTGCCTAATTTTAATGAAAGCTTTAAAAACATATGGAGAGGTATCAAACATTCAAAATAATTTAAAATGAACCCCTCGAAATCGGAAATCTTAAACATTAATATAAAGATTCAGGAGGAGCAGATATACCAAGATGAGCTCCCATTTATTTGGAGAAAATCGGATTTGAAATATTTAGGAGTAAAAATAACACCAACTACCGAGACACTATATCAAACAAACTTTATCCCGCTTTTGAACAAAATAAAAACAGATTTAAATAAAATTACAACAAGATATCTCTCCTGGACCGGCAGAATAAATATTTTTAAAATGGTGATTCTACCAAAGATCATGTATAAGATGCAGATGTTACCGATCCCCCTACCACAAGTATATTTCAGAACACTAGAAACGCTACTTTTAGGATTTATTTGGCAAAAAAAGAAGCCTCATATAAACCTGATAGTGTTAATAAGGAGAAGGGGAAGGGGGGACTGGGGGTGCCAGACCTTAAGAACTATTATAATGCTATTTTTCTGTCACAGGTGCTAGAATGGGTAAGAAAACAATAAAGAAAAAAGATAAGTTGAATTGGAAAACACGATTAGCAATGCAACACTAGGGAAAATAATATGGATACCAGCACACTTAAGAGAACTGAGCTCTAATATTTTATTTATTTCAGGTACTTATATAGCGTCGTCAATTTACGCAGCGCTTTACATATACATTGTACAGTCACATCAGTCTCTACCCTCAAGGGGCTTACAACCTAAGGTCCTTAACACACATTCATACATATACTAGGGCCAATTTAGACAGGAGCCAATTAACTTACCAGCATGTCTTTGGAGTGTGGGAGGAAACCGGAGTACTCGGAGGAAACCCACGCAGGCACAGGGAGAAGATGCAAACTCCAGGCAGATGGTGTCATGGTCTGGATTCGAACCAGCAACTTTTTGCTGCTAGGTGAAAGTGCTATCCACTACACCACTGTGCTGCCCAAACATATACACACTATCACACAGAAAACACTGGACATATGGGATACGACGCACAAAAGAGAAAAATGGGAGTATAATTCACTTTTGATTCCACTTAGAGACACAAATTACTTCCGACCAGGGAAAGGGAGACTGTTTGTTTGGTAATTGGATAAAAAAGAAAATGCACAATTAGGATATCATGGAGAAAGGTAAAATTTGCATATTACACAAATTCAAATATAAAAAAGATTTATTGACAATAGATGAATGGTGGTACTCCCAGTTGAAACACTTTGTGGCTACCCTCCCACCCCTCCCACAACCAATTAGATCTGAAGAGAACATGAGGCCCTTAGCGTGGCTATGCACAGCCACAGACACGAGGAAGGGGATCTCAAAAATTTACAAAATATTGCTGGGACTGAAGGGATGGGAAATGCCGCCATTCATAGGTAAATGGAGAGACGAACTGGGACTGCCAGGGCAAGATCTAAACATTGGGAAAATACTGAAGCTGGCACACAGCACGTCAATAGACTGTAATGAAATGAACTACAAGTGCCTGGCACGTTGGCACATAACACCTGACAAGGCACATAAATGTCAAAGGAAGGTATCACAGTTCTGCTGGCGGGGGGTGCAAGGCACTGGGAACCATGTCCCATATACAGTGGACATGTCCCAAAATCAAAAATTACTGGAAAGAGGTGTTACAGATAATAAAGGAAATAACCAGCATAGAAATAACAGAGGATCCGTGGGAGTGCCTGTTTCACATGGTCAGTATGCCAATCAAACAATATAAGAGAACCCTAGTCCCTCAGCTATTAAACTCAGCTAAAAGTCTAATCCCTCAACAGTGGCAGGAACCTGAAAGCCCCACAATAAGGAGCTGGTGCAATAAAATAAATGAAATGTATAATTTGGAATATCTAAGGTTTAGTGGGGAGGTCGGAATGGACGGTTTTGAATACAAATGGAGAGTCTGGTCCGGGTTTAAGCAGACAATTAGATATATTGAATTAATGGGAGAAAGGTTTGAAGATATAGGAGGGAACAGGGAGGTCAGTTTAGAACAGGTTCGAGTGGAGGGGGGAGGTATTTTTGTATCATTGTGTATTATACTAATGCCCTGTACACACGGTCGGACTTTCCGACGAAATATGTGCGATTGGAGCTTGTTGTCGGAAATTCTGACCATGTGTGGGCTCTATCGGACTTTTTCCATCGGAATTTCTGAAACAAAGTTTGAGAGCAGGCTATAAAATTTTCTGACAACAAAATCCTTTCGCGTAAATTCTGACCGCGTGTGGACAATTCCGACGCACAAAGTGCCACGCATGCTCAGAATAAATTAAGAGACAAAAGCTATTGGCTACTGCCCCATTTATAGCCCCGACGTACGTGTTTTGCGTCACCGCATTCAGAACGATCGGATTTTCCGACAACTTTGTGCGACCGTGTGTATGCAAAACAAGTTTGAGCCAACATCCATCGGAAGAAATCCATGGATTTTGTTGTCAGAATGTCCAATGAATGTCCAATCGTGTGTACAGAGCATAAGTGTTGGCGAGAATGGTTTCTCTGATTTTGTAAAACATGATATAATGAAAAGCAATAAAGAAATGGAAAAAAAAAAAACCCTCCCACAACTAAGGAGTGTGTGGTTCTGAATAGGCGGTTGTACACCCTAGTCACAAAGGGCACCTGATTCACATTTGGTGCATAAATATTGCTGAAAGTTATTTCAGATTGTTGCCATCTGCCACTAAGGATCAAAGACCGACCTTGGTGGTCAGAGTAGAAGGATGTGGGTGTGAATGGGGATCCTTTTTTATCAAGATGACCACCCCTGCTTTCTTTTTAGTGTTAGAGGCTAAAAACCTTGACTCGACTCCAGAGTGCCTGTTTTGTTAAAATGTGTTTCTTGTACAAATATTACCTCCGCTCCAGAAGCTCTGAAGCTCTGCAGTGCCAACTACCTTCTAAAATTAGAGTTAAGACCGTTAACATTATGCGAGTAAACCTGTACCATGTTGAGGGTGGGGTGTGAGCAGGTGGTGTAAGTACGTATGTTGGGGTGTTGTATACTTATAGAACCCAGAGGTCCAGGAAGACTAGACTTGAGACCGGAGATGGGAACCATCGCACATGGAGAGAGATGGGAGTCCAGGGGAGAAGAGCCGTAAGAGAGAAGAAGGGAGAAAAAACAAAAACACGTAAAGATAATTCACAATTCTCAGAACAGATAATGAAGATCCACCAATAGACCGATAGTTCCATGTTACCGCCACCGTCCAACAGGGGCGAGGGGGGTAAGTGTTGATTAGGAAGGAACTTAATCACTAAACAAGTTAGGGGGGTAGTGTCAGATACCGAACTGCAACTGGTACCTATGATCTGGGACCTGCTAAAAAACAAAGCAGTTAAAAGCTAAATATAAGCAAGGGGACAATACTAGTCACTTAAGGAACAACTTGCATATGTATTCAGAAAGATGTGTGATGAGAGGCACCATCGCAGGGTCGTCAGCATCTAGGCCGAGCGCAAGGAGAGCTACCTCCCTGATGAGATGGCCCAGATGCCGACGAGCCCAGCAAAGGACAGGCCATACAGGAGGGACGAAGGCCAGCCCCTGCGGGGAGGAGACAACAACCTGGGGAGGAAGGATAAATCAGTCATTGCAAATATGAACATCAACTTTGGATAACCGTACAAAGACAAAGTGTTCCTCCAGGATTGGGCCTGTCATCTGTAAAAATAGATTAAGGAGGGCATTATTGGCCATGGCAGTTCTCAGGCTGGCCGTTGTTTGGGATTCTTATGGGGGGGAGTCAGGGGGTCGCCCCCTCCTCTTCACAGGAACCCTTTGCCAGCCGGTCGATGGGGGAGAAGGGGGGATGATATCCCAATCCGGGAGGTCTGGGATGGGGATGTTGAGACTCTCGCAGAAGAAACGAAAGTCCTCAGGTACTCAGTGTCCTCGTCTTCCTGGCATTCATAGCCATCAGGCTGAAGGGGTATCCCCAATGGTAGGTGATGGTGTTATCCTGCAGGGAGTGGAGGAGCTGTTAAAGTAGCCTACGTTTCTGTAGGGTGATCCAGGATAGCTCAGGAAAGAGTTGGATTGGAGTGCTGTCCACAAGGATAGGTTTTATCACCCGGGCTTTGCGCATGATGTCCTCTTTTAAAGCGAATGAGTGCACTCTGCAGAATACATGTCTAGGTTTGGTCTTTAGGCTTCAAAGCTCTGTGGGCCCCATCCATTTCGATGTGTGTGGAAGCAGGGACTCCCAGTAAGTTTTTGAAGATTGTTTGGAGGACCGATTGCAGATCCTTCAGGCCAGAAGACTCCGGGAGGCCCCAGATCCTGATATTGTTGCGGCAGTTGCGATTGTCTAAGTCTTCCAAGTGGCGTTGCATGTCACGGAGCATAAAGCAGTAGTCTGTCTGTTAGGATTGGACTCGATGGACAGTGAGCTTAGTGGCTTGCAAGTCCTCATCTAGGTCCTCCACCTGAGTGACCAGCTGATGGAAGTCCGCTTGCAGAGTTTTAATCTCACTACGACAGGCTTCTTTGACCTCAGAGATCAGCAGCTTAAAGTCATCTGTGGTGGGTAGTGAGTGCAGTTGTTCCCGCCAGGGGACCAATTCATCCGCTGTAAGAATGGATGGTATTCTGGGGAGAACCTGATGGTGGGCTAGAGCGTGCGAGGTCCACGGTTCGAACCATTCTCTCTGGTCCTCCAACTGTATTGTTCGTGCTGGACACAGATGGGGGACAGGCGAGGGAGCATGGGAAGGCAGGAACTCTGGGCGGACCGCTGTTAAGCAGGTGGTGCTGGGTTCGCAGGTGCAAAGCGGTCTCTGGGGCTTTGGTGAGCCTGGGGCTGAAGATGGGGTCTGAGTTGCAGGAGAGATAGGCTGCAGTCGCGGCAGGGATTGTAAGACCGCTGCGCAAATACGGTGTGACAGAAAGAATTGCAACGACAACCATTTTACTCTCTAGGGTGTTAGAAAGAAAAATGTATAATGTTTGGGGTTCTAAGTAATTTTCTAGCAAAAAAAACTGTTTTTAACTTGTAAACAACACATCTAAAAAAGAGGCCTGGTCCTTAAGTTGTTAAACACACATCAAGTACAAAAAAATAACTGTTGATGTGCCACAAATATAGTGTGCATGTACCCTTCCTCTTTGACAACTCGGCTCTGAATTCCTAAGCATCTTTTCTACACGTGCACACTTAAAGTGGTTGTAAACCCTTACAGACCACTTTGTGCAACAGGTAAACCTATAATAAGGCTTACCTGTAGCTACCCAGGATATCTCCTAAACCTGGACGGTTTAGGAGATATCCCCTGTATTTGCATGTGCCGACGTCATCAGCACATGCGCACTGACACAAACTGAAGCATTTGAAATCAATGACCAGCGCTACTGAAGCGCCTGCAAAACGCTTCGGCAGCGGAGCTTTGCTGGGGCTTTAAACCCCTTGTTTGTTAAAAGTGCCTCACTAGCGGCCGAAAAACACCACAAAAACTACGATAAAGCACAGCTCAAACTACTGTACCGCCGACGCCCCCCCACCCCAGTGTGAAATTAAGTGCCCTTACTATCTTCTGTCTAATAAAAAAAATCAGTTGGGTCCTTATCTTGCTCTTACTTACTGGACCTTTAGAACTTTATTTCAATACCCTTTGCATTGTGTTCATTTTTTACTTTCCAAACTAAATTTCTTCTCTGTTCCATGCAGGAATGGGAACTGCAAGATGGTGCAACAGGGCAAAGAATGTATACAAGGGCTTCGTTTACGACATTATTACATGTTGTGTGGGTCTCTGCTACGTGTCTGGAGTCACATGGCATCTGTCATATCTGATATCACCAGCAGTAGCTACCTACAGATTGTACGTTTAAAAACCAAGGATAAGCATAAACAAGTTGGTGAGTAGTCACTGGCATTAGTCACTGTTCCAAAGCAGATAACTGTTGAAATATATCCTGCATTTGATATTGAGCAAGCTTTACTATACTTTTTTTCTTCATCCAGGCATTCAGATTCCAGAGCCTTGTGTATATAAAGTACGGGAGGAACTGAAACAAATGGATATGAATGTGAAGAGAAAACATGAGGAATCTAAACAGGTTGCTGAGCGTCTCTCAATGCCCCCCATGCTGTCCGGACCCTCTGCTTTGGACCTTTCATTACCTTTTTTCCATCCACCCTCGCTTTTAGAACCTGATGTTTTAGACCTGACTTACAGCCCTCTGCCTTCCAATATGCAGGAACAGAGTGGATATCATTTCAGTGACAGTCTTGGGGGCATCCTCTCCCCCAGTGAAACCCTCCAAAGCCAGCAGTTTAATGTCCGAGAAATCATAGAAGAAATGCTTCAAAAACTAAAAGCGCCAGATCCATCCGCAGCAGAGCGTCAGAGTGTCATTCAGTTTGGAGGAGAGCACAACTTCTGGGGTACAGGCTGATGTGTGAGCCTTTCTTTCTGATAGACCAGCGAATATGCCCCACAGCATTGCTCTAACACTCCAGCACCATTTGTGGCCGAAGCCAAGATTGCCGATTGCTTGGATTGTACCAACTGTGTTAATCAGACTGTTTTGAGCTATACCACAACAAGGAGAGGTGACCTCTGAATTTTCAGAAACCAAAACTAGCAGTTCACCATCTATCATATGAGAGGACCAAGTGTCACAGAGTTGCTAGTCTCTGATAGCCCCCATCTACAGTACTTACTAACACATCCATTGCGCAGCTGCACTGATTGGCTGACATATCAGCTGCAGCCTATACGTTTTTTGTTTGGGACCCAACTGCAGAAAGCACACTGGGAACCCTGCACTGTTTGTTTCTGTTCTCAGTCCCTGGTCAACCTAGGATAGGTTTGGATTTCTGTTCAGTGTAAGTAGGTTCTTCTGTGTTCATGAGCTGACTCCTTACAGCGCTCAGCACTTTATCATCTTCTCTTCAGAGCTTTACACACTGCTGAAAGAGTTTTGAGCAATAGCATGTGTGAACAGTATAAAATCTATAAATATATATATATTATATCTATATGGGGAAGGGATGGGACTACCAGATTTGTTTTAGTTCTTTTAACCCATGCTAATCTTTGCACTATTGCTGCCCCATAACAACCTCCCTTTGGGTAGAAGGGGCCTGGGTGTCTGCTCAGGGTATATTTATGTGTATATGTGTTCATATCCATAACGTTATATCTCAGGCTAGGTACTGTTTGCCATGCAGAGGCAGACACATTGTTTGTTTTATGCCAAAGAAATTCCTCCTTTTTCAATATACATTTTGCCCATGTGAAAATATAAATCCCATCTCCTCACGCCAAGTACATTTTGTGCTTTTTGGAAAGAGAAACATTGAGTACTGAATCAGTAGGCTCTTTTGTCTGTCATGAGCATAATGTACAGATAGACAGCTGCAGGGCTGCTAGTCATTAGCTGCAGTACCACTATTTAGACTAATACTAACTGACATTTGCATAAGAAAACCTATAGGAAGCAGCTGGTTTCATACAAAACAGCATCTTTGTTATCTCTGCTACACCTAGTAGACATTGCTTCCTTTTCTTTATTGGTCTCGCTGTTTGCTTTTAAGTGCAATGTATGTTATTTTTTCCTTGAGCCTTACACACCAATATTACATTGTTAGCAGTTAAGATATTACGTTATGTATTGCGGCAGATGTGCAAATCTTGAATGTTATGATAAACCTTTGGGTTATGGGACCGTTAATATGAACCTCTCACAGTGCCAGTCCATTCAGCAAATGGTCATCCTTTCATCCAGGCCATATCGGAATGCCGGCAATCAAAAGATCTCCAAGTTGGCTATTTACTTTGAGTTCTTTCTGTATCATTTGTTTTGCAACGTAAATTATTTAAAATACTGTACCCGGTGTTACACATGCATGTTACCACATTGGTATTTGTGACTGACTAAGGGTCATTTATGAAAGTGCAAAGAACTGTTTCTGTGCCTCTGCACTTTTTTGTGTAACAGTGAGTGTACACAGTCAAATGATCATCTTTGAGGTTGCCAAGTATTTGTCCTCTTTAGACATATTGGATTGTTTTTGTTGTCCTGTATCTGTACACTAAAGTGGATGAAATCATTTAGGGCCCATTCCCACCATGTGTTGGGCTGTACTGGGCAGCCTTGCCTGACGCAAAGACCAGGCATTTTGCCATGACTCCTTTGTGCTCACTTTGAAGCACCACTCTGTGGTGGTGTACGCTAAAAAATGGAGGGCATGCAGTAATTTTTTTCAGAGTAGCTTGCTGCAATGCAATACACTGCATTGCATCCTGTTTCGCTGAATGAAGATGATTGGAATGTCACTTTGTCAGTAAAAAGAAAAAAAAGGTAAACTGTGCGATGCGCTGTAATTGTTCCCTTTAAAATGCATGCAAGCAGCTGCGCATTGTAGCACACTGCTGGTGCGATTGGGCCCACCATAGCATGAGCCAGCAACACAAGGTGCCTGTCATTATCTGTATTAGAAAATTAGACCTTCTTGTGCCAGAGAGCCCCTGGACTAGACACTTCAGGAATTCAATCCACCTAGTTACTGTATTTTACAATCCAATTAGGAAGCCCCTGCAAGCAAAACAGGACTTTAGCATTGATTTGTGGAATAGCAGTGGGGGATTTGCACAGACTTTTGAGGGACCTGGGGAATTACCAGAAGCCTTTGTCCAGGTTTGGTGAGTTGTTTGGCAGCATTTACAGGTTATTCCAATGACCTTGTACTTAAAGTGGAAGTCCACACTAACACTTAAATTCTCCCCTGCAATCATTAATGTGAACTAAGTTCAGCCTTATGCCTCAAAATCCCAGTTTTTCTACCTTTATTTTGCAGTATCCAGTGCTGTTACATGACTTCAATTCTACTTCCTTTTGAGTCTAAAAGCAGCCAGTAGGCGTAGTTACTGAAAGCTAGTGACATCACTTCCAGGGAGGGACCCTGTGCCTGTGTAGCCAGTGGGCACATACAGGATTGAAGGAGCTGATCATAGGTTCCTGCCCAGTGTTCTCTCATCAATAAGGATACATTGTACATCCTAATTCATGAGAAAATTAAGAAATAAAAAAAGACCCATCCACACAGGACACAGGGGGACTGGGAGGTGGAGTGCACATATACAGTATAAATGTGCTGGGTTTTGAGTGAAGACTACCATAGGAGAAGGGAGCTGGACACAGGGGGAACTGTCAGTGTAGCTGGAATTGTTCTGGGGTCTCGGCACACAGTCTATAATGATCACTATACACTAAAGGAACAGTACAGGTAACCACATTTGCTAAAAAAAATGTAAGTTCATTTTTTTCCTCATTAAAGGAACACTAAAGATACATTTTTTTATTTTTTTTAAAATAACAAACATGTTATACTTACCTCCACTGTGCAGCTCGTTTTGCACAGAGTGGCCCCGAACCTGGTCTTCTGGGGTCCCTCGGCGGCTGTTTCAGCTCCTCCCTGCAAGAACTAATCACCTTCATGCGAGCTCCCTCGCATGGTGGTGAGTTCTTGCGGGCGCGCTCCCGTGATACAGCCGGGGGCCATAGCCGCTCACTGTATCACTCAGCCCGGCGGGCCGCGTCATTGGATGTAATTGACAGCAGCGCGAACCAGTGGCTGCGCTGCTTTCAATCCATCCACTCTAGCCAAACAGCGGTCAGGCTGATCAACAAAGAGGATGTCGGGGGCAAGCGCGGGACTTTCGAGGGCTCAGGTAAGTAAAACGGGGGGGCAGGGGGCGGCGGTATTGTCAGATGTTTTTTCACCTTAATGCATAGAATGCATTAAGGTGAAACATTTTTTACCTTTACAACCCCTTTAATGTACACACAGCACCCCATATTGACAGAAAAACACAGAATTGTTGACATTTTTGCAGATTTATTGAAAAAGAAAAACTGAAATATCACATGGTCCGAAGTATTCAGACCCTTTGCTGTGACACTCATATATTTAACTCAGGTGCTATCCATTTCTTCTGATCATCCTTGAGATGGTTCTACACCTTCATTTGAGTCCAGCTGTGTTTGATTATACTGATTGGACTTGATTAGGAAAGCCACACACCTGTCTATATAAGACCTTACAGCTCACAGTGCATGTCAGAGCAAATGAGAATCATGAGGTCAAAGGAACTGCCTGAAGAGCTGGCTGTCCGGCCAAACTGAGCTGATGGGGGAGAAGAGCCTTATTGAGAGAGGTAAAGAAGAACCCAAAGATCACTGTGGCAGAGTTCCAGAGATGCATTTGGGAGATGGGAGAAAGTTGTAGAAAGTCAACCATCACTGCAGCCCTCCACCAGCCGGGGCTTTATGGCAGAGTGGCTCAACGGAAGCCTCTTCTCAGTGCAAGACACATGAAAGCCTGCATGGAGTTTGCTAAAAAAAAAAAAAACAAACACCTGAAGGACTCCAAGATGGTGAGAAATAAGATTCTTTGGTCTGATGAGACCAAGATAGAACTTTTTGGCCTTAATTCTAAGCGGTATGTGTGGAGAAAACCAGGCACTGCTCATCACCTGTCCAATGCAGTCCCAACAGTAAAGCATGGTGGTGGCAACATCATGCTGTGGGGGTGTTTCTCAGCTGCAGGGACAGGACAACTCATTGCAATCGAGGGAAAGATGAATGCGGCCAAGTACAGGGATATTCTGGACGAAAACTTTCTCCAGAGTGCTCAAGGCCTCAGACTGGGCCGAAGGTTTACCTTCCAACAAGACAATGACCCTAAGCACACAGCTAAATCAACAAAGGAGTGGCTTCACAACAACTCCGTGACTGTTCTTGAATGGCCCAGCCAGAGCCCTGACTTAAACCCAATTGAGCATCTCTGGAGAGATCTAAAAATGGCTGTCCACCAACGTTTACCATCCAACCTGACAGAACTGGAGATGATCTGCAAGGAGGAATGGCAGAGGATCCCCAAATCCAGGTGTGAAAAACTTGTTGCATCTTTCCCAAAAAGACTCATGGATGTATTAGATCAAAAGGGTGCTTCTACTAAATACTGAGCAAAGGGTCTGAATACTTAGGACCATGTGATATTTCAGTTTTTCTTTTTTAATAAATCTGCAAAAATGTCAACAATTCTGTGTTTTTCTGTCAATATGGGGTGCTGTGTGTACATTAATGAGGAAAAAAATGAACTTAAATGATTTTAGCAAATGGCTGCAATATAACAAAGAGTGAAAAATTTAAGGGGGGTCTGAATACTTTCACTCCCCACTGTATATGCGACTTTAAAGGTTGCATCAAAGCATTGCAGACACCTTTTTAATGTGACTTTGATCCAGAGAGTATAAAGTTGCATCAAAGTCGCACTCTAAATCGTGCAACTTTGGAGTCGCAATAGTGGAAACGTAGACTAAGGCTCAGTTTTTACTAGTATGACTTGTCATGCGACTTTGGACGCAGTCGCATTACAAGTCATAGCCCATTGATTTCAATAGCACCCGTTCCCATCTATGCGACTTTAAAAATACACTTGCACTACTTTGTTGCGACTTTGATCCAGAGAGTGTAAAGTTGTATCAAAGCTGCACTCAATGTCACACTCTAAATCACGCAACTTTGGGGTCACAATAATGGAAACGTGACTTGTCATGTGACTATGTGTCCAAAGCAGCATGACAAGTCACAGCCCATTGATTTTAGTCTATGTGGCTTTGAAAAGATACCTGCACTATTTTGATGAAGCTTTTGATGTGACTTTGAGTCAGAGGGTGTAAAGTTGGATCAAAGTCGCACTCTAGTCTTAGGCTATGTTTCCACTAGTGTGACTTCAAAGCTGTGCGATTTAGAGTGCAGCTTTGATCCAACTTTACACTCTGGATCAAAGTCGCATCAAAAGTTGCATCAAAGCATTGCACCTTTTTGAAGTCACTGATTTTCAAAGTTGCATAGATGGGAACGTTTGCCATTGAAATCAATTAACTGTGACTTTGTGTCCAAAGTCACATGACAAGTTGCACTAGTGGAAACGGAGCCTTAAACTCATTACTCACATGTAATGAGCAATAAAAATCGATCTGTATCCTTCCAAACTTTGAAAAATGTTCCTTTTTACCCCATTTCTTTCAGGTTTCTCTCTCTCTCTCTCTCAGAATAAGCTGCTGGCCAAAACGAGGCTAATGCCGCGTACACACGAGCGGACTTTCTGGCAAACTTTGCCCGGCGAACTTTTAGACGGACTTTACGAGGGACTTTCTGAATGAACGGACTTGCCTACACACAATCCACCAAAGTCCGACGAATTCGTACGTGATGACGTACGACCGGACTAAAACAAGGAAGTTCATAGCCAGTAGCCAATAGCTGCCCTAGCGTGGCTTTTTGTCCGTCGAACTAGCATACAGATGAGCTGACTTTTCGACCGGACTCCAGTCCGTCGGATAGATTTGAAACGTTTCAAATCTAAGTCCGTAGAACTTTTGAGAAAAAAAGTCCGCTGGAGCCCACCCACGATCGAATTGTCCGACGGACTCCGGTACGCTGGAAAAGTTTGCTGGAAAGTCCGCTCATGTGTACGCGGCATTAAAAGACAAGAGGAGCTCATGTTCTGTGAAGGATAGGAGGGATGGGCCTGAGCTAGGCGCAGGTCTAGGCATGCCTGTCTAAGAACAACCAACAACCTTTTCAGGAAGTGAAAGACAGCTTAGCAAATTCAGATAAAGGGAGATAGCGTTGTCGGTGAAGAACAGGAAGTAGCTGATTGTCTGGCTTAGATAAGACTTTCTAAGCTGAACAATCCGCTAGCCAGAAAATTAATAATATCAAAGACAACGATGTTTAACATACTATTAGGAAAAAAATCATTTTTTACTGGACTTCCACTTTAATGTTATCACCACCAGACCACCTTTGAGAATAGACTGTGGGAAACCGATGCAAAGGTGGAGGGAGCCTGCTGGTGCAAGGAATAAAGAAATATTACATCTTATTCCTCTACCCCTAGACTTAGCATTTTAAACCTTGCAGTAAGGGAAGGCCCTTCTGCAAGGATTGTTTTTTTCCTGTTGCCTGAGTTGGGCGTTAAATAACTTACAGCTGAACTTCAAACTAGGCTAAATTAATGTTTATAAACCACTCTAACTTTTCGTTTTGTCTGCTGGTTAAAATGTATAGCATTTTATTTATTACCTTATTTAAAAAATTTTCAGCATCTGCTTTATTTTTATATCATTTTGTTATTGTATGGTTAGGATTATATAAACATATTTTTTACCTAAAGTAAAACCTTTGGAGAAGATTTTAAAAATGTTTTTTCTGTGACCTTTTTTTTAGTGCACCTAAAAATATTTTATAATGTCCCTGTTCTTTCTGTTTGCTTTCATACACAACAAATTACTCACAAAAAGCTTAAAGTAAGTAGGGTGTATGTTTTATTTTTTATTTATTTTTTTGTTTTGTAAATAGTTTTTATTAGCATGACTGAGTAGCTTAGGTTAGTCCTCTAAATACACTTACCTTTTCTCAAGAATGTGGAATAAGGGGCCAAAAAAGAACAAATTCTGGCTGTTTTAATGTGAAATGTCGCTTGGTTCCATAAGGGAATTTAATCAAGATCTGACTTTGTAGTCATGCATTGCCATTTCTAATGCAATGCAGGTTTTTTTGAAATTCCCAAATGACCTTGAGAGCATCCTCATTTTCTGAGGCCAGTGTAAAAAACTGGCTTGTGAGCAGTCCTTTATGGAGAATGCACACTAATCTTAAAATTCAAAGCACTTCCAGCAGATTCTTTGCGGTTTCATACAATGACCCTTAAATTTTGTTAGTATATTGTTTTGTTGTATTGCTATGCCTAAATGGCAGATGAACAGTTTTAACAAAAGGCTTGTTTAAAAACAGTACAAAGAGCTTTGATATGCAGTAACCCCCAGCAACCCATCATTCTTCAGCTGGAACAGCGAGACTGCAAGCTGTTTGCTGGCTGGTGAAGGTTACAGTGTATAACTGCTTTTTTTACTATGCAAAGCCCATAGTGTAACTTCTTCTTCTGCCAGCTGGTCTCCAGTAGTGTTCTTCAGTGATGCAGTGAACCAAAGATTTTTAAAGTGTGACAGGGTAGATAACTATCCATATGTATGTGCCGGATGGCAAACTAATGCTTATCCTTAAAGACTGCCATTATGGCCTACACCGTGGAGAAATACCATATTGTGAACACCACTATGGCAAATCATTTTATGCAATGTCATTCAGTGCCTTGCTTTTCTTATACAATATTAGCTAGTGTGTACCACTGCTGGATGGCGCTCCTCCCATGTCATGTGTTTTCTGTGCCCTTTCAATTTCGTACTGTATCTCAGGTATTTTAACCCCTTTAACTGTCAGGGAATTCTGCAACATATTTCGCTGGAAACAAGTGCATGTGATCTGGCATCAAAGGGGTCAAGAGGAGCTGCTGCCCCCTCAGTTCTGTAAGTTTATTCATATGTGTACCCAGTGAGATCACATCTTTGGTTTGTGATTTCTTGGACAGGTTTGCTATTAAGTTATTATGATGCGTGCGTGCTACTGATTCTGCATCCTGCCACGCACGGGTCTCCTATACTTATTTATGACTCTGTAAAATATATATGTATACAGTTTTATTTGGAAGATGTGCCTTCAACTAATTCCTACATTTTCTATTCGTAACTGAAGGCTGAGTTCACAGCACCTCAGTAAAGTTTTCATTGAAAAAAAAGCATGTTTCTGGGTCTTTGATCTGAAAGTGTTTTATGTCTAAATACCATGTACAACATACCAATTTTTTTTCTTGTATGTCTTGATTTGTGAACACCTGACATTGGATCACTTAAACTGTATTGAAAGCCAAAAAAAACTTTTTTGGTTTGTATTTTAAAGTTTTTGATACAGTTGGAAAGTGGTGGTCCATGTTTTTATTGCGGACTCACCCGCTTTTTTTTCCTGGCAACAAATAAAAGTGGGAGGAAAAAGTGAAAGAAATCTAACATTTTACAGTTACACTGGAATGGAGGTGGAGGGGACCAGGGGATTTGTTCAGCGTCATCTGTCTAGAAAAGTTTTCTTCTTCTTGTATAAACATACACATCTCTAACATGAGGGGATGATTATAGGGATGGTATGGTAAGAAACCATGACACTCAAAAGGTTAAAATATTATATATATATATATATATATATATATATATATATATATATATATATATATATATATATATATATATATATATATATATATATATATATATACACACACACAAATGCAGTTAACCGCAACAATCTTTACCATGGCAAAAACGGGTGAACTCAATATGTATAGGAATCTAAAAAATATGTAATACGCTAAATTACTGTAGTTATTGATTCCCGTGCTTTAAAATGCCAACAATTACCTGCCCTATATTGAGGCTGGATATGGCTTTTCCATTCAGAGGATACAAGTTGCTTGCATGTGGTTCATAAAGCTCTTCTGGGATCTTAATAAATACCTGCATTCTTTCTAGGACCTCTAAGGGCCCTTTCACACTGGGGTGGTTTGCAGGCGCTATTGCGCTAATAATAGCGCCTGCAAACCGACCCGAAAGTGCCGCTGCTTTGATTCCAGTGTGAAAGCCCCAAGGGCTTTCACACTGGAGCGGTGCGCTAGCAGGATGGGAAAAAAAGTCCTGCTAGCAGCATCTTCAGAGCAGTTTAGGAGCGGAGTGTATACCGCTCCTGCCCATTGAAATCAATGGGACAGCGCGGCTATACCGCCGGCAAAGCGCCTCTGCAGAGCCGCTTTGCAGTGGTTTTTAACCCTTTCTCGGCCGCTAGCAGGGGGTGAAACCGGCCCGCTAGTGGCCAAATACCGACGGTAAAGCGCCGCTTACAATAGCAGCGCTTTACCGCCGACCCCGCCCCAGTGTGAAAGGGCCCTTAGCCTTATCTGGCCACTCGTTCCTGCTTGAGGAAGGATGCCAGTGCTGCACTTGCTGGGTGGTGACATGCATGACCATGCAGAGGAGTGTGATATTATGCATAATTCTAACTTCATAATTCTAGCTTCTAACTTCAGCTTGTCCATTTAGGCTTTGATAAAAAAAAGAAAAAGAAACCTGGAAGCTGATTGGTTTCTACGCAGAGCTGCACCAGATTTTGCACTCTCCAGTTTTAGTAACTCAACCCCTGTGTTCTAGTCTGAACATGACACACAGAAAACTTGTTTTCTGTGTGTCATTGCAGTTACCTGTGCTTGCAGTTAAGTCAACTATTCTGTATCATAGCAAAGGGTTAAACCAGAAGTAAATCTTTCAGCGTGATGATTTGAAGCACACTAGCAAATCCACCAGAGAATGGCTCAAAAAAGTGTTGAAGGTTATTGACAGGCTCATGCCTCGTACACACGATCAGATAATCGGATGATAAAAATCGCTTTCGGATTGATCACACGATAGTCTGACCGTTAGTACACAGCTTTCAACAGCCAATCACGACAGTCCGTTCAACAATACCTGAAGGGGCAAACGCGAAAACTTTGCTCGGACAATAGCCCAGCGAATTACAATAATTTAATCAGTACAGTATGTAAAAATCGATAGACAAGCCACACACATGATCGGAAACACGAAAATATAACCCAAGAGAAGATGGGAGAACAATACGAACAGAAAAAGCCAGAAGGCATGGCTGACATGGGTCACATGTATTTGACATCCTTTCCGATATGTAGCTATGCAAACAGGAAGGTTTTCCAGAACTGTACAACAAAAATCGTACATTTCGTAGAGCGCATTTTGCACTGTTGTATTTGAAATTAGTATTATGCAACAAAATGCGAACAATAAGTTGTACGATTATCTGTGTGTACGAGGCATTGGTCAAAGCCCTCATGTAAATCCACAGAAATTTTGTGTGGGGAAGGTAAGCAACAAACCTTTTGCAACTGAAGGAATTTCACGTGGAGGAGTGGTCAGGTTGATGTCAGAGACTGATGGGTAGTTATGCTTAATGCCTACAAGAAGTCACTTTTACCACAGTACACTGTTATTGAAAAGGTCAATTTGTCAGTATTTTTAACATAAAAGGGCTGCTGTACTGAGTTTCCATAGTGTAAATTACTGTTGCTAGAAGTTTTCCTATCACCATTAGATCCAGCTATTGGGAGGCCAAACATTTATAACGGTTGTGTCAGGCTAGTTTCTATGCCTTTTTATCAGTCTGTAATGTTGCTTTGGGCAATTAATACTGCTTGGGCACTCACCTCGGCACTTAATGCAACTTGTGTAGTTAGCTGCAGAATGCTATACAGATCCAGGGCTGTGGTCAATATGTAACCCAGGCCCTAAAGACCCCTCTGGGCATATGCTCCCAGTGATGAGTGAAGCCTGGTCTGCAAATTGGGACCAGCAGCATGGACTAGTAGAAACAGGTTCACCCTTTATTGGACCAATACTGTAGCCTCACTTATTATGTTTTCTGTATAGTGTTAGTTTTTATCATATAAACAATCAGGAAACCTGGAATTGTGTTTGAAATGTATTCACATATGTAGAGTTAAACTTTTCAAACTTGGTGGTAAAAATGGTACCATTCAGCGCTTAGTCTAAGATGTGTCTACTTCACACCATAAGTCACAATATTACCACAGCTTCCATCTAGAGGCCATAATAAGATACTCGGGAACTTCCTACCACCATTTTGCCCCAAGGACTTTGCTACAGGACAGTCACAGCCTGGGTTGCTGTATACTTCTTCACAGACACGCCTACCCCATTTTGTCCAGTCTGCACCTTTATATGCCCACATTTGTTGCACGTTTGTACGTTTTAAAAAGATGTTGTATGGTAATCTACTTACAAACGTGTAACAAATGTGGGCATATAAAGGATGCAAGACGAGGCAGCCTCCCCGGATCAGAGACAACCAGCAAAGGTTTGCTTTGGTACTGATTAAGAGGGCTTCCCTGCATCCAAGTCTAGTTCTGTCATGGGCACACAACAAGCAGCCTATTTGAACAAGACAGATTTGTCTATAACTAACCAACTTTAATACAGCCACCCTTGTCCAGAGCTCAAAAACAGAAAGTTCCTTCTCTGCCCCTGCCTGCCAGAGTTGAAAGGTGAAATGCCTCATCTAGAGAACACCGATATTGAGGGGAATGAAGAGGACCCAAAGACGGTTACATGAGCCCATAAAAGATTGCTTTTCACCAGGTTCATATACATCTGATGTTAGGGCTTCACACAATTAAAGTAGAAAATAAATCAGCGCGAAATGGTAAAAAATAATAACAGCAGCTGAACACCAGGGTCAAATTTCAAATCCCTCAGTAATCACAACAAAACAGAAAGTGCAGCGCTAGTAAATTAGTGGGATGAGAGGACTAAAAGCACAATACATTCCACCACAGTGTGTGTGTAATCAGTCCAAAAATCCAGTCCACAATGATCTTCAAAGTGTAAAAAAATGCATGCTTTACAAAAGCGGTGATTTCAGGAGCCCACCACCACGGTAACAATTGGCCTCTCACCTGATGTAATGGACCCTTAGATTATAGAGGGTCACAAACGCCTTAATCATAAACCAATGGATATGCAGCACATCAATCAGGGACCAGGTACAGGAACTCCAATACGACCATCTGATGTAATAGACCCTTAGATTATAGAGGGTCACCAACGCCTTAACCATAAACCAATGGATATGCAGCACATCAATCAGGGACCAGGTGCAGGAACTCCAATACGACCATATAAGATATAAATGGCAAAAGAATAGTGCTCTCCGTTTGATAAAAGCTTTATTATGAGAAGTAAAATCGAAACACTCACATGTATAGTACTTGGTAAAAGCAAAACGAAAGATCCACCGATCCTTCAAACAGCTTAGCAGATGCGCAGTGGCCGCGGGTGACGTCACGACGTTCCTCGTTCTGGACGCGTTGCGTCCCAGTGGGCGGGGACTTCATCAGCAGCCGCGTTATATGCTAGGTACGTCGCCTAGGCAACAGTACACTGAGCGTAGAAGACCTCAGACTCACCCGGAAGTCAATCCGGATGTGACTCCTGAGTGAGGATAAATGAGTGAACGGAACTGTCACAAATATACATCTGCAAGAAAGATCGATCCTGAACAGGACATATACACTAATCCCAAACGGGAATGTGTACAAGCCAAAGGGATAAAACATCAAAATGAATTCCATATGTTATAAAATTAATTAAAAATAGTGTAAATGAAATTACACAACAATTTATTTAAAATAAAATAAAAATAAGCGTCATCCGCGGCCACTGTCATCTGCCAAAGTACATGAAAATTCATAGAAAAAATACATAGAAAATCAAATAGAGGACACTTAATGATCTGAAATAAAGCAATTCGTGTCGAAATCCACGTTTAACCCTTCAGGGCAAAGAGCCCTGGTTTCAAAAATCCAATACGATTCTCTTTTGCTCAATTGCCTTATGAAATTCCCCCCTCTCCAGTGTCTCGTGACCCTTTCTATACCCCAAAATCTTAAACTTTTGGGATTCTGATGGTGGTGTAGTTTGAAGTGTCTAGAGACATTGTGGGATTTCAGGCCTTTTTTAATGTTATTAACATGCTCAGCGAGCCTCACATGTAGGGGTCTGGATGTCCTTCCAATATACTGGAGCCCGCATCCGCACTCCAGCATATACACGACCCCTACCGTATCACAGGTGATTAGCTGTTTAATTTCATACTCCTTACCCGTAGCGGAGGCTAGGAATTTTTTCCTTTTCTTTATATTCCCCTTGGCATGTTTACACAGGATGCATTTACCGCATGCGTAGAAGCCACTCAGAAAGGAAAATAACCTATCCGACGAAGGTGCTGGGGGGTTCAGAACACTAGGGGCCAATCGGTCTCTCAATGATGGAGCCTTCTTGTAGATAAACTGAGGACGGTCGGGGAGCACTGGGCCTAAGACTTTATCCTGTTTCAAGATGGGCCAGTTCTTGAGTACTATTTTCTCAAATGTGCGATACTGCACATTATAATCAAGCACCATCTTGAAATTTTGATTAATTCCGTCAGTCTCTCTGACAGTGTCAGAGACCAGGGTGCTTCTGTCGAGGCCTTTAACTCGAGTGATCTCCTCCTCAAGTTTGGAACGATCATATCCTTTTTGTTCAAACCTGGTTGTTAAAATGTGTGATTGTGTCATAAAATCCTCATCGGAGGTACAATTTCTACGCAGTCTAATGTACTGCCCCCTGGGGATATTGCACAGCCATGAATGGCGGTGGCAACTTCCCAGGGGGATGTACGAGTTGCGGTCAGTGGGCTTGAAATAATTAGCCATAGTGAAACGGTTGTGTGAAATGTTAATAATCAAATCCAAAAACACAACCTTTTCCTGGTCGATCGTCCAAGTCAAGACAATGTTTTTATGATTATTATTGAGAGTATTAATAAACATGTCAAGTTTATCCCTGTTACCTCTCCATAT
The DNA here is from genome assembly GCA_037952925.1 of Lithobates clamitans. Classification (NCBI taxonomy): domain Eukaryota; kingdom Metazoa; phylum Chordata; class Amphibia; order Anura; family Ranidae; genus Lithobates; species Lithobates clamitans. The sequence goes on from JBBGZY010000374.1 coordinate 7,290,440, forward strand.
CAGGATAAGGTCGTCAATAAAGCGACGGTAACAAATAAGCTCAGGGGGTCTGTTGGCGAAAACTGCCTCTTCCTCCCAGTGGGCCATAAAAATATTGGCCACACTGGGAGCAAAACGGGCCCCCATGGCCACTCCCCTTGTCTGCAAATAAAAATCCCTATTGTACCAAAAATAGTTTTTGGTTAAACAAAAGTTCAAACAACTCAACAAGAATTCCTGATGTCTTCCAGATAATGAGGAAGAGGACAAAGCCCATTCAACAGACGTCATAGCATCTCTGTGACCGATAATGGTATACAGAGAGCTGACGTCTGCTGTAACCAAAAAAGTGGGTGATGAGCACTCTAGGCTTTCCAAGATCTGGATGATATGCTTAGTGTCTTTAAGGTATGCAGGGGTTTTAGTCACTAATGGTTGCAGGAAGACATCAATGTATTGTCCAAGACGTGCTGACACTGAGTCGATCCCATTGACAATGGGTCGACCAGGGGGGTTGGTGATGTCTTTATGAATCTTGGGTAGGAAGTAAATCACAGGGGTTCTGCAAAATAAAGGATCCAAATACATTGCTTCTTTCTTAGTGAGAATTTTTTGATCCCTGCCATCCTCTATAATTGCATGCAGTTCGTCTTTATACACTAACATGGGATCTTTGCTGAGGATCCTGTAGGTGTCTTGGTCAGAAAGCAGGCGATTCATCTCTGATAATAGTCCCTGCTTAAGATGACCAGACCCCCCCCTTTGTCGGCGGGGCGGATGACTATATCTTTCCGCTCAGCAAGCAATTGTATCCCCCGTTTAATGTATGAAGGATCAAAAATTTTCTTAACCTTCAACTGGTTCAGGTCATGAGCAACCATATTTTTGAACACTTCTAGGTGCTTATTGTCAGTATTCTGCGGGTTAAAACGTGGATTTGTTCCGTAAAGATGAATGTTGGGAACTAGACGATTTAGTTCCCTGGTGAGGTTGGGCCAAAAAGTATTTTTTTATATTAAGAGACCTAACATATTTCTGAATATTGACATAAGTGTCAAATTTATTAAGGTTTTTGATCGGGGCAAATTTCAAACCTCGATCCAAAACCTTAATCTCATCATCACTGAGAGTGACTTGACTCAAATTGTATATACCCTTCCCTACCGCGGTTTGGACCTTTTGTACTCTCCTGCCCCCTCTCCTTCCTCTCTTTCTTTTCGCTTGCGAGGGCCGGCGTTTGATGGAGTGTAAGATATCGGCTGTCTCCAAGACTCTCCTTGTTGGGGTTAATAGGACTGCGGGGGGTATCTCTGTTCCCCCCGTTGCCCTAAAAAACCATTGTGATCATGAGGGGTGTGGTCAGCTAGTGGGGCAAAACGGTTAGACGTAGGGATAGGTCTGTTATAGGGAGGGTCACGACCTCCTATCTCAAAATGCTCCCTACTTTCTTCATACGCTGGGTAACCATTCTGACGAACCGGTGTCCCGTAATGGTTGTAAGGCCTATTGTTGCGTGACCCTCCCTATAACAGACCTATCCCTACGTCTAACCGTTTTAAAGACGAACTGCATGCAATTATAGAGGATGGCAGGGATCAAAAAATTCTCACTAAGAAAGAAGCAATGTATTTGGATCCTTTATTTTGCAGAACCCCTGTGATTTACTTCCTACCCAAGATTCATAAAGACATCACCAACCCCCCTGGTCGACCCATTGTCAATGGGATCGACTCAGTGTCAGCACGTCTTGGACAATACATTGATGTCTTCCTGCAACCATTAGTGACTAAAACCCCTGCATACCTTAAAGACACTAAGCATATCATCCAGATCTTGGAAAGCCTAGAGTGCTCATCACCCACTTTTTTGGTTACAGCAGACGTCAGCTCTCTGTATACCATTATCGGTCACAGAGATGCTATGACGTCTGTTGAATGGGCTTTGTCCTCTTCCTCATTATCTGGAAGACATCAGGAATTCTTGTTGAGTTGTTTGAACTTTTGTTTAACCAAAAACTATTTTTGGTACAATAGGGATTTTTATTTGCAGACAAGGGGAGTGGCCATGGGGGCCCGTTTTGCTCCCAGTGTGGCCAATATTTTTATGGCCCACTGGGAGGAAGAGGCAGTTTTCGCCAACAGACCCCCTGAGCTTATTTGTTACCGTCGCTTTATTGACGACCTTATCCTGATATGGAGAGGTAACAGGGATAAACTTGACATGTTTATTAATACTCTCAATAATAATCATAAAAACATTGTCTTGACTTGGATGATCGACCAGGAAAAGGTTGTGTTTTTGGATTTGATTATTAACATTTCACACAACCGTTTCACTATGGCTAATTATTTCAAGCCCACTGACCGCAACTCGTACATCCCCCTGGGAAGTTGCCACCGCCATTCATGGCTGTGCAATATCCCCAGGGGGCAGTACATTAGACTGCGTAGAAATTGTACCTCCGATGAGGATTTTATGACACAATCACACATTTTAACAACCAGGTTTGAACAAAAAGGATATGATCGTTCCAAACTTGAGGAGGAGATCACTCGAGTTAAAGGCCTCGACAGAAGCACCCTGGTCTCTGACACTGTCAGAGAGACTGACGGAATTAATCAAAATTTCAAGATGGTGCTTGATTATAATGTGCAGTATCACACATTTGAGAAAATAGTACTCAAGAACTGGCCCATCTTGAAACAGGATAAAGTCTTAGGCCCAGTGCTCCCCGACCGTCCCCAGTTTATCTACAAGAAGGCTCCATCATTGAGAGACCGATTGGCCCCTAGTGTTCTGAACCCCCCAGCACCTTCGTCGGATAGGTTATTTTCCTTTCTGAGTGGCTTCTACGCATGCGGTAAATGCATCCCGTGTAAACATGCCAAGGGGAATATAAAGAAAAGGAAAAAATTCCTAGCCTCCGCTACGGGTAAGGAGTATGAAATTAAACAGCTAATCACCTGTGATACGGTAGGCGTCGTGTATATGCTGGAGTGCGGATGCGGGCTCCAGTATATTGGAAGGACATCCAGACCCCTACATGTGAGGCTCGCTGAGCATGTTAATAACATTAAAAAAGGCCTGAAATCCCACAATGTCTCTAGACACTTCAAACTACACCACCATCAGAATCCCAAAAGTTTAAGATTTTGGGGTATAGAAAGGGTCACGAGACACTGGAGAGGGGGGAATTTCATAAGGTAATTGAGCAAAAGAGAATCGTATTGGATTTTTGAAACCAGGGCTCTTTGCCCTGAAGGGTTAAACGTGGATTTCGACACGAATTGCTTTATTTCAGATCGTTAAGTGTCCTCTATTTGATTTTCTATGTATTTTTTATATGAATTTTCATGTACTTTGGCAGATGACAGTGGCCGCGGATGACGCTTATTTTTATTTTATTTTAAATAAATTGTTGTGTAATTTCATTTACACTATTTAATTAATTTTATAACATATGGAATTAATTTTGATGTTTTATCCCTTTGGCTTGTACACATCCCTGTTTGGGATTAGTGTATTTGTCCTGTTCTGGATCAATCTTTCTTGCAGATGTATATTTGACAGTTCCGTTCACTCATTTATCCTCACTCAGGAGTCTCATCCGGATTGACTTCCGGGTGAGTCTGAGGTCTTCTACGCTCAGTGTACTGTTGCCTAGGCGACGTACCTAGCATATAACGCGGGTGCCCACGACGTCCCTCATCTGCTGATGAAGTCCCCGCCCACTGGGACGCAACGCGTCCAGAACGAGGAACGTCGTGACGTCACCCGCGGCCACTGCGCATCTGCTAAGCTGTTTGAAGGATCGGTGGATCTTTCGTTTTACTTTTACCAAGTACTATACATGTGAGTGTTTCGATTTTACTTCTCATAATAAAGCTTTTATCAAACGGAGAGCACTATTCTTTTGCCGTTTATATCTTATATGGTCGTATTGGAGTTCCTGCACCTGGTCCCTGATTGATGTGCTGCATATCCATTGGTTTATGGTTAAGGCGTTGGTGACCCTCTATAATCTAAGGGTCTATTACATCAGATGGTCGTATTGGAGTTCCTGTACCTGGTCCCTGATTGATGTGCTGCATATTCATTGGTTTATGATTAAGGCGTTTGTGACCCTCTATAATCTAAGGGTCCATTACATCAGGTGAGAGGCCAATTGTTACCGTGGTGGTGGGCTCCTGAAATCACCGCTTTTGTAAAGCATGCATTTTTTTACACTTTGAAGATCATTGTGGACTGGATTTTTGGACTGATTACACACACACACACACCGTGGTGGAATGTATTGTGCTTTTAGTCCTCTCATCCCACTCATTTACTAGCGCTTCACACAATAAGCTGGCATATGTAGATATGTTCACCTCTGCTGGGCACAAAAGCCTCTGCATAGCTGACCTCGCTCCTCTCTCGCCATGCCCCTTTGGGTACTAAGTCTAAAAAGACATTTCCCTCTCGTGAAGAAATAGAATAGGCAAATAATCATGATTGGGTTAACACTGAAAATACTGTAGCTGCTAACTTTTAATAGATACTTACCTGTCCAGGGATCCAGCGCTGTTCTCACCCAGGCCAGTTCTTTGCCAGTTTTCGGGTCCCCAGCACCACTATGTTGACTGTGGGAAGCCAACTTTGACTTCTTGCAGCTTCACAGCTGGCTCCCCACTGCGCATGCGCAAACCACGCTGCCCTCTGAGAGTGGTCCCACAGCCTCCTGAGACCTGTGATGTATCCCAGGAGGTTGTATGCAAGGAGGGGTGGGAGAGAACTTCAACTGAGATCACCTAGGCGATTCCATTAAAAATGGAGCAGGTACTTGGTCCCGTCCCCCCCCACCCCAAAAAAGTTATAAAAGTGGAAGAGGAGAGGGGGAGGAAGAGGAGCAGCATAACATCCATTTTAAGGTGAAGTTCTGCTTTCAATAATAGAATTTTTAAGTTGTGAACATCTTACTGTGCCTGTAGAAGATGTTCCTTCATTTAAAGATTCTGCTGACAAAATTTGAAACACTCTTAAAGGCTCTTTAACCTTGCAGGCACAGTCCTGCGACTGGCTATTTCTGTCTGCCAGATCACAGCTAATTGGCTTGACAGAGTATTTGCAGACATAGCCCTCCGCCTTACCCTTTTATGTTCATGCCCTAGGACAAGTCATGACACAAATCTCTAGAATGGCTCTATGCACTCCATATGCACAGAATATCATGGAGAAAAGCCTGGTCGGCTGAAGCTGCATGTAAACGTTGCCTCGCACGTATGAAGGATGACATCTGTTTGTGAGGCACTTGACAAATTCATCAAAATTGTCACAAGAGGAAAAGTCCTTCCACAATGGAAAGTTTGAAAATCCCTTTCCTTGGGGGCTTCTACCTACTCAAAAAAACAAAGTCCCCCCAAAACTCTCTTCACAATGAAGGGGAGTTCTCACTAAGAGTGGAGGGACATCTGTTACAGTTTGCCTCTCTGGGTTCCAGATTTCCCACACCTGTTGGTTCAATTGGTTTCAAAACTCTACCCCTCATAATTTTTTTTTTATCTCAAACCAACCAAAAGTTTCTCAAGGACAGTCAGATTTGCAGGCTGCCCTGAATCATCTCTTGGAATGGTTATTCCAGTCCCTTTGGAGGACAGGTTCAAAGGATTTTATTCAAACTTGTTCACAATGCCAAAACCCAATAGCGCTATTTGTCCTAACTAGATCCTAAAATCCCTAAACAAGTACCTTCACATTCCAAACTTATGCATGGAATCGGCAAGGTTGTTGATTGCCTCTCTGAAAAGAGAGGAATACTTGGCATAGGTAGACATCGAAGATGTCTACGTTGCGCTTTGCAGTAGGAGACAAACACTAACAATATGTCACATTTGGCCTCTGCACCCAGAGTATTCACAAAGGTGTTCGTACCTCTTCCTGCCCTCTTACGATCTCGGATACAGTGTACGTAGAACTTCTTATGAAGGACTCACCTACTCTTCACCTATCTGCAAACATTCAGATGCTTCAGTATTTTGTTTGGAGGGCAGAGTTTTAACAGTTGATTACCCAATCTGCCCTTTGCCTAAAAAAAACTTAGGCCTCTGGAAATAGCCTAGGCAAAAGTCTTTCTTCCAGAAAACAAATTCTTCTCTCTAAGATTTCATGCTCCGATCTTAAAATCAGAGACATCCCCCAGTGTGATTCTCTGAGAGTTCTGGGCCTCATGGTAGACTTCTTCGAGGCCGCCCCCTTACCTCAATTTCACTCAAGGCCCCTCCAACACAACATCTTATTTGCCTGGAACAAGCACATTCCTTCTCTTGACTTCGCTGTGCTCCTCTCCAGCCAAGCATGGAACTCCCTAGCTTGGTGGATTTCCAATCCAGCCTTGACAATGGACCACACACCCATGGAGTATGATAACAGATGCCAGCCTCCCGGGCTGGGGAGGAGTATTCCAATCTCGCACTGCTCAGGGAATGTGATCACCCGGGAAAGCCAAGCTCCCCAGCATCCTGGAGCTCAGAATGATAAAATTAGACCTGAATCAATGGACCCCCCTTCTTTAAGGTCACCTGATAAGGGTACAAGCAGACCATGCCACGGATGTTGTCAGTATCAAATATCAGGGGGGTACCAGGAGTTAGCCAACCTTAACTGAAATATATCTTATCTCATGGACAGAGAAACCCTGTCCAGCCTTCTCTGCTGTTTGAAATCCAAGGAGTGGACAATTGGAAGGTGACTTACCTCAGCCATCGGCACCAAGGGGAGTCTGTGCTTCATCCCAATAGCTTCAGTGTCCTATGTCACAAATGGGAGACTCCATATGTGGAGATCCTGGCCTCCAGGTTCAACATATTACCCTTGTTTGTAACCAGGACCATGGATCCTCTAGTACTGTCATCAGATGCTCTGGTACCTCCCTGGACTCTGTTCCTGTTCATATATGCTTCTTCTTCAGTGCAAATTCTACCTCAACTGCTCTGCAAAATACAGCAAGAGAGAAAAAGTTATTCCTAATGCACCTAACTGGCCCTGACCTGGTACACAGACATTCTCAAACGTCTAGGAGACAATCCCTTGCCTCTTCCAAACAGGCTGGACCTTCTGATTTAGGGTCCCCAGTTCTTTCCTGCTTCTCAGTCACTGGCTTTAAGGACGCTACCCAAAGCCATAAAAGCCTCTTTCATAAAAATTTACTGTAGTACCTAGCCATCCTCCTTTGTTTAGTTTGAGCACAGGTACTTCAATCCTAGAGATTACTCTGTGCCTCTCATTTTGGTCTTCCTACAGTTGGGAGTTGCCTAAAATTTGGCCTCAAATACTCTTAAGTGACAGATTTCGGACTTGTCCATTTTGTTCCAAACCTCTGGATTCAAGGTACCGTATATACTCGAGTATAAGTCGTTCCGAGTATAAGTCGAGGCCCTAATTTACCACAAAAAAAAATGGGAAAAACTTATTGACCCGAGTATAAGACGAGGGTGAGAAATGCACAGCTACTGTAAGTGGAAAAGAGGGTCAACGATGCCCATTTGCAGCATCACTGTGCCCATTTGCATGCCTCACTGTGCCCATTTGCAGCCATAGGTCCCCTGAACTTCAAACTCGGTAGTTAAGGGTTCCTAGATGCCCCCTAGCTGCAGCCAAAATTTGGGGTCTCTGAACCCAAAGGGTCCCGAAATGACATTGCTGCAGGTGGACACAGTTGACCGAATTTGGGGCCCCGTATCTCAGGGCTACTTAGTGCTAGGAACCCCAAATTTGGTGTGCAACCCCAGTGGAACTAACACCATAAAATTTCCAAAGCTGGGGTTTCTAGCACCAAGTGGCCCCGAGATACAGGGCCCCAAACATCAGTTCAGAAAATGTCAAGCACTTTTCTGCAGCAGAGAATGACATTTTCCGAACTGGTTTTGGGGCCCCGTATCTCAAGGCCACTTGGTGCTAGAAACCCCAGCTTTGGATATGTTATGGTATCAGTTCCACTGGGTTTGCACACGAAATTTGGGGTTTCTAGCACCAAGTGGTCCTGAGATATGGGGCCCCAAAGTCGGTTCAGAAAATGTCAAGCACTTTTCTGCAGCAGAGAATGACATTTTCCGAACTGATTTTGGGGCCCCGTATCTCGGGGCCACTTAGTGCTAGGAACTTCAGCTTTGGATATGTTGTGGTACCAGTTCCACTGGGTTTGCACACCAAGTTTGGGGTTCCTAGCATCAAATGGCCCTGAGATATGGGGCCCCAAAGTCGGTTCAGAAAATGAAATTTTTTGCTGCAGAAAAGTGCTTGACTCGAGTATAAGTCGAGGGGGGCACTTTCAGCACAAAAAAATGTGCTGAAAAATTCGACTTTTACTCGAGTATATACAGTATTTCTCGGATTAAGTGTAGATGAGTGCAAATGTAAATATACAAAGCAAAAAACATAAATAAAGTCCAAATAAATGTGCTGAATGTTCTGATCCGCAATGGAAAAAAAAAAAACTTTAGAAGTGCAATGGACCACAGACGCTCCAGGACTTTTCAGGTGCAGAAACGCCACCCCCACATGTATCCCCACTCACCAAATGGCGATGACCCCCAGCTTTGCAGTCTGGGGGTCACTTCAGGCTTATGTGATGGTATCCAGAGAAGCTCAGGAGTAGTGTTGTGCACATCAGATTAAAGGATTGCTTGTTGGAATTTCTCAGCAGAATCATCAGGCACCAAAAAAAGGATAAAAAAAATAGAACCAATAGTGAAAAGTACCGTTTGAAAAGGGATTTATTCCATATACAAATGGGTACTTACAAAATAGTTGATAAAAACAGGCATGTAAAGGGATTAGAGATGGATCCGGACGCTGCTCATGGCGTGCATACGAGAAACCAGGAAGTGCATTCCAAGGAGCAGGAAATGACGTCCGTGCCACCGGAAATACGTCGACATGTTTTGCCAACCTACAGAGCGTTATCAAAGACCTAATTCCCGGCCCAATCGACCGTCTTAAATAGAGGAAACATCCCCCACACAGATGACTTATCACCATCCACATGGGAACCATGCTGATGATGAATGAAATAAGGTCACTCCCAGAGCACAGCCGCTGGGAGAGACCAAAAATGTGCAAATGGCAATCTGCAAAAACGATTCCTAGGACTAAAGACGTCCATTCCGGCTAAACCATGGAGCTCACTGGGAATACATTTACATGCAAAATCAAATTAATATACAGTGGGGACGGAAAGTATTCAGACCCCCTTAATTTTTTTTACTCTTTGTTATATTGTAGCCATTTGCTAAAATCATTTAAGTTTTTTTTTTCCTCATTAATGTACACACAGCACCCCATATTAACAGAAAAACACAGAATTGTTGACATTTTTGCAGATTTATTAACAAAGAAAAACTGAAATAGCACATAGTCCTAAGTATTCAGACCCTTTGCTCAGTATTTAGTAGAAGCACCCTTTTGATCCAATACAGCCATGAGTCTTTTTGGGAAAGATGCAACAAGTTTTTCACACATGGATATGGGGATACTCTGCCATTCCTCCTTGCAGATCCTCTCCAGTTCTGTCAGGTAGGATGGTAAACTTTGGTGGACAGCCATTTTTAGGTCTCTCCAGAGATGCTCAATTGGGTTTAAGTCAGGGCTCTGGCTGGGCCATTCAAGAACAGTCACAGAGTTGTTGTGAAGCCACTCCATTATTTTAGCTGTGTGCTTAGGGTCATTGTCTTGTTGGAAGGTAAACCTTTAGCCCAGTCTGAGGTCCTGAGCACTCTGGAGAAAGTTTTCTTCCAGGATATCCCTGTACTTCGCCGCATTCATCTTTCCCTCAATTGCAACCAGTCGTCCTATCCCTGCAGCTGAAAAACACCCCCATAGCATGATGCTGCCACCACCATGCTTCACTGTTGGGACTATATTGGACAGGTGATGAGCAGTGCCTGGTTTTCTCCAAACATCCCGCTTAGAATTAAGGCCAAAAAAGTCTATCTTGGTCTCATCAGACCAGAGAATCCTTTTTCTCACCATATTGGAGTCCTTCAGGTGTTTTTTTTTTTAGCAAACTCCATGCGGGCTTTCATGTGCCTTGCACTGAGGAGAGGCTTCTGTCGGGCCACTCTGCCATAGAGCCCAGACTGGTGGAGGGCTGCAGTGATGGTTGACTTTCTACAACTTTCTCCCATCTCCCGACTGCATCTCTGGAGCTCAGACACAGTGATCTTTGGGTTCCTCTTTATCTCTCTCACCAAGGCTCATCTCCCCCGATAGCTCAGTTTGGCCGGGCGGCCAGCTCTAGTAAGGGTTCTGGTTGTCCCAAACATCTTCCATTTAAGGATTATTGAGGCCACTGTGCTCTTAAGAACCTTAAGTGCAGCAGATTTTTTTGGTAACCTTAGCCAGATCTGTGCCTTGCCACAATTGTCTCTAAGCTCTTCAGGCAGTTCCTTTGACCTCATGATTCTCATTTGCTCTGACATGCACTGTGAGCTGTAAGGTCTTATATAGACAGGTGTGTGGCTTTCCTAATTAAGTCCAATCAGTATAATCAAACACAGCTGGACTCAAATGAAGGTGTAGAACCATCTCAAGGATGATCAGAAGAAATGGACAGAACCTAAGTTAAATATATGAGTATCACAGCAAAGGGTCTGAATACTTAGGACCATGTGATATTTCAGTTTTTCTTTTTTAATAAATCAAATAACAAAATGTCAACAATTCTGTGTTTTTCTGTCAATATGGGGTGCTGTGTGTACATTAATGAGGAAAAAAATGAACTTAAATGATTTTAGCAAATGGCTGCAATATAACAAAGAGTGAAAAATTTAAGGGGGTCTGAATTCTTTCCGCCCCCCCCTGTATATACACACACACACACATATACATTATTATTATTATACAGGATTTATATAGCGCCAACAGTTTGTGCAGCGCTTTACAACATGGGGCAGACAGTACACTTACAATACAAATCAATACAGGAGGGATCAGAGGGCCCTGCTCGTTAGAGCTTACAATCTAGAAGGGAGTGTCAAGTGGAAACAAAAGGTAAAAACTGTGGGGGATGAGCTGATGGAAAAAATGAAAATACAGTTGTTAGGTGTGGGTAGAATAGGCTTCTCTGAAGAGAAGGGTTCTCAGGGATCTTCTGAAAGCTAATAAAGTAGGAGATAAGCGAACAGATTGGGGTAAGGAATTCCATAGGATTGGAGAGGCTTTGGAAAAGGCCTGGAGGCGAGCATGGGAGGAGGTGACAAGGGAGCTAGAGAGCAGGAGGTCTTGAGAGGAACGAAGAGAGCGAGTACGTTGGTATTTAGAGACTAAGCTAGTGATGTAGCTGGGGGCGAAATTGTGGATGGCTTTGTACGTAGTTGTTAGAATTTTGAATTTAATTCTTTGGCCGAGCGGAAGCCAGTGGAGGGATTGACAGAGAGGAGTGGCAGACACAGAGCAATTGGTAAGGTGGATGAGTCTGACAGCGGCATTCATAATGGATTGAAGAGGTGATAGACTATGTAGAGGTAAGCCAATGAGAAGGGAGTTTCAGTAGTCGAGGCGAGAGATGACCAGCGAGTGAATTAAGAGCTTTGTTGTGTCATTGGTTAGAAAGGGGCATATTTTGGAGATGTTGCAGAGGTTGAGGCGGCAGGATTTAGACAGTGATTGGATGTGTTGCTTGAAGGAGAGTTCAGAGTCTAGGACAACACCTAGAACCTTGGCATGTGGGGATGGGCTTATAGTTGTGCCATCGATTTTGACAGAGAGATCAGGGTAGGAGGCATATGGGGGAGGAAAAATTATAAGTTCGGTTTTGGCTAGATTGAGTTTAAGGAAGTGGTGAGACATCCAGACTGATATATCTGAGAGTAAATTACTGATACGTGAGGAAAAAGA